>JANAVB010019999.1:4154668-4515475 GCA_029216955.1 Iris pallida
ATATGAATATGGCTATGATTGCGTGTGTGTATAAGATATATATACATATGGATATATATTAGACTAATATAAGATAGAAATGAAATAAAATAAGAAATAGAAAAAGATAAAGGAAGTAGAAGAGAAAGGAATAATAGCAGTGAGCAAACCCAAACCTATACTAAGCCCCAACACCACGTGGACCCCTCCCAGAGTAAGCTGCTCCTAACCCAAATCCTGCTATAGCTCTCGGCCAAACCAAGAGCACATCAGCCGAGCACACCCGAAACCCTGTAGGCCGGCCCGACCTTAATTACTAATTTCTGCTAGTAGCAGAACAAGCACTGGCTTACCAGTTGCAAGAAACCCGCGAGGCCCAACCCGAGAACACCCCCATTTCAGTTGATGCAAGTATAGTTCTGCTCGATAGAACAGAACCCTAAATTCTTCACCTCTCCACGCGCCCCACATCCCAGAGGCGCGCTCGACCTGGGCACAACCGTGCGCCGCCCTGCGCGCCACCGCGGGCCGTCGCCGGTCGGCCAGGCCACCGTGGACAGCGAGCAAGCACCGAGGAAAACGGCAGCAGCCACGACAGCATAACACTGCGGGGTAGCGGCTTTGTGATGACTTTTCGTCGCATACGAGGGACCGTTCTGCGAGCCGATCGTTCAGGTGTGTGAACAACCTATCCAACACTTAACCCCATCAATCGGTTTATTTTTATATGTCCTAGATTTCCAGGAAGTTTGACCCAAAGTCAGACCAAAACTGTTCGAAAATCAGAACAGCCTTAGGCAAATACCCCAACTGGAAGCCGTTTTTCGCCAGATATTCGGTATTCACAAAAACTATCTGAACAACTTTTTAAATAACCTTTATGGCCTCGTAACCCTTCTTGTAGATTCAGAGTTTATAGAGTAGATTTAAAGTTATTCAATTATGAATTTGACCAAAACCTGATTTTAAAATAGTTAAAAACTAGAAAATTCATCCACACGACGTGCGTCACGCCAATCTGGACGACGTGGTCGCACACCGAAGGCATCGAAAGCTGCGTAACAGCTTCGTGGTCGTGTGGGCTTTGACGGAATTCAAATTGGTCGCGTGTGCGCGACGAATTCGACGCGTATCCGTCGGAATCGCCCCGTATTCGTCCAATGCAAATTCAGTCATAACTTTGTGTACGCTCGTCAGATCGAGACGAAACTTACGCCAACAGGACCGTATCATTTTTCTGGTCCTGCATGCCAAGTTTGGTCCGATTCTGAGACAGTTGAATCCGACGTCGTTTTGCGGGCCCCACGGTCCCACTCAACGGACGATTTTGTGCACGGCCCGCCGGAATCCAACTTTGGACATACGGTTGGGTTCGTATCGAAAAATGGATCCGTAGACATGTAGTTTGACGACTTTAGAGACCGTTGACTCTGGCACGCTTTTCGGTGCAAAGCGGGTCCAACGGTGGATATCGTTTTTGCCCGAAATTACCGTTTTGCCCCTGTATCCGGAATTGGACGTAAGGACAGACAATCCTAGCAAATTGGACTATTCTGGGATCATTGGTATTGTTTATTTCAGCTTTCGGAGACTGTTGTACAGGTTTTGACTATAGTGGCACATTGAGTAGTTCAGATTGTCGGTTTCACCAGCAAAGGACCACAGGCGAGTACAGTTTATTGTCTGCATTTCGATATTGATCTTTACTATATTTCATTGATTAGTCATTGGTTATGTGATTTTTATACTCTATTATAAATTGTTGAGTCGGGATTGAGAAGTACCAAGATGTGTGATCAGACCGTAGACCGTGTTTATTTTCTGCAGTAGACCTCGTAGACATTGTTTATTTTCTGCAAGTAGACCTCGTAGACATTGTTTATTTTCTGCAAGTAGACCTCGTAGACATTGTTTATTTTCTGCAGTAGACCTCGTAGACATTGTTTATTTTCTGCAAGTAAGCCTCGTAGACATTGTTTAATTTCTGCAAGTAGACCTCGTAGACCGTGCGGTGTAGCACCCCAGACCGATCACATGTCAAAGGTACTTCTAACAGTTGGGGAAAGTATTTTGTGTCTATTTATTATTGGTTTTTCGTATTTACTGTTTATTTTCAAAACTCATGATTGATGTCTAACCTTTGTTTTATAGTCATTTTCTTTATTTGAAATTGCATTCAGTGAATTGTGCTCGTTCCATTCCTGACTGGAAACCAACATTTTCAGGTTAGCCGTGGATTCACTTAGCTTGGGAGTGACGGGAGTACTTGCAGACAAAAGCCTAGAGACTAGCTAGATAGTTGAGTTGTAGTCATTCATTAATTGTACAAGTTTATATTCTTCTACAAATGTAAAACTTGTAATCATTGTAAGTTAAATTAATTATGTGAATGAGCATTGTTTGTGATTTGATCTGCATGGCCGTGACAGCGTTCTACCGCGCGCCGACACTGCGGCGTAGGCTGGCTTGGACACGTCTCGTATCCGTTTAAAAAAAAAAACGGGTGCGGGTCGTGATAAGTTTTTGTGGTGGCCCATACAGGTCAGTCTTTGCAAATCATGCGAACTCGTGATAGTACTTAAGTTAGTCGTACTATTGTGAGCCTGCGACTAGAAATGCTCATTCACGAATTAGAAATTAATTTAATTTACGAGAATGACTAGGACTAGGAGTCCCTTATACAAATTTACCAATGGGTAGTCTAGGCCATGCAATATAGATAAGGAGTTATTAATTTTGATAGTTTATCAGATCCCCATAGGTACATTATTATCTCTTGATACGATGATGTAATCCAATTTGAATAGTTTATTCCCTTGGTAAGGCAGGGCTTCATAGAATTAATGATCTAGCCTTGATAGATTATTCAATTCATTCTCTTGCCTCCTTGGATATCGTCACCATATCTTAGTCAGAATTGCCCAATTAAAATCCTATTTTGCCGTAAGGGAATAGTTTATAATTCCTGATTCGGTTATTCAAATGCAAATCTCGAGGTAGACTGATCCAAAATTTTCTCCTATGGTTCGAATATACGTGAAAGAGATACCAGAATGATTGTAGTTCTTTGTCTTCAGTTTATTCCTCCCTGTGCAATCTGTTATTTTAAAGATTGTGACTGATAGGACAAATATTTATGTCTTATTTCATAGTCAACTTGTTTGAATCTCTAGAAGCTCAGGGATTTATTTACAGATATAGTTACGAGAATGTTAGTTAACTCATACTGGCAGGACAGCAGCGCACTGTCGCCATTTATTTAAATTTTGGAGACTAGGGAATCACTGCAGCCAGTAGCGCGCTGGCGAGACACAACCCCTAGAGGTAAAACTAGTTAAGAAAATATAGGTGATGGGATATTGCCAAAACTATGGCTAGTGGTCCTCTCTTTGATCGTCGTTACCCTTGAGTCAATATTGGGTAGGGTTAAGAAGTGTTTGACTTCGTATCATATTTGAGTTACGAAACCAAGGGTTTACCACAGCCCGAGTATACGGGCGAGGCGTAGTCCTCGGTGAAATAACTTCAGACGTGATTACAAGTTTAGGATACAATGGAGGATAGGGAAATGCCCTGTACGTTCCTTGAGATCCAAAGCCAATATTAGTGGAAGTTCTGCAAGTTGAGTAGCATGCCTCCCAACCTAGCATTCCGCGGTCCTTGTGCCCTATTGACGAGAGAATTAACTGACACTAATAGGTTTACCTGGAATATGGAATTTAGAAGTCCATAACCCATTGGTTGACCAAGGTCTTATAAATAAGAAGATAGTAGGATGATTGTATAAGCAAGAACATCAGGTAAGGTTTGATTCTCACAAAATTCGAACTATTTCTACCTTCTTTCAAAAATCTCACATATTTGTATTTTGACTATCTTGACCAATACTGCTATTACAGCCTAGATTGCAAGCTCACACTATTCTCGAGCTTGATTCAAGACATATGTTTAGTGGGGACGCCTGCTAACTTATTGTCTAATCAGAATCAGTGTATTATGGTCTGATCAACCATGATGCATTTGGTTCGCTCTTCGTTTAATTATACTACGTGGATGGAGATATATAGGTATCTAGGATCTCATCCGCGACTGCTTTGACAATTCCTCTTGAATTATACGTTCGCCTTTTGGATCACGTGATTGTATTCAGTAACATCTTTCTTGAACTCTTTATTGTTTTATCTTTCACTGATTTGGAAGGATAAGCTCGTAGTTGGTTGAGAGATACCGAGTATCCCCATGGCTATGATAATGGTAGGCACAAGTGTAGCTACCATTGGCCAGTCAGGTGATTAAATTACTCTTCTCCCATCGACCCTCAAACTACTATTGAGACTTTTGAGCCATCTGAATTTGAGAATGATTAGGGTTTTACCCTTAGTCAGAACGCCAACCTAGGAGACTATCTATTCTCAAGAACCAAATGTTGTGAGTCTCTAATTTTTGCTTGAAGCTTGCCTTAACTAGCAACCCTTAAGCCTTGAACCAACCCTTCCTCGACCAAAGCCTACCGTTAGACCTGAGATGAATAGACAAGGCTAAGGACAATAATTTACCGTGACTATGGTAGACACTCATCCCGAGATTGGTTTCCAACAAGTATCGTCCTAGTTATGTAAATTTTATTATTAAGACCTAACTAGTGTTGGAACACCACAGTCACTATCTTAGCCAATACCATAGCTTAAATACCAAGTCATACTATGACCTACCAGTTGTCAACAGCAATACATGATCACCACAACCCTTGTGACCATGGTCAGGCAGGCTTAACACAAATAGAAACTCACGACTCAGTTGTAGAAATCTTTTCATAGGAGATATGCCTTAGAGCTGGTTACCCCGTCGATAACCCTTGTATACTATGAACGAGTAGATCATTCTATTTTATCAACCATGTGTCATTGTACACACTCGTTTTTCAATTATGGAGGAACGACCCTTGAATTGACTTATATCTACCGTATTCCATATGCTGTGCCTTAATCTTTATTCACAAGAGTCGAGGTACAATACCCGGACTTTTGGAATTCTTCTAGTCTCATTATTCCTAAACCATGCCATAATCTCTAAGGTGGGTAGACTGTAAGCCTCATAAAATTTAGGATATACCCGAATAACCAAGTGATTAGAATAATTTCCATTAGGATGATTATTAGTACCCTTGGACTCCCACTTTTTATTTAGATCATTTTGTGTCCCCGGCCGTGTCATTAATATTTGGAGCACGAAATCAACCATTACCTTCCAACAAATTTTATATGTAAGCTCTAGACGAGTCCACCTTCACCTAAGTATATCATATCCTACTCAAAACCGTCTCCTTGTACTCTATTTTTACGGTATGATTTTAGGTTAAAAGGACTAGCTAAAACCCTTACCATAGTACCGGTAAACTTCCCGACTACAATTAGAGACTCAACCTCGACTCATTTCCTTCGACCCAATATATGGTTGCGATCCACTCGAAGCCCACTACGCGCATGTCACCTGTGTGCCACCCAATTGAGGCCTCATGTGCTACTTAAATATAAGAGTTACCGAAGGCACATTTTAGACTATAGAACTGAATAATTAGAAATCGGCCCTTGTACCTATTATGTAATCTCCACCCTTAGAATGTGAATCCATTCGTAACCTTTATCCCATCTGCCTGGAAGTCGAGATACGATCTCGTATTGCATTATGTTCCTTGCTCGTGTGTTTAAATAACCACGGATAAGACCACAATCTTGATTTCTCAAATCTCAGTCCTATTTTGGAATGGTGTTTAGAACTCCGAGAACAGATTTTTCTGTATTTTATGGATGCAAGCCCTCTAAGAAGCGAAGGGTTCTTCGATTTAGCAAGTGACTGGACTAGAGTAGCCCAATCTAGCTAATAAGACAATGGTTCATAAGGTCCATTTTATCGGTATCATTTGATATCCTCTACCGCTCTTGAAACTTCGTGCTTGTTCACAGTTATTCTTCCTCGTCTTTTCGTACCATTGACTCTCGTCCTTCCTATCTTGGGGGTCGATAACCGTGTTGCTTAGAATTTAGCAGAGGTTATAGTATAAGTTAGTTGATAATTGAATTTTGGATTGCTTGATATATATGCGAGGATTATAGATACCATAGGCGATAGATATCCATTGGAAGAAATTGAGCAACTAGTTGGATGATTATAAAATTTTAGTGACCTAGCTTTGAGGGAGTAGTGTGACCAAAGGTGGGTAGAAGTCCTCGATATTTTGTAGTTGCCAAAATAGACAAGGAGAAGGATATGAACTATTTTGAGAAATAAATTTGAGGACATTAAGGGAATACTAGACTTTGAATTTTAAGAAATAGTTATGAATTAGAATTTCGAGGACGAAATTATTTTAAGGTGGGTAGATTTGTAGCTCCCCTTCCCAAAAATTTTAGAATATTTTTATTATTTTATTTATTCGATTAAAATGGTGAATTATGATTTTATAAATAATTATTTAGTTAATTATTATGGTAGATGACTTTAGCCACAGTGGAGTTTTGAAGTACAAGACGACTAGAAATCATGACACAGATAGTGCAGTGGCGTGCTTCGACTAGTGTATTAGCCATGCCAAGGACGGCCGAGCCATAGTGATGTCCTAACTAAGAAAACCAGGCCAAGTTGCGACTCAAACCTATAGAACATTTTAATTATTTATTAATTTTAGTATAGACCTGTAGGAGACCGTTTGTGTCGATTTAGTCCGAGCTGGGCCGGAACCGAATCCAAGCCTTCGTAGGTATGTAGTGAGATCAAATGCATCCATGTGGACATATTTCAAGTAGATGCAATGCCTAGTATTGGTATAATGAATTTCGTTATTATTATTATCTTTATTAAGATTATTATTTAATATTATTATTTTATTGGTTATATTATTCTAATGTCAAATAATATTATATACGTGTATAAGTGTTGGCATAAATATATATATATATATATATATATATATATATATATATATATATATATATATATATATATATATATTATATATGTGTATGTATAGATAAATATTGTATATGGGTACAGGTATACATATACGTATATAAATATTATATGTGTAAATACGTGTATATATATAGATATATTATATGTGTGTATTTAATGTATATATAAATAGAATATATATATAAGTGTGTATATATATATATATATATATATTATATATATATATATATATATATATATATATATATATATATATATATATATATATATATATATATATATATATATATATATATATATATATATATATATATATATATATATATAGGTATTGTGTGTATATATAAATATGGATATGTATTTGCGTGTGTGTATAAGATATATATACATATGGATATATATTAGACTAATATAAGATAGAAATGAAATAAAATAAGAAATAGAAAAAGATAAAGGAAGTAGAAGAGGAAAGGAATAATAGCAGTGAGCAAACCCAAACCTATACTAAGCCCCAACACCACGTGGACCCCTCCAGAGGAAGCTGCTCCTAACCCAAATCCTGCTTATAGCTCTCGGCCAAAACCAAGAGCACATCAGCCGAGCAACACCCAAGAAACCCTGTAGGCCAAGCCCGACCTTAATTACTAATTTTTGCTAATAGCAGAACAAGCAACTTGGCTTACCAGTTGCAAGAAACCCACGAGGCCCAACCCGAGAACACCCCCGTTTCAGTTGATGCAAGTATAAGTTCTGCTCGATAGAACAGAACCTTAAATTCTTCACCTCTTCCACGCGCCCCACATCCCAGAGGCGCGCTCGAGCCTGGGCGCAACCGCGCGCCGCCCTGCGCGCCGCCGCGGGCCGTCGCCGTCCGGCCAGGCCGCCGTGGACAGCGAGCAAGCACCGAGGAAAACGGCAGCCGCCACGACAGCATAACACTGCGGGGTAGGCGTCTTTGTGACAACTTTTCGTCGCATACGAGGGACCGTTCTGCGAGCCGATCGTTCAGGTGTGTGAACAACCTATCCAACACTTAACCCCTTCAATCGGTTTATTTTATATGTCCTAGATTTCCTGGAAGTTCGACCCAAAGTCAGACCAAAACTGTTCGAAAATCAGAACAGAGCCTTAGGCAAACACCCCAACTTGGAAGTCGTTTTTTCCGCCAGGATATTCGGTATTCACGAAAACTATTTGAACAACTTTTAAACAACCTATATGGCCTCGTAACCCTTCTTGTAGATTCAGAGTTTATAGAGTAGATTAAAAGTTATTCAATTATGAATTTGACCAAAAACCTGATTTCAAAATAGTTAAAAACTAGAAAATTCATCCACACGACGTACGTCACGCCAATCTGGAAGACGTGGTCGCGCACCGAAGGCATCGAAAGCTGCATAACAGCTTCGTGGTCGTGTGGGCTTTGACGGAATTCAAATTGGTCGCGTGTGCGCGACGAATTCGACGCGTATCCGTCGGAATCGTCCCGTATCCGTCCAATGCAAATTCAGTCATAACTTTGTGTACGCTCGTCAGATCGAGACAAAACTTACGCCAACAGGACCATATCATTTTTCTGGTCCTGCATGCTAAGTTTGGTCCGATTCTGAGACAGTTGAATCCGACGTCGTTTTGCGGGCCCCACGGTCCCACTCAACGGGCGATTTTGTGCACGGCCCGCCGGAATCCAACTTTGGACATACGGTTGGGTTCGTATCAAAAAATTGGATCCGTAGACATATAGTTTGACGACTTTAGAGACCGTTGACTCTGGCACGTCTTTCGGTGCAAAGCGGGTCCAACGGCGGACATCGTTTTTGCCCGAAATTACTGTTTTGCCCCTGTGTCCAGAATTGGACGTAAGGACAGGCAATCCTAGCTAATTAGACTATTCTGAGATCATTGGTATTGTTTATTTCAGCTTTCGGGGACTGTTGTACAGGTTTTGACTATAGTGGCACATTGAGTAGTTCAGATTGTCGGTTTCACCAGCAAAGGATCACAGGCGAGTACAGTTTATTATCTGCATTTCGATATTGATCTTTACTATATTTCATTGATTAGTCATTGGTTATGTGATTTTTATACTCTATTATAAATTGTTGAGCCGGGATTGAGAAGTACCAAGGATGTGTGATCAGACCGTAGACCGTGTTTATTTTCTGCAGTAGACCTCGTAGACATTATTTATTTTCTGTAAGTAGACCTCGTCGATATTGTTTATTTTCTGCAAGTAGACCTTGAAGACATTGTTTATTTTTTGCAGTAGACCTCGTAGACATTGTTTATTTTCTGCAAGTAGACCTCGTAGACATTGTTTAATTTCTGCAAGTAGACCTCGTAGACCGTGCGGTGTAGCACCCCAGACCGATCACATGTCAAAGGTACTTCTAACAGTTGGGGAAAGTATTTTGTGTCTATTTATTATTGGTTTTTCGTATTTACTGTTTATTTTCAAAATTCATGATTGATGTCTAACCTTTGTTTTATAGTCATTTTCTTTATTTGAAATTTTATTCAGTGAATTGTGCTCGTTCCATTCCTGACTGGAATCCAACATTTTCAGGTTAGCCGTGGATTCACTTAGCTTGGGAGTGACGGGAGTACTTGCAGACAAAAGCCTAGAGACTAGCTAGATAGTTGAGTTGTAGTCATTCATTTAATTGTACAAGTTTATATTCTTCTACAAATGTAAAACTTGTAATCATTGTAAGTTAAATTAATTATGTGAATGAGCATTGTTTGTGATTTTAATCTTCATGGCCGTGACAGCGTTCTACCGCCGACACTGCGGCGTAGGCTGGCTTGGACACATCTCGTATCCGTTTAAAAAAAAACGGGTGCGGGTCGTGACAACTTTCTTACCTAGATATAGCCTAGTAGCATACATTTAACTCTATTGTTTAATCTAGAACACTTTGTGAACTGTAATACTCATCATTAGGTCTCTATGACTCCAGTTCGGACACCGATATACATCTGTTACTCAGGATATCAGGCGAGTACATTCTCTGTTAGTTTTCATTCATGATAGTATCTATATTGCCTGCTATAGACTACTTTACTTGATGCTGACACATTGTTATCACGGACCAGTACTCTATGGATCTTGTCATGATATGTTATTCCCTTATCGGGTGCATTAGGTATTTTATGATCATGTACATCTTGTACTCCTTGTATTCGTATTATTCATATGCACTCATGTTCTTTCATGTATGTTCATGTGCTCTCATATACTCTCATGTGCTCTCATGTACTCCCATGTTCTCACATGTACTTCATGTATAACTAACAATTATGTACATAACATAACTTGATCGGATCGTTATGTATTGATTGGGGTAGGAGGAGTAGAAGTGGTTATGTGATTAAATCCATCTAGTGTACTCATGTATATGTTTATTATGCCTTCATGCATAATCGAGTTACCGTAGAATAATCATGTACAACCTAAACCGATTACATAACCATCTTGTGTTCTGAAACACTTATATTATTTACAGTTCATAGATTCTCTATTCTATTTCATGTACTCAGTTTACTTATCTATATCTAATGTATTCATGTACTTCCTTTACAACACGTCATGTACTTTATTCTATTGTTAGCTCTATATTTTATACCATGTTTTGAAGCTGCTTTCAGAGTTATGTATCCGCTCCAATCCTGACCGGATATGTTGATAAATTTTATAAAGAGCTTGGAGGATCCAGCTAGCCTAGAGGAGACACCATTAGTTCTTAGAATAGATTGCTGGAATATTGTCTGAGTTTTTTTAGTTATCTTTCATGAGTTGTATATATAATACTCTACTTTGGGTGGTGATGATTAAACTAAACTTATTTCTCTTCTGGATTGTATTACACTTTCATGTCTTTCTATCAAATCTGTATCATGCTGTTATTTCCTCCTTAGCTGTTGGTGATTTAATTGTATCTTCTGAGATTGTTCTCCCTTTGAAGAGTATATCTATATTGGACAGGTACATTATATTATGTTTAGCTTTTGATTGAGACCTAGGACAGCGTTCTTCCGTCGATATTGTGACGTAGGCTGGACGTACCCACGAACTCGTACCCTTACGCTGGGTGCGGGTCGTGACAACCTCACCGACCGAACTTCCTTTTTGTGCATAACTCACCAGCACCACCACCACCCTCGTCATCAACCCCTCGCCATCACTAACTCCACACCTCATCACCACCCTCGTAGGCTATCTCCTCTACCGTACTCCTCGCCAATGACTCGAGCACCACCGTGGTCCTATCATCGAGCGGGCGTCGCTTCCTTGAGTTGACTCTTCGCTGCTCGACACAGCACCTCCGGCTCGTCACCGTACACCACAGAACCATTGTTTCCCTTCCTGTCTCTCTAACCAGTCCCACCACCGGCCTGTCAAACCACAGATCCGGTGCTGTATTTCTCCGCATAGCCACCCTGCCACCGCGACTCCTCTTCTCCTCACAGCCCCATCGGCCCCCGCTGAGCTCGATCCGGTGTTGTATTGTCACCCTCATTTTCTGTATTTCGTATTTTGCCCGTATTTTGATTTTGCGTATATTTTAAATCTTGCCTAAACTGCGGTATTTCGATATTTCTCGTATTTTCTTATTCGGATTTTCGGTTTAGTTTAATATGACTTGGTTTGGTTTGTAGGAATGAGAACACCTTTAGCTATCTTGCACCCTCAAGAACACCACAACAACCCCCATTAAAATCCCACCAACTTTTTCTCTCTCCCCATAACTTCCATTCATTTCTTCTTCTTCTTCTTCCTCCTACCACCACCAACATCCCCACCATAGGCAAGTTGCACCTTGCCATTTAATAAGGACCCATTTTATTTGATATTTAGTTAGATTAGAGCTCTAGGACCAATGTTAGAGCTTGGCATTTTGGGTTTTGAAGCTTGGATTTCCCTAGATCTAGACTTTGTTCATTTTCGGATTTCTTTAGATTTGATCTATTAAACTTGAATTTTGGTTGGTTTTATTGTTTCCATGTTGTAGAGGGTGGAATTTTACCCAAGTTAGAGCCTTAGAAGTTCGGATTTGGAGCTTGGATGGCCGACTTATGGTGTTCCAAAGTTTTGGAACCCATGGGGGCTTCTCCTCGGCTTGAGGAGGAAGACGATCCCCCAGGCGCGCCTACTTTCTGGCCTCCTTGCCCGATTGCGCTTACTTTTCTGGCCAGGCGCTCTTTAGCGCACTGTGCCTCCTTTTCTGGCCAGGCGCTCTTTAGCGCACTGTGCCTCCTTTTCTGGCCAGGCGCTCTTTAGCGCACTGCGCCTACTTTTCTGGCCGCGCGCTGTTTAGCGCCTGGTCCGATTGCGCCTGCTCCCCTGGCTAGGCGTACTTTGACCCTTGGACCCAGGCGCATTCTAGCGCACCCGGGCTAGGCGCACTTTGTTGGTCCCGGCTTAGGCGCACTCCAGTGCACTCCAGTGCACTTGGATCCAGGCGCACTCTAGTGTGCTGCCATCCTAGGCGCACTCTGGTGTGCTGCCTCAACCAGGCGCACTCTAGTGTGCTGCCACCCTAGGCGCACTCTGATGTGCTGCCTCGACCAGGCGCACTCTAGTGTGCTGCCACCAGGCGCACTCTAGTGTGCTTGTTCCCTGGCACACCCTAGTTCACCTACACCCTAGTGCCTTAGTGCCTGCTTTATAACTTGGTTTTCTTTAATATGATTGGAGCTTTTGGGATTTTGATTGCTCACATGCACAACTTGACTTGGTCTGACACGTCTTGACACTATTTTTTATGATTTGGCATGGTTTGGCCTGCAGCTAGTTTCCTCCTATCTGTTGAATATCTTGTTAATAACTGAGACCGGTAACTTGATAACTTAACTTGACTTGACTTGGTATGACTTGGCTTCACTTGATAGTGGCCCGTGGCGGCGCACTCTTGACTCGACTTGACTTGTCTTGACACCGTGGGTGTACTACCTGTTGCTCTGTGCAAATCACTTGTCTTGTCTTGCATCATGTCTAAGGGGTGACTCCCTGGGTACCACGGCCAGGGACTCACACTAAAATTGGACTAGGTAATGAGTAGACCAAATTAGAACATGGAGAATTCCCGGTCACAGGCGGTCTCGTTATCTGGAGGCATTAATGGACTTGTAGCTTGCCGACGAGTAGAGCACATTTCCAGCACACTGTCATGTGTTGCACCCTCTAAGTCACCTAAGGGTACATTTGTCTCCCGGGCAATGTACCCACCTATAACTCTCAACCCGCGGAAGGATAACTGGATGGTCTGCAGGGCTTGGGACTGGGAGTTTCTCACCTGTATCTTGTTAGTAATTAGGCTTGTGATAACCCTAGTTAGTTAAAATAGTAAGCCGTAGTACTTGCTTGGCCGTTGTGAAATGGATGTTGTCCAGCCTTGTCTAAGTCTTGTCTAGCCCCTGTACCTGGAACTCTTGGTCATGATTGTTTTACTTATCTCTAACGATAAATGGGTAGAGACAGTGAGCTATTCAGGCGAAGGGGTACAATCCCGGTCCTTGTTTGGTTAAGGATTGTAACCTGGCTCCCGGAATGGTTCCACGTCCCTAGTCATTTATCGCTCTGTGTACTTTTACTACTTGTACTTTATTTTATTCTTTATGTCCTGATATGCTGGCTTTGTTCTTATTTATGGCCTCCTTTGTGGCACTTGCTCTTTCTGGGGTTTGACCCAGCTGGTTTTGTGTGGCCAGATTTCGGAGCAGCTCCCGAGGATCTACCAAGCTTCCAGCCCAATGGTGAACACTAGACGGAACCCGGGCTACGAGTGGGTCTTCCCTTTTTGTTTCACCCACTCATATGTAAATTTATTCTTTTGAGGCGTTTGCCGACGAGCACCTGTTAGCTCGATGCACATTTACTTACTGTCTGCCTACGGGCTGTAACATGATTAACAAATCCTAGGGTTGATCATGTATGACTGAACTCTTACTAGTCCTATCATTTTGTACGACTAGCTTCATGATCATCCAATATGTAATATTTGGGACGCCTTATATATATATATTTGATGCTCTAACATCTTGTGACTCTATTAATTGCTTGAGATTGAGACAATAGGCTTGACCTTAAGAGACTGCTGGCTTGTAGTAAACCCTCATATCTAGACAGCCGTGACCGTATAGTTGAGATGTATTCTATTTCAATATACGTAGCTGGCTGTGTCTGCCCCCGCTCTCGAGTATTCTGGTTCTGGGGCGTGACACGATTTAAGTGGTGGCCCATGCAGGTCTTAGCATTCAAGAAATGTGAGGGTTTACCAAATAGATGTCTCAATCAATATTCGCCCTTGATCTCTGCTCGTATCTTCAAATCCCTGAGATTCTTGACCTGATCATATTGCTTGTATAATTGATCTGTCCTGGACCTTTCCTTATTGTTCCCTATGTCATCTTCTTCAGCGGCATTACTCCCGGACCTGCCAACCAGCCAGAGGAAGCTCGACAAGCACTCCAGCGCCAGGAGGATCAAGCTCAGCACTCTGGAGTAGCCTCTCGAGTTATGCCTTCCGGAGGCCCGGAACCTCCAGTTCAGGCAGCTTCGCCCGTTCAACCAGCTAGACAGGATGAGGGGCCTTTGGTAGGGCTTATCAGAGAACTGCTTGCATCCCAGGATCGTCAAGGTGACGCCTTGCACCAGGAGGTTCATGATGCACTAAACCGAGGAGGTCCCCAAGGGAATCAGGCGGCCAACAGTTTCAAGCGCTTGAACCCTCCCTTCTTTGACGGCAATGAAGATGCGATTGCCACGGATGCTTGGCTTCAGGATACCGAGGTGGTCCTGAAAGCAGCTAGGATACCTGAAAATGAGAAGGTGGCGGTGGTACGCCTACAGTTGTTAGACTTGGCTCGCGATTGGTGGGCAGCTCAGGCCATGGGATTAGCAATACCAGTCACTTGGGCGACGTTCAGAGAAAGATTCCAGACAAAGTACTTCGATGCGGTGGCACGGTACGACCTGCAGACCAGATTCACCAACTTGAAGCAAGAAGGCAGGACGGTCGATGGCTATGCGACCGAGTTCTCTAGGCTGAGTAGGTTCGCCCCCACCTTGGTGGCAACCGAGTTCGATAGGGCTCAGCGGTTCCAGCAAGGACTGCGTTTGGAGATATTATTGGCTGTGGAACAGTTCGAGCACCAGACGTTCGATGCAGTATTGAAAGCAGCAAGGAGGCATGAGTATACCTCCCGGAGAATTGTGGACAGGACCGGAGGCAGGAAGCGGTCCCACAACCAGATGCACCAATCTTCAGCTCCAGCCCCGGCAGCTAGGGGTATAACCATTGGAACTCCGAGGCGGGCGGCCTCAGTGACGTCGGTTCAGCATTCGACCCCGACGTACCCGCAGCAGCAGAAGCAGAAGCAGTCTTCCGCGGTGGGATATTCTCATTGCGGGAAGCCGGGCCATGTAGTGGCAGAGTGTCGTAGGGCACGAGAATTGTGCCTGGCTTGTGGAGGAGCAGACCACCAGATAGGGACCTGCCCGAATAGGGGAGGTCCATCATCATCCAACCTTTCTAGTTCTTCGGTGAGGGGACCAGCCCCAGTTCCAGTCCAGCAGCAGCAGCATCAGCAGTACCCGAGGCCATTGGCACCCCAGGCCCAGGCCTTTCAGCAGCAGAACCAGCAACAGTTCACCCAGGCTCCGGCACAGAACCGACAGAGGGGTTTCCAGCAGAGGGGACCCGCAGCTAGAGGTCAGGCTATGATGATGACCATGGAAGAAGAAGTTGCACCAGGTGAGGTAGTGGCAGGTACTATTCTCGTCAACACTTTTCCAGCATCTGTATTATTTGATTCTGGTGCATCGCATTCATTCATGTCTGCACGATTCGCGACACGGATAGGGTTGGAGCCCGAGTCATTATCAGTGAGGCTCAATATACTTACTGGTAATGGTCTTGTGGGAGTAGATCGAGTGTTCTCCTCGTGTCGGATCGTAGTTAGCGGTAGAGAGTTCCCCGCTAGATTCATAGAATTCCCTATGGCGGACTATGATGTAGTCCTAGGCATGGATTGGTTGAGGAACCATTATGCTAGGATAGACTGCCATGTTGGCAGAGTTGTCTTTAGTATTCCCGGAGAGCCAGAGTTTTCATTTTCCAGAGGCACAGTAGAGCCATCTCCTCCAGTATTGCGGATGGCAGTAGCAGCAGTGCAGTTGCCCCGGATAGTTGAAGAGTTTCCAGATGTCTTCCCAGAGGAACTTCCAGGGATGCCACCAGAGCGGGAGATCGAGTTCACCATTGACTTGATTCCCGGGACAGCACCAGTATCAGAGCGAGTCTACAGAATGGCGCCTTCAGAGTTGGAGATTTTGTACAAGATGATTGAAGAACTCAGGACCAAGGGATTCATTCGTGCAAGTGGATCGCCTTGGGGAGCCCCGATGCTTCTTGTAAAAAAGAAGGATGGTACGTCCAGGCTATGTGTTGATTATCGTACCTTGAACTCAGTGACAATCAAGAACAGATACCCTCTTCCAAGGATAGAGGACTTATTTGATCAACTCAAAGGGGCTTCAGTTTTCTCGAAGATAGACTTGCGGTCAGGATACCACCAGATCAGAGTTAGAGAGCAGGACATCCCGAAGACGGCGTTCAGATCTAGGTACGGGCATTGGGAGTTTCTAGTTATGCCCTTTGGAGCGACCAATGTGCCGGCAGTGTTCATGGATCTCATGAACCATATTTTCATGCCTTACTTGGATCAGTTTGTGATAGTGTTCCTTGATGACATCCTGGTCTACAGCAAGAGTGAGGCGGAGCATGAACAGCATCTTCGTGTGGTTCTTCAGATTCTCAGAGAGCACCAGTTGTACGCCAAGTTCAGTAAATACGAGTTCTGGCTCGATCGCATTTCATACTTGGGTCACATCATTACCCGAGGAGGAGTGGAAGTGGATCCCCAGAAGATTGTGGCCATCGAGGCATGGCCAGTACCCAGTTCAGTGGCAGAAGTTCGCAGCTTTCTTGGATTGGCCGGCTACTACCGGCGGTTCGTCTCTGATTTTGCAAGGATTTCAGCGCCGATGACCCAGTTGACCCGCAAGGATGTGCCGTTCGTTTGGACAGCAGAATGTCAGGGATCATTTGAGAAATTGAAGCGAGGTTTGATAACGGCTCCCATTCTCACCCTTCCAGATGGGACCGGAGGATTCACAGTTTATTGCGACGCTTCAGGCAGAGGATTGGGATGTGTTTTGATGCAGCATGGGAAGGTAATTGCTTATGCGTCATGTCAACTCCGTGATCATGAGAAGAATTACCCGACCCACGACTTGGAGCTAGCAGCAGTAGTGTTTGCACTTAAGTTATGGAGGCACTACTTGTACGGAGACAGAGTGGAGATATTTACTGATCACAAGAGCCTGAAGTATGTTTTCACCCAGAAGGATCTTAATATGCGGCAGAGAAGATGGCTCGAGCTACTTGTGGACTATGATGTGGACTTGCAGTATCACCCAGGGAAGGCCAACGTGGTAGCAGATACATTGAGCCGGAGAGCCGGAGTCTACCTTCTAACAGCGCAACCAGAGCTATTGGCAGATCTTCAGAAGATGGGAATTGAAGTGATTCTCCCTTCCAATGTGGCCTTGATGGCCAGCCTACAGATACAGTCCACCATAGTTGAGAGGATCCGGACAGCACAATTAACAGATTCCAAGATTCAGCGGCTCAGAGCAGAGTGCGAGGCAGGGAGAAGGCCAGAGTTATGTATTCATGAGGATGGTACACTTCGACACGGCACGCGTCTTTGTGTACCCAGTAGAGATATCAGACAGGAAGTCATGGCAGAGGCTCACAGTTCGCAGTATTCCATTCACCCAGGCGGCACGAAGATGTACAGAGATATTCGTCAGCACTTTTGGTGGAATGGTATGAAGAGGGAGATAGCCCGGTATGTCTCTCGATGTTTGGTTTGCCAACAAGTCAAGGCTGAACATCAGAGGCCGGCTGGACTTCTTCAACCTTTACCGATCCTAGAATGGAAATGGGAGCACATAACCATGGATTTCGTGACTGGGTTACCCAGATCTCCGGCAGGCAGAGATGCTATTTGGGTCATTGTAGACAGGCTTACCAAGGTGGCACACTTTCTTCCCTTTAGAGTTGGACAGTCGACGGCGCAGCTAGCAGAGATGTATCTCAGGCAGATCGTCCGACTTCACGGAGTGCCAGTCAGCATAGTATCAGACAGGGATACGAGATTCACATCACACTTCTGGCGCAGTCTTCATCAAAGTTTGGGGACTCGTCTTAAGTTCAGCTCAGCGTATCATCCGCAGACAGATGGGCAGTCAGAGCGTACTATACAAACTCTCGAAGATATGTTGAGATCGTGCACCCTCGATTTTGGTGGTTCATGGGAGGATCACCTGCACTTGGTGGAATTCTCGTACAACAATAGTTTCCAGGCCAGTATCCAGATGGCACCCTTCGAGGTTCTGTATGGCAGGAAATACAGATCTCCGTTAGCATGGGACGATATCAGAGAGAGGCAGATGCTCGGTCCAGAACTGATTTCTCAGACGGTTGAAGTGGTCAGAAGAATCAGAGATCACCTCCGAGTTGCTCAGGATCGCCAGCGCCATTGGGCCGATGCTCATCGGCGTCCCTTAGAATTTGCTGTCGGCGACCATGTATTCCTTAGGATCTCGCCTACCCGCGGCGTCATTCGTTTTGGCGTACGGGGAAAGCTTAGTCCTAGGTATATAGAGCCGTTCGATATTCTGGAGCGAGTAGGCGATGTGTCCTATCGTCTCGCTCTTCCGCCGTCGTTAAGTGAGGTACATGATGTATTCCATGTGTCCCAGTTACGACGGTATATTCCGGACCCGAGCCATATCCTAGATCATTCGGAATTGGTTGTTGGTACCAACCTTTCGTATGAGGAGAGGCCCGTGTCTATTTTGGACCGGAAGAAAAAGATACTCAAGAACAAGACTATTAAATTGGTCCGTGTTGCTTGGGGTCATCACTCTCTAGGTGAGTCAACGTGGGAGCGTGAGGACGACATCCGATCGCGATATCCCTATCTGTTTGACTCGTGAGGTATAATGTCTTTCTTATGCCTTACGCCTTCCCTTCCTTGCTTGCATTGCATGATTGTATGATTGAACTGCTTAGTGTAGCTTGTCGTGGCAATCTCTAGCTCCTTGATTAAATTCCGAGGACGGAATTCTTTTAAGGTGGGTAGAGTTGTCACCCTCATTTTCCGTATTTCGTATTTTGCCCGTATTTTGATTTTGCGTATATTTTAAATCTTGCCTAAACTGCGGTATTTCGATATTTCTCGTATTTTCTTATTCGGATTTTTGGTTTGGTTTAATATGACTTGGTTTGGTTTGTAGGAATGAGAACACCTTTAGCTATCTTGCACCCTCAAGAACACCACAACAACCCCCATTAAAATCCCACCAACTTTTTCTCTCTCCCCATAACTTCCATTCATTTCTTCTTCTTCTTCTTCCTCCTACCACCACCAACATCCCCACCATAGGCAAGTTGCACCTTGCCATTTAATAAGGACCCATTTTATTTGATATTTAGTTAGATTAGAGCTCTAGGACCAATGTTAGAGCTTGGCATTTTGGGTTTTGAAGCTTGGATTTCCCTAGATCTAGACTTTATTCATTTTCGGATTTCTTTAGATTTGATCTATTAAACTTGAATTTTGGTTGGTTTTATTGTTTCCATGTTGTAGAGGGTAGAATTTTACCCAAGTTAAAGCCTTGGAAGTTCGGATTTGGAGCTTGGATGGCCGACTTATGGTGTTCCAAAGTTTTGGAACCCATGGGGGCTTCTCCTCGGCTTGAGGAGGAAGACGATCCCCCAGGCGTGCCTACTTTCTGGCCTCCTTGCCCGATTGCGCTTACTTTTCTGGCCAGGCGCTCTTTAGCGCACTGCGCCTCCTTTTCTGGCCAGGCGCTCTTTAGCGCACTGCGCCTACTTTTCTGGCCGCGCGCTGTTTAGCGCCTGGTCCGATTGCGCCTGCTCCCCTGGCTAGGCGCACTTTGACCCTTGGACCCAGGCGCATTCTAGCGCACCCGGGCTAGGCGCACTTTGTTGGTCCCGGCTTAGGCGCACTCCAGTGCACTCCAGTGCACTTGGATCCAGGCGCACTCTAGTGTGCTGCCACCCTAGGCGCACTCTGGTGTGCTACCTCAACCAGGCGCACTCTAGTGTGCTGCCACCCTAGGCGCACTCTGATGTGCTGCCTCGACCAGGCGTACTCTAGTGTGCTGCCACCAGGCGCACTCTAGTGTGCTTGTTCCCTGGCACACCCTAGTTTACCTACACCCTAGTGCCTTAGTGCCTGCTTTATAACTTGGTTTTCTTTAATATGATTGGAGCTTTTGGGATTTTGATTGCTCACATGCACAACTTGACTTGGTCTGACACGTCTTGACACTATTTTCTATGATTTGGCATGGTTTGGCCTGCAGCTGGTTTCCTCCTATCTGTTGAATATCTTGTTAATAACTGAGACCGGTAACTTGATAACTTAACTTGACTTGACTTGGTATGACTTGGCTTCACTTGATAGTGGCCCGTGGCGGCGCACTCTTGACTCGACTTGACTTGTCTTGACACCGTGGGTGTACTACCTGTTGCTCTGTGCAAATCACTTGTCTTGTCTTGCATCATGTCTAAGGGGTGACTCCCTGGGTACCACGGCCAGGGACTCACACTAAAATTGGACTAGGTAATGAGTAGACCAAATTAGAACATGGAGAATTCCCGGTCACAGGCGGTCTCGTTATCTGGAGGCATTAATGGACTTGTAGCTTGCCGACGAGTAGAGCACATTTCCAGCACACTGTCATGTGTTGCACCCTCTAAGTCACCTAAGGGTACATTTGTCTCCCGGGC
The DNA here is from genome assembly GCA_029216955.1 of Iris pallida. NCBI lineage: Eukaryota > Viridiplantae > Streptophyta > Magnoliopsida > Asparagales > Iridaceae > Iris > Iris pallida. The sequence goes on from JANAVB010019999.1 coordinate 4,175,509, forward strand.
AATGTACCCACCTATAACTCTCAACCCGCGGAAGGATAACTGGATGGTCTGCAGGGCTTGGGACTGGAAGTTTCTCACCTGCATCTTGTTAGTAATTAGGCTTGTGATAACCCTAGTTAGTTAAAATAGTAAGCCGTAGTACTTGCTTGGCCGTTGTGAAATGGATGTTGTCCAGCCTTGTCTAAGTCTTGTCTAGCCCCTGTACCTGGAACTCTTGGTCATGATTGTTTTACTTATCTCTAACGATAAATGGGTAGAGACAGTGAGCTATTCAGGCGAAGGGGTACAATCCCGGTCCTTGTTTGGTTAAGGATTGTAACCTGGCTCCCGGAATGGTTCCACGTCCCTAGTCATTTATCGCTCTGTGTACTTTTACTACTTGTACTTTCTTTTATTCTTTATGTCCTGATATGCTGGCTTTGTTCTTATTTATGGCCTCCTTTGTGGCACTTGCTCTTTCTGGGGTTTGACCCAGCTGGTTTTGTGTGGCCAGATTTCGGAGCAGCTCCCGAGGATCTACCAAGCTTCCAGCCCAATGGTGAACACTAGACGGAACCCGGGCTACGAGTGGGTCTTCCCTTTTTATTTCACCCACTCATATGTAAATTTATTCTTTTGAGGCGTTTGCCGACGAGCACCTGTTAGCTCGATGCACATTTACTTACTGTCTGCCTACGGGCTGTAACATGATTAACAAATCCTAGGGTTGATCATGTATGACTGAACTCTTGCTAGTCCTATCATTTTGTACGACTAGCTTCATGATCATCCAATATGTAATATTTGGGACGCCTTATATATATATATTTGATGCTCTAACATCTTGTGACTCTGTTAATTGCTTGAGATTGAGACAATAGGCTTGACCTTAAGAGACTGCTGGCTTGTAGTAAACCCTCATATCTAGACAGCCGTGACCGTATAGTTGAGATGTATTCTATTTCAATATACGTAGCTGGCTGTGTCTGCCCCCCTCTCCAGTATTCTAGTTCTGGGGCGTGACATGTATTAAACAAATCTGGCCGCTTCTGGTGACCCCGTGCCGAGCCTTCTTCCTGCTAACACCATATCCCCGTCGAAGTTCTTGGCCAAGCGCCTGTAACGACCATAGTTCGTATTACGTATTTTGTTATGCGTATACGTAATCTCGACCCGTAATTAGACTTGTCTTGCTTAGCTTAATCCTGGTTTAATTTTACCTCAATTTATTTTGGGTTCATCCTGGTTCGACTTGTCTTGACTGGCTAGTCTTGGGTTCTGCATTGGCATTAGTTAGAATTTCATGGTTCTGGCATGCATCGGGTTCGGTTGGGTTTGGCTTGGTTGATTCAGTTTGGGTTGGAATGCAAACCCCTACCTACCACCCTCCATCATTTATTAATCCCAACAACCCATTCTCTCTCTTTATTCACTTCTTTATTTACTCTTCTCCTTCCTCCATTAACTCTCTCCACCGACCAGAGAGAGGTTTAGGCAAGTGTAACTTGCTTCATGGAGGAACTCAGATTTTATTGTTCCATTGACTTTCTCATGAGATTCTAAGTCACTTTAGTTTTTATCATTTTCGAATTTCATAGCTCATTTCATGTAGATCTAAGTTTTAGCATTTTTGATCTTCATGGTTTTGATCTTCTAAAACTTGGTTGTTTCCGAAATAGAGAGTTCCATGTAGTAGGGATTTCGATTTTACGCAAGTTTGGCTCTGGAATGGTTGGATTTCATCGAGACTTGACCGAGATGGGGCTTGCTCGAGTTCGTGAGCTTTTACGCCTACTTGTATCAGCCTTGGAGAGAAGATGAAGTTTTACGCCCAAGTTTTACGTGCCACCGTAGTGTTCAGCCCTTACGCACACGTTCTAACGTGTTAGCGTAGTGATTAGCCTTTACGCTCATGTTTTACGTGTCAGCGTGTTATTTCAGCCTTTTAAGCACACGTATTTGCGTGCCAGCGTACTCCGTTTTATGCTGAGTTCATTCAAATTTACGCTCGGGCCCTCCCGCTCGCGTAAAATCGTGCTCGTGTAAAACCCCGGCTCGAGCAGACTCTCGCGTGCGTAAAGTCTTGCTCGAATGTTTCACTCGCGTAGAGTTTCACTCGCGTAAAGCCTCGTTTGCCTACGGCTTACTAGCGTAAAGCCCTGGCTCACGTAAAATCTTGTCTGCATGCACTCTTGCTCGCGTAGAGCATGCCTACCCTTATGTCTTGCCCGCGTAGAGCTGTTTTACGCGCGGGGTCTCTTGGGCCTAGCATAGTATTACCCGCGTAGAATCTTGAGCCCCCCATTCCCTTAGCGTAATGTATTGCTTTTATATCCTTACGCCTTTTTGTCATAACTTGATAATCATGAATTTACGTGCGGGTTCTCTTGGGCCTAGCATAGTATTGCCCGCGTAGAATCTCGAGCCCCCCAATCCCTTAACATGACGTGACTTGACAAGCAAGCATAATGGGAACTATTGAAAGCTGTTGCGACGGCTAGCATAACATGACAAGAATGACTTGACAAGAATGATTGACCTGGACACCGTGGATGATTGTGTTTGTACAAATGAAGCAGTATTATCTTGCATCATGTCTAGGGCAGGAAACCTTGAGTACTACGGTCAGGGGACACCTACTGAAATTGACTAAGGCTAATAACTAGAATAATCCAGTAGTCATGAAAAGATTTCCCAGCTACAGGCAATCCCGTTATCTAGGCGCCCCATCATGGGATTTGTAGTCCGTCATCGAGTAGGGCACATTTCCAGCACACAGTCATGTGTTGTACCCTTCAAGCCACTTAAGGGTACATGTGTTCTTGGATAATGTACCCACATGGATTCAACTCCTAATTTGCGTCCGGATAGCCTGGATGGTCTGCAGGGCTTGTGGCTGTTGGAATAATCTCATTGCATCTTGCTAGTAACCCTAGTTAGTTAAAGTATCAAGCCGTACTTAATTGCTTGGCCGTGAATGTTGGATGGAGTCTAAGTCTTGTCCTGTCCCGGTACCTGGTTACTCAAATGACATAATTATTTATGCTTACCTTAACAATAATGATCAGGGGCTAAGTTCTGTTCAGGCGAAGGGTTACAACCCCAGTCCTTGTTTGGTTTAAGGGTTATAACCTGGCTTCCGGAGCAATTCAGTGTTGTAGAAGCATGGAAAATACTAAAGAAAATGACTCATGCGGCCAAAGAACCCCATGCGGCTCAGAAAGCCCATGCGGCTCGGAGAGTCATGCGGCATAAGGGGCTATGCGGTCCAAGACATCCCATACGGCTCAGAAAGACACGTGGCAGGACAGCCCTCTCCTCTGCCCTCTCGTATTAATTGCTTGACGGCTGACAACTCTGAAAAAGTGACAGCCCTGACACAGAAAGAAGTAATTATGACTCTGTCATAATGACGAATCTCTAGGGAAGAGAAAAGAGATCTCTGACACAAATCCCCCCGAGAGCCATAAAAAATGCCACGTGGCCTTGCCACGTGGGCGTTCGTATGCGTCTCACTTCTCATACGGTTCAGAGTGAATCCGTCCTATGCGGCTCAGGCCGAGAAAGCCTCATGCGGCTCGAGCAAAGCACTGCTCATGCGGTTCAGAGTGAATCCGTCCTATGCGGCTCAGGCCGAGAAAGCCTCATGCGGCTCGAGCAAAGAACTTCTTATGCGGTTCAGAATGAATCCGTCCTATGCGACTCAGGCCGAGAAAGCCTCATGCGGTTCGAGCAAAGACTTCTCATGCGGTTCAGAGTGAATCCGTCCTATGCGGCTCAGGCCGAGGAAGCCTCATGCGGCTCAAGTAAAAACTTCTCATACGGTTCAAGAGGATCATCTCAATGCAGCTCAGGTGGATGTATCCCTATACGGCTCACAATGATTACCTCCATGTGGTTCAAAGGCCCAAGGGAGGGCCACTACCCTGACAGCCCTGACACGTGGCCTTAACCCTATGCGGCCCAAAGTCATATGCGGCTCACTCGTCATATGGTTCAGATTCCCCAGTGGCTCCTAGGACACGTGTCCTAAGCCGATTAATTTCTCAGATTTACTGCCATCAAAGATTGGGTCAAATCCCAATAATCTGGGATACGTGGTAGGAGAATAAATTTAATTTATTCGCAGACATCAGAAGATCATTATGAGGAAGATTTATTCCAATCAGCATTAATTGCTAATGGGATTTGGTGTAATCTACACTCGATGGCTCGGATTCGCCACAATCAAAACTGAACAGCCTGGATTGACCAATCTACGGGCCGCCGCCATCTCCAAGAGCTAATCATTGGCAACCCTAATGGTCACATTCCACTATTATAAATAGCAAGGTGCCATTCCCTTGTAAAATAGACAACATCAGAGAGAAATACGCATATGCAGAGAGACTCCCCAATAGTCGGAAAGAAAATACACAGAGAGAGAGAAGCCAGAAGAGCAACAGGAGGAGAGCAAGAAGAGCATTTCTTCACCAACGCCAACCATCTTTTCACAAGGAGCCAAGGCCGCATACCGATCGTCCAAGGAGTAAGGCAGGGCTGCCGTCGCCTTCCCGAGCCTCTACCGTCACCCCCCAAAATCTAAAATAAATAATTATACTTAGACTGCTGTACCTAGGTTTTTGTCCCTAGGCTTTCTTTGTACAAGCGAGTTTGTAACGTGAAGTAAAAGTTCGGTCCTTCGATAATTGTTCTGTTCTTTTATATTTCATGGCAAACACGATGGCGACTCTGCTGGGGACTAACTTCTCCACGGTTGAGGAGTTGGTGACGCAATCGGATGCAGCCAAGCTTGGCTCCACGCAACAAAAGATGGTCGCCCGGTTCGACCAACAGGCGTTCGAAGAAATGCTCTCCGACAAGAGCGCTGGCCCAGTCCAGAAGCGAGCCCGCACGAAGAAGGCCCGCAAGGAGTGGAGGCCCCGATCCTTCGTTCCTACTGAAGCTCTTGCAGAAATACACTCCGTTGCTCAAGACGGCGAGAAAAACTCTCCTGCGGCCCCACTTCAGACCATAGACAACTCTGCTGTCCCCAAGTCCGGCAGAAGAAAATACTATGATGCTGGACTTGCAGGGCAAAGAAGAAAACTCTATGAGATCCGAGCCGCATAAAGGTATCAGCCGCAGGGAGAAAGCTCATGCGACTACATCCATCGGCCGCATAAAGAAAGCCCATGCGGCCACATCTGTCAGCCGCATAGCTTATGCGGCTACAGCTGCCAACCACATGAGTGAAACCCATGCGGCTAAGAAAGTCAATCGCTTGCAGAAAACCCATGCGGCCACAATTGCCAACTGCATGCGGCCAGCCTGCACGGTCGTGACTCCTAGCCGCACAAAAACAATTCATCCGACGGCAGAAGACAACCGCATGCAGACAGCCTGCACGGTACCCAACTCTAGCCGTATAGCGTCCGTTCCATGCTTCTCTTGATCAGTCTTCGACCGTCTCCCATGCGGTCCTGACCCTGATGGTTCTCTGGATGATATGCCAGACTCTGTGGTATTCAACTTGGACTCCTCCTATTACGCACCCGCAAGTGCTTAAAGGAGGAAGTCTAGGGCAGCGCGGGCTTATCAGGTCCAGTCAGCTGTCCCAACCTCTGACTATCGGGGCGTCCCATTGATTATCACACGGACCTCGGATGGGAAGTTGTATACAACCACTCGAGTCCAGCCCCCGGCGATAAACGGACAGAGTGGTTCCTCTGACCTGCGGGAGGCGATCCTCCACAAACGCAAGGAAAGAGGAGGAGTGTCGGCGTACAAAGAGTCCTCGCTTGGACATCGCTGTACCCAAATCATCGTCAACTGCTGTTGCAACAACGCGGCAGTGACGGAAGATCGGCCATCCGTCTTCCAAAGACTACAGCATCCGAGCTCAGAAGATGAGGCACCTCCTGTTGTCTCCTGCAATTCCACTCAGAAAGTCCCCGCCGAGGGGAGAGGGAAGAAGACAAGCATCTCCAGCCTGAAGATATCAACCACTACAGCTAAGAAATTATCGGCTAAATGGTTGTCCTCCACCGGAGTATTTCAACACACCCGTTCGAAGATAAAATCTGCTGCAACGGAAGATTCATCGTCCACGTCGCTGGGAGTCGTAGGAACTGGGGGTAGCACTCCTCTGAACATCCACAATAATCTGATGTTTCAAGGAGACGAGCCCGGAGAAACGACCCTCCCGTCAGGTACAACAAATGCTAATGTCCCCGAGGACATCCATGACTCTCAAGACGAAGCAAGCTCTGAGGCTGGGGGTACTATTCCCTCCGAGTCCGAACCCGAAGACAACATTCCCACCTACTTCGATGATTTTTTAATACATGGGTACGATTCGGAGGGCACATCCTCCACCGTTCCTTCCGTCACTCCTCATGTAAGGACGGTATTCATGACGGACAGCAATCAAGGTGGTTCCAGTGATCGCCAACGCATCGACACTTTGGAGGCCATACTGCACGCCTTGGTCAAGTCTGTAGACGAGATCAAAGCGGCTCTTCCTACTCTGCAGGGAGTGACACCGGGCCAAACAAGCGCGGGTCCTGCAATCAATATAAATTCAAATTCAGCGGCACCGAACCCGGGCAATAATCTTCCCGAAATAACGGCCCCTACCACGATAGATGAGGCCCGAGAAGTAAGAAGGGAGGTTCAGGAACTCCGAGCCATGTTCCACGCCCGAGAAAACTCTTAAGACCTCAGAATACGGCAACCATATCCTGCTGAATGGAGGGATGTTCCGTTTCCACCAAGATATAAGCCGTTCAACATCAACCCATATGATGGCAAGACCTCAGCAAGTCGGTACATCACTTACTTCGAGGTCACCACCGACCATCTGCCCCATGATGACGCTATCCTCACGCGATTATTCATCAGGGTATTGGAAGAAGTCGCCTTCGACTGGTACCGCAACCTGCCAGACAACTGTATCCACTCCTTCGCTGGCTTCAAACGCTTGTTCTTGGAAAGATTCTATGAGGTAGGGCAGGACGTCACAATGTCTACTCTCATGGACGTCGTCCAAGGAGAGAAAGAGCTGACGAGGAATTACATTGAGCAGTTTCGTCAAACCGCAATGAAGTTACCCTCTGGTAATCCAGATTCCTCCTTGATTAAAATTTGCCAAAAGAGACTACTCCCAACAATTAGTCTCTGGATGGGCGAAAGTCAATTCAAGGACTGGAAGGCTTTTATCATCAGCGCTACAAGTGCCGAAGAACGGTTGAGAAAGGCTCGCCAACTGGGGTTGCACATCTCGGAGGGAGAGAACAAAGGCAAGCGTCCCAACACCAACAACGACAATGGGGGTAGCCCCTCCAACAATCGGGACAACAGAGGCAAGCAGGCTATGGTGGCCGACACAGCCCAGAAGCCCGAGTCACAACCATCAGACAGACAATGGCCTCAAGTCACTTACTCTTTTGAAGACGGCCACGTCAAGCCTATCTTGGACATGCTCATACAAGGAGATAGAATTCAGCTTCCTCCACCAAGACGGGAGCCTCGGCCGGCTGATCTGGAGAACCCAAAGTTCTGCCATTACCACCGTTATGTACACCACGCTACACATGACTGCTACCAACTGAAATGGTACATCCAAAGCCTCATCGATTCGAACGCTCTGGCCATCGATTTCGAAGAGGTAACCGTGGCAGCCAATATGGTGTCCGTACAATTTGGCAGCTTCCCTCCGACGGAGACTCAAGACGGGGTGATCCCCGTCCCTCTAGCGACAATGGAGATTACTAATCTTCCACCTCCCCGAGATCAAGCTGCCGGTCTAGTACCCCTTACCACATCACGAGGGGAGGTCATGTGGATCCATCCAGACTTGGTGTCAGAAGTGACTCGGCCCACACCATCTACCACCGACAAAAAGAAAAGTGGAAAAGTCAGGACCTGCCATATAATCTCGACAGACAACGAGGAAGCTACAGCCGTCGTCACGCGGTCCGGAGCGCAATCCCAACTTGTGGTTGACAATCCAGCTGAAAATCATCAACCCACTACAACTGATGCTCCGGGACCGGCTCAGGCTTCGACGACCGACAAGCCTAGGCCGAGGGAGACTCGCTTCGACAAATCCCTCCGAAAAGAGGTAACCCAAGGACTAGAGAAGCCCTACAACTTTGACATCTTAGCACAATTGGCTAACACACCGGCCAAGTTGTCACTGTACGAACGCCTAAGGCTCTCCAAGGACGTTCGTATTGCATTAAGCGAAGCACTCCAAAATGCCGATGTCTATCTGGCTCAATCCAACCTCACCGTGGAGGACTCACCCACGGATCTCCAAGACAGTGCCTACACGGGAGCAATACCCAACATCGTCTTCACTCCACAGGACATGCTCATCAAAACCAACCTACACGATCGCCCGCTATATTACACGGGGTACATCGGCGACGTGAAGGTGGATCTGATGCACATAGATCCTGGCTCTTCCATAAGCATCATCCCGAAGGGTCTGCTACATCATCTTCGCATCCCAATGCATCGCCTGACACCTACAAGCACCGCCATCAGCGGTTTCAATTCGGGCAGGAGCTACCCTATTAGGAAGATTCGTCTGAAGTGTCAAATTGGCGACCTCCAATCCGAAGTCACCTGCTACGTCATAGATGCAGACACTTCTTATAACATCCTCTTGGGGTGCCCATGGATACACGATTACATGATCGTGCCTTCCACGCTATACCAGTGCTTCAAATATGTCGACAAACACGGCTTCGTGAAGACAGAATTTGCTGATATCGATCCCTTCAAAGGGGTCGAATCCTACTACTCGGACTCCTGCCTATACGAAAAGTCAAAAAGGCACCTTGATGAAGGAAATGAACAAGCTAGCACCGAAACGGCTACGGGATCTGAAGGATCCCTGACGATCCATCTCCAAGCTCGCAAACCGGGCAAGTCTGCACCCCTTACCGCTACTCTGCGGAAGGACGCAATCAGCCTCTCAGCGCAGGAGGAGCAGATGATAATCCGGCTGCCAAGGTCCGGCCAAGTACCGAGACCCACAACGGGGCCACTGACAATCAGACTGCCGAGAGTCAGTCAACCCCAAACGGAGAAGCTCAACCCCTCCGACAAGCCACTGATGATACGCCTTCCCAAGAAGGGTCGTCACCCTGATGCAAGGACCGAGACTTCTAGCGAACCAACCACTCCCCGCCCCACATCAAGTGCCAAACTAGGGGTCGCTAGTCTGCCAACAACTCCACGCTCTGCTCCATCAACTGAACCACTGACAATCAAACTTCCCAGGTCATCCTCTCAGTCTTCGTTCACACAGGGGGTAGCCGAAGAGGAACCGGAGCTAGCCAAGTATGTGGCCGCCCACACTGATGTTTCCTCCGCAGATGATGTAATCCCTCTAGAAAAGATACCTTACTTCATCAATAAAGGGTTATCTTTGAACTACACCGAGCTCAATAAGCTATGTACAATGTATGCTATGGAACACGGTATAGGCACACACCTACACACATAGGTGACAAATATGCACACCACAATCCAGCTTATTCCAGCAGAAGACGCTTACTGCATAATCGAGGGAGGGGACCATCCAATCATCTTCGGCCGGAAGGACGACCCTCATCCCTTCACCATAAAGGAGGCCGACCTCGGGTCAGACACCGGAAGATTACCTCTATATCTTTATAGCCCCTAATCCAAATATCTCATGCAGAAACAGGGGTATAATCTGGAGACGACGCCAGGTTTGAACTACGGCACTGGGCGACGATTACCTTTGAAGCCACCAGTCCCGGCGGGCAAACCACAAGACTACTATAGCAAAACTCGATACGGGTTAGGGTATGTAACGCCTACTACAACCCCTGAGAGTTCAGATGAAGAATGCGACTGGCAGTCACATTCAACCGGGTCACCAACCTCCGACTCGGATACCAGCATTGGAGACATATTTAGACAAGTCCTGTCAGTCAATATGACATTCTTCGACGCTTACGAAGAAGACGAAGACATTTCCGAAATCCTCGAGCTAGAGCCGTAGGCCCAATAGCTAGATGCACAATGGGAAAAGCGATTCGAGCAGAGAGAACCTCCTACCGAAGATGAGGTTATGCAGGTCGACCTCGGCAGCGAATCCTCTCCAAAGCCAATCTTCGTCAGTAAAAGCCTAACAGACGAAGAGTGAGAATCGCTGCTGAAACTTGTCAGAGAATATATTGATGTGTTCGCATGGAGTTATGAAGACATACCGGGGTTAGACCCCGATATTGCCCTCCATAAGCTCAACATACGACCGGACGCAAAACCAGTCAAGCAGCAACAACGATGCTTCCGCCCAGGCGTCATGGACGCGATTGAAGCCGAAGTCAACAAACTGATAGCCAGCGGCTTCATCCGTGAGGAGCAACATCCCGACAGGGTTGCCAATATAGTACCCGTCCTCAAGAAGAATGGGAAGATTCGAATCTGCATCGACTTCCGCAACCTGAACGAGGCGTGCCCCAAAGATGAGTTCCCCCTTCCTATCACAGACATCATGATTGATAACACATACGGCTTCGAACGTATGTCATTCATGGATGGATTCTCAGGGTACCACCAAATCAAGATGTCTCCTAAGGACGAAAAGCATACCTCATTCCGAACACCAATTGGCACGTACTGCTACACAGTCATGCCTTTCGGTTTGAAGAATGCCGGCACCATATATCAACGAGCTATGAGTATCATTTTCAGAGACCACCTGCACAAGACAGTGGAGTGCTATGTTGACGATGTAGCCGTCAAGAGTCGCTACAAGGGAGACCATCTGCAGGATCTGAGGACGGTATTCGACCTAATACAAGCGCACAATTTGAAAATGAACCCTATAAAGTCCTTTCTGGTGTATCCAGCCGGAAGTTCTTGGGCTTCATCATCACTGCACAAGGTATCCATGTAGACCCTGAGAAGACGAAAGCAATCATGGAGATGGGTCCCCCGAAAAATCTCCGCGAACTCAGAGGCCTTCAAGGGAGGCTAGCTTACATCAGAAGATTCATCGCTAACCTCTCCGGGCGATGTCGACCGTTCACCCACCTTATGAAGAAAGGAGTCTCATTCGTATGGGACGAGGAATGTTAGCGCGCCTTTGACAGCATCAAAAAATATTTGTCAAACCCTCCAGTTCTGGTGGCCCCGATTTCTGGAAAACCATTTCTGCTCTATGTACGAGCAATGGAACATTCCCTCGGGGCTCTGCTGGCACAAAACAACGACGCAGGCCATGAGCAAGCCATATACTACCTCAGTCGAATGATGATTGGGCCAGAGCACCGATACACCGCTGTGGAGAAGGAATACCTCGTCCTGGTATTCGCCATTCAAAAAATGTGGCATTATGTCACCGGACAAACGATACATGTGATCTCACGAGTCAACCCTCTCAGGGTCCTCATGACTAAACCAGGGGCACTCAGCTCTCGCCTCGCTACATGGGCAATATTGCTGTCCCCTTATCATATGATCTTCGTCCCCCAAAAGGCAGTCAAAGGTCAAGCCCTGGCAGACTTCTTAGCAGCCCACCCAGGCTCGGAGTCCTCCAGAATATATGAAGAAATCCCAGATGAGGTCGCCGACTCGCATGCAACCTCTCACGAGGCTATATGGCGAATGTTCTTCGACGGTGCTTCGAGGACCGGACATAAAGGCAATATAGTCGTCGGGGTCAGGATAGTGCTGGTCTCCCCTTCCGGATTGGTGATCAACCGTGCTTATTCTCTTACAGAGCCCTGCTCTGACAATGTGGCCGAGTACAACGCTTTGGTCATTGGCCTCCAACTTACAAAAGAGCTGGGGGTAGAATACCTTGAAGCATATGGCGACTCCCAACTAATCGTCAATCAGATCCGGGGCTCATACGAGGTCCGCCACGAAGACATGATCCCTTATCACCAAATAGCGATTGACATCATCTCATCGTTCGAAGGGTTCTTCATCGAACATGTCTCCAGACTCCAAAATATCGAAGCCGATGCCCTAGCAGGCCTTGCCGCTCCCTTAGCGGTGCCGAACCACGCTCATCATTCAGTTGACGTGATAGGCCATGAACTGGTCTGTCCCAAGAACAATGTACAATTCGTGGCGAGTTATTCCGCACAGACGATCGAGGATGCCCCAGATTGGAGACAACCATTCATCGACTTCGTCGTCTATGACATCCTGCCCGAGAACCCAAAGGAAGCCACTTCCATCAGACGGCGTTCTCTCAGATTCTTCTACGATACAGAGACGAAAATGCTGTATCGCCGCTCCTACGATGGATTACTGCTCCGGTGCTTGTCGAACGCAGAAGCCAAAGAAGCCGTACGAGAAGCTCATGACGGTATCTGCGGGGCCCACCAGCCTGGCCCAAAACTGCAAGACCGCCTTCGCCGAATGGGCTACTATGGCCCACAATAGTGGCAGATGCGATAGATTATGCCAGAAAATGTAAAGCCTGCCAAGTCCACGCGGACTTCATTCACCAACCATCCGAGTTTCTACATTCGACAGTGGCATCCTGGCCATTCGAAGCATGGGGTATGGATATCATTGGTCCAATCACCCCACCTTCCTTCCGAGGACATCGCTTCATACTTGCGATCACTGATTACTTCTCCAAATGGGCGGAAGCTGTCCCACTCGCAGAAGTTAAGACTTCAAATATGATCAGCTTTCTTAAGCATCACATCATCTATCGCTTTGGACTGCCCCGAAGGATCATCCATGATAATGGTCCACAGTTTGTAAGCCACGCATTCTATCGGTTTTGCGATAAGCACCGTATTCAGAATGTCGTTTCGACACCGTACAACCCGGCAGCAAACGGTTAGCAGAAGTATTCAATAAAACAATCATCAAACTCCTCAAGAAGTTTGTCTCCTCCAACAAATATGACTGGAATGAGAAGCTCGGCGAATGTTTATGGGCTTATCGCACCACAGTTCGAACAGCCACCGGGAATACGCCATTCTCTCTAGTGTACGGGAGTGAGGCAGTTCTCCCATTAGAGACTCAAATACCCTCACTCTGCGTCGCCCTCACTTATCAATTGACGACGGATGACAACTACCGACGTCGACTACAAGAGTTGGAGGCCTTAGATGAAAAGCGCCTCCTAGCTCAGCAAAGGATCGAGCTATACCAAGCACGCATCTCAGGAGCCTTCAACAAGAAGGTCAAAATCAGAACATTCCAAGTGGGCGATCTTGTTCTGGCAGTCCGGAGGCCATTGGTCATGACTCACAAGACCGCCGGCAAGTTTCAGCCAAAATGGGAAGGTCCATTTATCATCGAGGCCGTGTTCTCCAACGGTGCTTATCGCCTCGCTAAGCAAAATAGAGACTTGCTCATGTTGCCCGTCAACGGCAAGTTCCTGAAGAAATATTATGTCTAAATAACATCCCAGATGATCGAGTCACGTACCCGCTGGTACCTCTGAACTCACCATCACAACATTCTAAATTTTCGAGTCATGTACCCGCTGGTACCACTGAACTCACCCTCATAGTTTTCCAGATTATTGAGTCATATACCCGTCGGTACTACTGAACTCACCCTCACAATTTTCTAGATTCCCGAGTCATGTACCCGCTGGTACCACTGAACTCACCCTCATAGTTTTCCAGATTATTGAGTCATGTACCCGCTGGTACCACTGAACTAACCCTCATAGTTTCCCAGATTCTTGAGTCATGTACCCGCTGGTACCTCTGAACTCACATTTCGGTCACTCTTCCAGGTAGCAAGTCATGTATGATCATGCCTCTGAACTTTCTTCTTGAAGGAGATCCTCCCTCATAATCTAATACCCGCACTCCCAGTGCACAAAAAGGGTAATCGATCCACAAATTTCCAAAACGGCCATGTTCTCATTACCTCTGAGTCGTTCCACTTCCGCCAAAAACAAATCACCCCTCATATAGAACTTCCATGTCCTCATTACCTCTGAGTCGTTCTATGTGCCCTCCTTCATTGAGCCCACTCCTGTCATATCCTTATTACCTCTGAATGGGAAGGCTCCGTCGAAGAAACCTTCATACTTGCCATGTCCTCATTACCTCTGAGTAAGTATGATGATCCCCTTTCGACCTATTATCTGTACACACAACCGGAGTACGCCAAGGGTAATAGGTCCACAAATGTCCTCTGTTGACCACAAATGTCCTCTGTTGACCACAAATGTCCTCTGTTGACCACCAATATCCTTCGTCGAGTTCACTCCTGCCATGTTCTCATTACCTCTGAGTAGGAAGACTCTACGTTTAAAAAACCTTTCTACTTGCCATGTCCTCGTTACCTCTGAGCAAGTATGTCGGTTCCCCTTCATCCTATTATCCGTATCCTAAACCACGGTACGCCAAGGATAATAGGCCCACAAATATCCTCAGCTAAATTTCTCAGCACAAACGTATCACCTCATCATGCCCCAGGAGCCCAGCCGCTCTACGGCATTCCTTTTCTCAATACCAAGAGCACCCATGACCACTTTGCTATGGCTGCTTCAGGTACCCTGACCAAAACTTGTTACTGTTTTCCATAAATAAATTCACTTTATTTATTTTGTATCTGAGAAAATTACAACTGTAGGAATCTAATCTAGAAGACGATTACTTTATCCCTTGGACGATGCGATGAAGAAAACTCGAACTTCGAAGAACTTGGACAGCAACTGGGCAATCTCTCTGTTCTCTCTAAAATTGACTGTGTCTGATGAAGATGAAGAAACTCTCTTTTATAGAGTTCAGGATAACTGTCCTTAAGCATACGCTCAGGTAGTTACTGGACGTGTGCATAACTGTAGGGACGCGTGGCAAATTCTTATGCAGACACATTAGCGTGCGATTGAAAGTAGTGGAGCATATTCAGGAGAGATTAATGGCATGAATGCCATGTTGCATAACTTCTGAAGAAGTGGATAACTGAGTGCAGGACACGTGAGAATGTGTGTTAACTGCACATTGGAAATCATTCTGGACACAACTGCTGTGATACGCTGCCTTAGAAGAAGAATCATACGCTAGCTTTTGAAGGCACATGTCTTGCATACGCTTACTTAGACAGCATAGAACCATATAAAGCTGATACGCTCATATTATTGACAGGGAGTCGTATGGAAACTATACGCTCATTTGACTGGGAAGGAGTCATATGAGATCCATACGCTCACTTAATTGGAAGGAGTCGTATGAGATCCATACGCTCACTTAATTGGAAGGAGTCGTATGAGATCCATACGCTTACTTAATTGGAAGGAGTCGTATGAGATCCATATGCTCACTTAATTGGAAGGAGTCGTATAAGATCCATACGCTCACTTAATTGGAAGGAGTCGTATGTTTGAATAAGTAAACACGTGGCATGTTTGAATAAGTAGACACGTGGCCATCATCAATCTTCTTTGATACGCCATATCTTCCAATAACTGACAAAATCTTCTCGAGCGTCGTGACTGCGGATATGATGGCTGACAGACTGTCAAAACTGACAGTAATGATGGCTTTTACATTTATGAGAGATGCTGAGCTGTCCTCGTAAAAGACAAAACCGACTCTTCGAAAACCTATACGACGGCTAGTCTTCATTGGACAGCTGTCTTTGCACGAAAGACTAAGTGTCAGATTTATCCTTTATTAAATATATGCTGTACTGTCATCTCAGAAAATAATAAAATATTCACTGAGCGTACGGCTTTTGGATGAGCGTATGGCCTTAACTGAGCATATGGCCTTGAGCGTATGACTTGGACTGAGTGTATGGCTTTGAGCGTATGACTTGGACTGAGTCTCATGTCAGCGTGTCATAATTTTCACACCCTACAAGACCCCCTTCAAAGTTTTCGAACTTTATGAATTTCAAAAGTTCGAAATTACTTTGAACTTGAAAGTGAGAATAAGTCCTGACACGCTGGCATGAGTTTGTTATCTTCCTCAATATCAGTATAAATCTTTAGGGATTTTGTTCAAAGAATATCCGCCGTTTGAACTTCTTTCTTTCTTCTATAAATAGGTCTTCCAAAACCTATTTTATTTCTTTACCACAGCTTTTGCTTTCGAGAGAGAAAAGTACTTTCAGAAACTCAAAATCCTTCTTTCCCTTCTTTGTCTTCGACTCAACCTCCATTAATGGCGCCCAAAGCTGATGCTTCTGCGAAAGGAAAGGGGAAAGCCCCTGAGGAGTCGTCTCATCCTGCCATCGACACTGCCACCACCAAGAAGACGGCCAGTCAGCGTGTTTTACGCAGTGAACGGCCATTGAAACCTCTTTATGGTGAGGACGAAGATGATGAACAAATAACTATTCCCCTTTTTAGGGCTCTGGTTAGAACAAAACTCAGAAAATGTATCCCTCTTTAGGGTCAATACGTCAGCAAATATACTTCCCTCTTTAGGGTTTAGCCGTATTCCATGTTTTTCGTTTTTACGAAAAATATGTTTGGAGCGTATATCTGTAAGATACGCGTATTTTTGATAGAAATATCAAAATACGCTATCTTAAAAGAATATGCTATGGCAATTTGTCTCATTGAGATACGCTAACTCCTGTGTTAGCGTAATTTTTGATGATCATCTTGTCAACCATACGCTGATACGCTCAAACTGATCATAAACTGAACTTTTAAAATCATTCACTTAAAAAAATTGAGCGTATGCTGAACCTTGAGTCTGCCATACGCTTAGTAAAAATTGAGCGTATGCTGAACCTTGAGTCTGCCATACGCTTAGTAAAAACTGAGCGTAAGTTGAGCTGTACACTTAGTAAAAACTGAGCGTATGTTGAGCTGTACGCTTAGTAAAAACTGAGCGTATGTTGAGCTGTACGCTTAGTAAAAACTGAGCGTATGTTGAGCTGTACGCTCTCTTGATGTTGAAGATTTCTAATACTTTATTCTTCATTTGCAGTGGATATTCTGGCTCAGGAAGCAGAATTTGAAGGAAGTATGGAAAATAATTATAGAAGTGATCTATCTCATGTTCGTTTTCCCCAATTTGACGGACCTTCCACAAGAATAGCTCTGTTGACCAATCAGGAAGATGATACTTTGCTGAATCTGATGAGTGGACTACCGTTACAGAGTGTAGATGGTATTGCCCATTTGAAACCAGCATTCCTTTTTGGAGATGCTATTGATATGAACTCCCAGCCTGCTCTGGACAAAGTATCATACAGTTACTATAGGGATGGTGATGTAAATCAGCCCATGTATCTAACTGGCTTGACAAAAAGCATCAACATAGCCCGTTTATTCCATTCGGGCCAGCAAAGACAGATGAAGTGGGATATTACTCCATCCCGACAAGCTAAGGCTGGGTGGATTGGATATCGTCAAGGAAGGTTCCGCAGTGGTACTGAACCACATGTCACATCTCTGCGAGGACTGTTACCTGCCACCATCCCTCCTGAGGACTCGGCACTGCTGAAGCCAGTTAGAGTCCCAATTTTTGCCAACGAATTTGCTCAATTAAAGAATGCCATCTACCCAAAACAGTCAATGAGGCTGACTGGTCTAGTAAATCCAGAGAACACTAGATGGACAGCTCTAGTGAGATGGATTTTGCAGAACTTCGGTGCACAGTTGAAGGCGATATGTTTATATGATGCCATTAAGTGTACTGCTTATGGTTTCAAACCAAACCCAGATCTGTTTTTGGCATTAGCGGAGAGATATAACTATCGGACCGGCACTTTCATGACCCTAAAGGGCGAGATGGGATTCGCCCTTCATGAAATGGCATATATATCTCAGCTACCAACGGCAGATTTGCCATATGAAGAATATATCCCTTTTGTTGACGAAATGAATAAGATTTCTGCAGCCAACCCACTAATTCTTTATGTATTTAAAGAATTAATGTGTCATTACAGCATCTGTAAAGCTTTTTATAAGGGACAAGGTGGAGAGGGGGACTCCAATTGCTATTCTTCGAAGTGGATGGCTTATTTGTTTCAAGGCCGCACTGACAAAGTTCAAAAGAAGAAAAAGACCGAGTAGTATGTCGGTGAATTTAAACCTTTGAGTCAAGCCGAGATTAACAGATTAATCCGGGAGACAAATCATGACGACATTATTGTCGAAGAAGATATAGACACCTACAAAGCCGGTGATAGGTTAGAGACCTATATTAAGTAGGGTGGCCGAGAATTGTCCGCTGAAGGTCATCTGGCCGGATTCATATCTCTTTGGCTGAGGAAATTCGTAGTTCCTGGCACCTGTTCGGCAGACAGGATGCACAGAGGAGTCGTCTTCGCAGCAGTCCGTCTGGTTTTTGGGTATAAGATGGATCTATTAACGGCAATGACCTGCCGTCTAAATGCCGGATTAAGGGCATACACAGATAGGATGTTCGAATTGGCACGGAAGAGCCTGACGTCCTTTCCTCGGGTAGAAATGCCCTTTACATACTTGTTTGGATGGCTGCTTCTGTATTTCGAATCTCTGATGAGTGCTGGGATGGCTAGGCCAGATGATACTTTCCTTGAAAGGTATAAGCACATACCGAAATGGAGATATGACACTTTAACCGATTGCAGAACCATCTTGAACAGGGGAGAACTATGGAGCTTCACCTGTGTTCCTCCACCTATTGGTTATGAGACCATGCCCGGGAGATTGATTGACGGCGTTGGTGCTAATGAGTTGGATGATGTCCAACATGAATGGCTAAAGAGAATCAGGCCATCTCATTTAATTTGCCGCCGTGACAACATCACATATCTAGAGCCATATCTTCCGAGCAGATTTGCTCGTCAATTTGGTTACGATCAGTTACATGTGGGCAATGCAACGACGTGTTTTGCTCATCAAGGCGGATTGGTTGATAGTGCCAGAGCTTGGCTATATTACATTGCCAAAGGTACAGGGGCTACCTTTTCTATGCCAGATCCGGTCAACTATCGGAAAGGAGCTAAGATATTGGCGTCCTATGCCAGATTTTATGTATCAGCTAATACCTTTGATGAAAAATTTAGCATCTTAGGTAAAAGCTTTATTCATATTGAGAAGAAATCAACCAAATCGGCTTTGCCTAAGGATTGTCACGACCAAGAAGATCCTCTGGCCACCGATGAAGTTGATGATGATGTTTTGGAAACTTTCTTCTCTGATGACCTTCATCAACCATTGCATGTGCCTATCGGGAGTGCTGAAGAGAGTATATCTGTTGATAATACACCGAAGAGGAAGAGGAGTAAAGGTGCTGCGGGTCCTGCCGCAAAAAGAGCTACTCGAGCAGAGACTCGAAGTCGCGGAGGAATTACTATTCCCGAGAATTCTCCTGTTTCTGAACGAGCCAGAGATGTTGATGAAGCAGGTAGTGATCCAATAGACAATTATCCTACTGTTCCTTTAACCAAAAGAATAGGAAGGAAAGTGATAGTTTTAAAAACTAAATCCGTAATTTGTCTGGATGCAGAGAGTCCCACCGATCGTGCTATGCGATTGGCTGCAGAAAAGCAAGCTGCTTTTGATTTTTCTGTAAAGACAGAAGAAGAAGAGATTCCTGAAACTGCTGGGTCTTCTAGGCCTTCTGATATAGGCTCAGTTCCACCAATGGCCGATGATGCGCAGGAAATTAGTCAACCTGCGGTAGAGGCCGAGCATCAGACTGAAACGGCTAATGACTTACTGATTTCGGGAGAATCAGTGAAGGAAGCCACTCCTCTCAATCCAATTGTTGAAGCTTCAGAGAGCGAACAAGTTGACTATGAACCGTCGTCTCATTCTTCTGGAGAAGAAGATATGGAGATAGACGATGAATCACCGTCTAAAACACCAATCGATGCACTGAAGACCATTGGTCAACACTCAGGGTTGACACCAGAACCGGAGAGGCATCTGGAAATTCAAGTTTCGAGTACTTCTGGGGCGGGAAGCAGTGAAATAAATCCCGTGTCAGAAAGTACCCTGAACAGACTAAGAGCCGGATTGAATGATCCGAAGGAGACTGAATATGAACCAACTCCAGGTAATATTTTATTCATCAAAGTTTTGTCTTGTCTTGGTTTTATTGTCTTTAAATTTCTGATCATGTTTCTTTGATTCCAACAGCTGTAGGAACTGCACCGGCTATGAGTTCTACTCAAGCCCCACTTATTCAAACTGATGTAGGTGAGGGAAGTTCACATCTGCCGAGTTCTCCAAAAGCACTGACTTCAGCTCCAAGAATAGAGGCTCCTCCTGCTCCTTCTCCTACTATTGCGGCGACTCCCGGTTTTGACACAGGGATAGCAAAAATCATGGGGATGTATTCAGATATTATTTATACATATCTGGATACATATTCGAGGCGACTCATGAAAGATGAGACTATGCCCTTTTCGAGTCTTCGAGAAGCGACTAGTTTCCCACGTTCAGCCTTGAGACAATCTGGTTATGAGGCTCAATGTGTCTTCTTTGAACATCTCCTGAATGATTTAGAAGCCAACATCCAAAAATACTGGGAGACTAAAAAGGAGGATATTGAGTCTCTGACTGCAGCTGAAATTTCTCAATTGGAGAATGAAGCTCAAGCTCAGCATATTGCTCTGACAGAATTCCTCGCTCAATCTTCTAAAGAGTTAATGGCAAAAGACGAAGAAATAATAAGTACTCGTCAGAATATGGAGCGCTTAGAGAAGGATGAAGCGTCAAGAGCTGAGGAGCTTAGAAAATTGAGGGAAGAGCTAGCTCGTATTCAGGAGCAAATTGCCTCTGTGGAAAAAGAACAATCAAAGATTGCTGCTGATCGTCAATCTGAAGCTGAACGCTGTCAACTTTTACAGCAAGAGCGAGAATTAATGCAAATCAATCAGATTGAAGAAACTAATCGCCGTAGTTCTATTATTGTGGAATATGACCAGCGGAGGATTGAAATTGAAACATCAGAGCGAATCAAGAAAGCTCATGATGAGAAGATGAATAATATAATCGTTCGTATTCAGGAGATCATTACGCCTCCTAAATAGTTCTTTTACATTTTTCATGTACTGAATTTTTGAAATCCAATTGTAATCAATATTTTGATTCTGATTAAAGAAATGAACATCTTAGCTTGATGTCAATTTTGTGGATGATATTTTTGTAGAAAACATGTTCAGAGGTAAATAATACATGACATATTTCAATAGAATAGAATATACAAATAAACTTTGCAACTCTATCATGATACTAAACCAAAGATAATTTAGTTTAATACTGATTAGAGAAAACAGAATTCAGATATAAAGACACTACTAAAATAACCCAGATTAGCGACGTCAGGAGACGTCGCTAAATACGTCGCAGTACGTCGCTAACAATGATTTGCGACGTATTTAGCGACAAAAAACCTACGTCACTTATAGGCAAGTCGCAGATGGTAATTTCGTCGCCGAATGTCGCTATTTGCGACGCGGCGTCCATTGTCGCTAGACGTCGCAAAATGAGCGACAGAGAGCGACGTATAAGTACGTCGCCAACATTGTGACGTAAAGCGACCACTAGCGACGCTTCAAAAGTTTATAAATGATGACGAGGCATGGCATCCACGTGGCCACGTGGGCAACGTAGCGACGTATATTAGCGACGTCGAGCGACGTAACGTCGCTAGTTAGCGACGTATAGCGACGTCTATGTGACGTCGCAATACGTCGCAGAACGTCGCTATACGTCGCTAATATAAAAAAAAAATTTAAAATATAATTGATATTTTTGTTATGTTGTGTGTCTGTGTTTACAGTGTGTGTGAAGTGCAGTGTTCGAACCATCGACAGTTTCGCTTACTGTTGTATGTTTTATCTTTGATAGAAAGAGCAACAGTTCAGGGTGCACTTCTCAGAGCTTCCTCTTCACGTCCTTCACCTTCTCGGGAACCTTTACGACGTCCGAGAAAGTGAAGGACGTGAAAATGAAGCTCTCAGAAGTGCACCCTGAACTGTTGCTATTTCTATCCAAGATAAAACATACAACAGTAATCGAAACTGTCGATGGTTCCGAACAATGTATTTCACATTCACTGTAAACACAGACACACATCATAACAAAAATACATAATATATTTTTTTAAAATTTCGGCAGCATCTCCTTTGTATATCAGATCATCGCTTATAACCCAGCGTAGGTATATTTGTCATCCCGTCGCAGATATCACAGTAAATATCACAATAAAAATAGGAGGCAGTACAAAGTAAATATCAAAGACACACATCCTCACAAACATCCAATAGAGTCAAATAAAAATGGAAGATGATAAAAAGTCTCCCACCAAGTGTATAAACAACAGTGTATGAATAAACAATTTGCCCATAGGGCCAATACATACAAGTCATAAAAAAATCAATAAAATCACTACGGACCCCTGCCGCGCAACTGGGATAGAATGTAGTCATACTGCTCCTGGGTGAGTTGTACCGTAGGGGCAGTAGGAGGCAGTACAATGTCTGGAGTCGGCGCCGGAGGCAGTGCAGTATCTGGAGTCGGCGCCGTCGATGGACCCGGAGGACGTACCTGCTCCAGCTCTCGCAGTCGCTCACCATGCGCAGCAAGGGCACTCACCACCTTCTCAGTATACTGAGCGACTGAGAGAGAAAGGCTCCTCTGCGATCCGTCCAGCTCGACCTGTCTACGCTCCGTGCGCTACGTACTCGGTGAGCGTCTACAAGTTGGCAGCTGTAGCCTGATGCAGACTCATCAGCTCCTGTATACTGCGCTCGACCGCATCAAATCGTCTGGTGACGATCGGAGGGTCGGATCGTCGCTCGACCGCATCAGAAATCTGATGCTGCAACTCGCGATGCAGCTCCTCGATCTGACGACGAACATCCTCAGCTCGTGACGACGCCTGCGTAGCCGGAGACTGCGCACTGACAGAGGGGGCCCGGGATGACTCCGAAGCCAAATACGCGCCGTAGGATCCCGTACCGTAGTACGTACCCTTCTGAAGACCGCCAACGGCGGTCATCCAGAGCTCGTCCGGCGATGGCTCTGCAGGCGGCTGAAAGGAAGTACCAGCCCCTCCCTCTGCTTGCGCACTAGCAGCAGCAGCAGCATCAGCCGCCTCCTTCTGTAGCCGAACAAACTCGACCTAGAACATGTTTGCTAACGTGTAAGTGTTTACTAAAGTCTATATTGATATCTATTTTCCTGTTTTCTAAATTATAGTCAGTTAATATTAGTTGAATAGAACTTACATATGCCTGCGTCGCCCTCTCGTCAATGAAGTCCCCAGCCCTCCGATGGGTGACCAGGAAGACGGTCACCATGTTCGGGTCCTCACCCTTCTTTACCTGTTAAAATATATTATCTATTATTAGTATTAAACATTATATCGAACTATATATAAATTAATGTCCGTCATAAGAAACGTACCAGACGACGAAAATGCTTCGTCATCGGAATGGAGCCGTCACACCACTTACCGGCGCTCGACCGCGCCACCTTGGCCTTCTCAGACCGCTCCTGGTACTGGTGCTCGCTGAATCTAGCCTTCATCGCAGTCCACTGCTCTGGCATAATCCAACCCTGGATCGGACGTCCGGCGCGATCACGACGCTTCTGGTCGTCGATCGCATCACGGATGAGCTTGGCTATGACGGCAGGAAATTGGCCTTCGATCCTCGCCGCCCGGTGTGGTGGATAGAAATAGGTCCTCTACAAGAAGTAAAATATAAAAGTTGTATAATATATACAAATGATTATTAAAATTTAAAAATAAATAAATTTTTTACCTTGAAGTGGGCGAACCAAAAGGCCTTCCTATCTGCGGGAGCATCTGAGTAGTTGAGCCAAGGCCCACCATACTTCTGCCTCACAAATGTCCCCAGCTGTCTCTGTACTGCAGAAGGCCGATATCTATACAATAATAATTTTTCATGAATATATATGTACATATAATCATTTGAGAAATATATAATAATTAATTAACTTACTTCATAGGCCCGTCCGTCTAAATCTCCATACGCGTCTCGCCCGGGGGAGCGCATGGAGGGTCGCTCACACCTCCTGCCTGGGCAGGATCAGTCTGATCGCCGTCCTCCATATGATCGGCGTGGGCTCCCTCCATAGAGCCGTCGACAGTAGAAATGCTGGACGGGGGATCAGGGATGCTGGACGCGAGATCAGGAAGGCTGGACGACGAGGGAGGAGTCGCCAACCTGCTAGAACTGCCCTGTCCTGGTAATGGACCGGGAACAGGAAGGCTGGACGATGAGGGAGGAGTCGCCAACCTGCTAGAACTGCCCTGTCCCGGTAATGGACCGGGAACAGAACGGTACACTGGCGTACTCGGAGATGAGGATGAGGGTACGGAACTGCCCTCTCCATCCCCAGCCCGAGGCTGACGGGGCTGCCTAATATATAATCCTCTGCGTCGTCCAGATGGTCTAGTCATACCTGACAATAAAACATATGACAATAAAACAAAAAAACATATTTATATGATAGACATCACAAATTTTTGAAAAATACCATAGTCAAAAAGTGTCACTGAAGTGTCAATAAAAGTGTCAATAAAGTGTCACTGAAGTGTCACAGATTTATATGATAGAAGTGTCACTAAAGTGTCAAATATGATTATAAAACAAATGTACAGATTTAATCCTCTTCTGAAAATTCATCTAGTTCGTTTAGCTCATCTACTTCTTCTTCTTCTTCTTCTTCTTTTTCTTCTTCTTCTTCCTTCTCTACATCTTCACTTTCATCTGCATCTTCCTCTTCAATAATTCTACTTCTTCTACACAATTAGATGTGTAATAGGAAACTTCCGTCGTGTCCACTTCTATAATATTTGTTACAAGAGGTAGTTCATCCTGTTGATAAGCTATATCTTCAACCTCAAAGGTATTTCTAGCTTTGGTCTTGCATACTGTCCACCAGTCCGACCTTGTTGTTCCCCGTTTAGGATAACTTGTGAAGTACACGAGCTGAGCCTGACTTGATAGGACAAATGGTTCATAGGCTTGATATCGACGCCGATAGTTTATATCAACAAGACCGTGCTTGTCTACTTTCCAACCTTGACCTTCAATCGGATCGAACCAATCACACTTGAATAACACAATCTTAGCAGGCTCTATTCCATAACTATATGTCAGCTCTACAATCTCCCGTAACACGCCATAGAAATCGTTGCCCGCATCAACATCTTTGTAGTTCGAAGATCTGATACACAAACAGCTGTTTTTGGTGGAATCGAGATCCACAAAGTTGTCTCTGATCGGGCAAGTTGTTGACTTGAACCTAAACCCATTAACACAGTAGCTTGGCCATATTTTTGCAGCATAAATTGGTCCCTTGGCTAGCGTTCTAATAGACTCATTCTCAAGTCTTGCGTATGGACGATCGACCTAAATACCACGAAAGAAGCAATTAAGCTCATTCTCAATCAAGTGCATATACAAAAAGGTAATTACAGAGTTCTCAAGTCTTACATATGCACTCAACCATGATGGAAAATAACGCCTCATTTCTTGTTCTAGTTCTTCTTCTGTTATGTGTGGCCTACCCGACCTCACATCATCATTAAATATGCTGAAAACAACATCGTTCAATTAATGTAATAGTATAATAATTAACACTATTAAAATAATATAGACGTATTAATTACTTACCCCTCCAGTTTCTCTACTTCCTCCTCGTCGCAGTTGAGTAATACATACACCTGAGCAGCCCTTAGCTCATCATCGTTCAGATATCTCTTTTTCATCTTACCCGATGGCTTTCCTGGAGCATTGAATACCTTCAGTATTGTATCATTACTTTCATGATCTCCCTCGTCATTTCTGGAAGCTCTCGTTCTATTAGTTACAACATGAGGCTTGAAATACATCGAACAAAAGTTTGTAATCTCCTCGAGAACATAGGCTTCACAAATAGAACCCTCGACCCGTGCCTTATTTTTTACCTTTCTTTTTAGGTGATTCAAATGTCGCTCGAACGGGTACATCCATCGATATTCGACGGGTCCACCAACACGTGCCTCATAGGATAGATGAATCGGCAAATGCTCCATAGAGTCGAAGAATCCATGAGGAAACACCCTCTCTAGCTTGCATAGTATTACCGCAATGTCCTTCTCTTGCTTTTTTAGACGATCAACGAGCAATTTCTTAGAACAAAGATCCCTGAAGAATATGTTAAGCTCCGTCAATGGATCCCAAACTGCCTGCGGTAAGAATTCCCGAAATGTAATCGGAATTAACCTCTCCATGAGTACGTGATAATCATGGCTCTTCATACCCGTCAATTTGTTTTCCTTCGGATCGACACATCTTCTCAGATTTGACACATATCCGTCTGGAAATTTCAGGCCCTGGATCCACCGACAAAGTCTCACTTTATCCTCCTTGTCCAGCAAAAAAATTGACTTCGGAAGGAACTATTTTCCATTCTGCTGTATCAAATGCACCGCAGGGCGTTTGCATATTTCTTTTAAGTCCAACCTGGCCTTGGGATTGTCTTTCGTTTTTCCCTTTACGTCCATCACAGTATTAATTATGTTATCAAACACATTCTTCTCAATATGCATGACATCAAGATTATGTCTGATCAGATTGGTACTCCAGTATGGCAGATCCCAGAATATGCTCCTCTTTGTCCAGTTATGAACTCTACCAAATCCATCGCACTTGTACCCAGTTGTAGGATCTTCGATAGCACTTAGAAAATCTTTAACCTCCTTCCATATCGTGTCTCCGCACCACCTTGGCGGTGGATCACCCTTCTCTACAACGCCGGCACGGAAAGCATTCCTGTTCCTTCTGAACGGATGATCTTTTGGCAGAAAATGCCGATGACAATCAAAGAAGCACGGCTTTCCGTCGTGTTTCAAGCGGAAAGCCTTAGTACGGTCCATGTAATACGGACATGAGAGACGGCCATGAGTGCTCCATCCAGATAACATTCCATAGGCCGAAAAGTCGTTGATGGTCCACATAAGGATTGCCTTCATCTGAAAATTCTGCTTCCTGGAAACATCGTACGTGTTAGCGCCTACTTCCCATAACTGATTCAACTCATCTATCAAAGGCTGTAAGTACACGTCAATGTTCCTCTTGGGATTGTTCGGACCAGGAATTATAACGGTTAGAAACATGTACTGAGTCTTCATGCACATCCAAGGCGGTAGGTTATACGGAGTAACAATCACAGGCCAGCACGAATACTGGGATCCCGAAAGACCAAAAGGAGTAAAACCGTCAGAAGATAGTCCCAACCTGACATTTCACGGATCTGAAGCAAAATCTGGATACACTCGATCAAAGTGCTTCCACGCTTCTTCATCGGATGGGTGATCCAACACTCCTTCAATCTGTTCTCGCATGTGCCAACTCATATTTTCGGCCGTCTCTTTCACCATAAATAATCTTTGCAACCGCGACGTTAAAGGCAAGTAGTGCATTGAATCGGTCGGTCTTCTTGCACCGGTAGACCTTCCTGTACTAGTTGTCTTATAGCGATCAGCACCACAAAATCTGCACACATCTGCGTCCTTGTCGTCTTTGTAGTACAGCATGCACCCATTGTGACAGGAATCGATTTTCTCGTATCCCATCCAGAGCGATCTCACCATCCTCTTAGACCAGTAGAAGTCTTTAGGCAACTTAACACCCGCCGGCAAGATCTCTATAATCAACTCCAACACTCGGTTGTAGCATTCTTGCGACATGTTAAAATCTGACTTAATGCTCAACAGTCTTGTAACCACCTCCAACGGTGAATGATCCTCACAACCAGGATACAATGGAGTCCTTGCATTCTCCAGCAACTCCATGAACTGTGCAGCATCGGCGTTCGGTGCCTCCTCAGGTGCATCATGAACGAAACTAGGCCCCGCAGCGTCGAAAACCATGTTCACGCACCCGTCGTCGTATGCATGATTATCTGAAACAAAATTAGGTCCCGCATGCATATACGGCTCAACGTAAGGCTCCGGCTCTGATGCTAAAGACACAAGTTCTTCGTGTGCGGTCCACTGATAGTAATTAGGCGTGAAACCCCTCGAGTACAAATGATATGTCACTTTCACTTCTGGATAATATTTCACGTTATGATATTTCACACACGGACACTTAATTTTGGTGCCGTCCATGTACTGAGGGAACGCCTTAGCAAACTGCAGGAACTGCTCTAATCCCGCTATGTATTCATCCCGCACACCACACATATCATCAGGACGACGATTGTACATCCATGAACGATTTTGCAAGTAGTAATTCATATCCATTTGAAAATAATTCTGCAAAGATGGAAACACATTATCCAACAGGCACAAATTCGTATATAATGTCTTATTATGGGACACATATTAGTAGCGGATAGTTACTAATAACAATGATATTGACCGATACCAATACGGTTTGGCATGTTCCGATCCGATACAGACCGATACCAAATATTGACCGATACCGATATTGGCATGTTCCGATACTATACAGACCGATACCGATACCAAATATTGACCGATACCGACATTGGCATGTTCCGATACCGATACTATACAGACCGATACCGACATTGGCATGTTCCGATACTATACCGACATTGGACAGTTACTAATAACAATGATATTATCCAACAGGCCGATACCGATATTGGCATGTTCCGATACTATACCGACATTGGACAGTTACTAGACTACACTTCACTTACACCTCTGGATGACTTTGGCTCAAACCAGCCAAAGCTAGTTCAACGAGAGCTCCAAGAAAAAAATGGCTCTCCTCCCACAAACCACAATGGAAACTATACTTGAATAATGCACTCTATTCATTTGGGACTATTCCAGGTGTCCAAATTATAAGCAACCCTATATACATGGTACGAATTTCCAACATGTGACATTCATCCATAGCTACTGTTTAATTGTTTCATTCGGGGTTCTATTATGTGTGAAATATGCAAGACGTAAGTTACATTCCGGATGGACTTTTATATCAAATTGGCATTTCTAAAACACTAGTCCAAAACATGAAAATCTTTTATTTTCCTGTATCTCTGTTTGTTTGTCATGTATATTTAGAATCTGTCTAGGACTCTAGACTAATGACATTCTTCTTGATATTGGTTTCATGCACATTAAAAATACACTTTCTCAGCTACTATCTCTCCCCTTATTTTAGGCATACTTTGATTCTTCACGTCTTCCAGACCTAATTTAGAGCATATATATATAGTTTAAGAAAATCAAGAAAATAGCAGCTTAAGTAATTTATAATTCCAAGAAAAGGTGTGGTATTGTGATTGAAATGCATTTTTGCTAAGGTCCAGAGTTCCGATCACATTCTATCATTATGTTACGTTTCATATCTCAAGGATTTTTTTCTATCTATACTACTATATAATAAGAAAAGTTGAGGCTTCACCGTAATTTTTTTTTGTTCCAAACATATCCTTGTTTATGTTTACTGAGTAAAATTGTTCATTAAGTTTAAAATGGACAAGTAGGTAATTATATATAGGAAAAAAATTAAAGAGAGATTGTTGTTTATTCTTTTCGAGTAGTATGAAATGCACATGGAAATCTTTTATTTTCTAAATGCAAGACGCAAGCTGTAAGGGAAAACCCAAAACATGTCCAAGGATCGTGTCAGTGTCCAAGGGTCGTGTCCGTGTCAGTGTCAGTGTCCAAAACACGCACACACAGTATCAGTGTCCAAAATTTTGAGTTTGTGTGTGTGTGTGTGTGTGTGTGTGGGTGGGTGGGTGTGTGTGTGTGTGGGAGAGAAGGAGGAGGAGGAATTAGGTTAGGGTTTACCGTCGGAGAGGAGGAGGAGCTCCAGGAAGAGGAGGAGCTCGACGGGGGGGGAGGGAGTCGACGGGGGGGGAGGGAGTCGACGGGGGGGAGGGAGTCACCGCGGGGGAGGGAGTCGCCGGAGGGAGAGGGGAAAAAAATTTCGAGTTTCGATTTTTCGAGTGAGGGGGAAAAGGGAGTCATGTGCCCTAAGTAAAAAAGTTAGCGACGTCCACTGTTGACGTCGCTAACCGTCGCAATAATTTTAATATAAGCGACATATTTTCTTAATATGTCGCTGAACGTCGCTATTCAGCGACATACGTTATCTAGTGTCGCCGAAAGTCGCTATTCAGCGACGTATTGCGACGTTAATAGGAAGGAGTCGCTATATTATATAGTTAGCGACGTAATTTCATTCCGTCGCTAAACGACGTCGCTAATAGAGCATATTTTAGTAGTGAGATATCTTTAGATTCTATTTTCCATGATCTTTGGATTCAGAAATCAAAAGACGAGATATTATTTTCATAGAATAGAAAATATGATACATACTGAGATAGAAAATTCAGAGGTAATATGGACATGATTTTCTATACAAGATCTTTATTAAAACCACTGGGGATCTAATAAAACAAAATATCAAATTTTCTGGAAAGATGATACATAATAGAATATTAGTTTCCTCTGGGGATAACGATATCGAAATAATTTTTGTAGAGAAGAATTAACTTTGATTTTATATTTGCTGGGGAATGATGAAAATATTATACATAATATTTCTTTAGGAATTTTCCATTAATAGGCATCATCATAACTTTCCCATCCATAGAGGCAAGCTGGTATGCTCCGTTAGAGAAGACTTTGTTCACTACGAATGGACCTTCCCATTTCGCGTCAAATTTGCCTTTGCTCATATGTGTCATGGTCATAGGACGTCTGACAGTAAGGACCAGTTCTCCCTTCTGATATGCTCTGACTTTGACTTTCCGGTTAAAAGCTTTTGAGATTCGGGCCTGATAAAGCTCGATATTTTGTTGAGCATACAATCGTTTTTCATCTAGAGCTTCCAATTCTTGAAGTCAAAGACGAATATTGTTTTCTGTTGTAAGTTCATTGGAGATTGCAATTCTCAGAGAAGGAATCTGGATCTCGAGAGGAAGAACAGCTTCACACCCATACACCAAAGAGAAAGGCGTACATCCGGTCGCATTGCGAACTGTGGTGCGGTAGGCCCATAAACATTCACCAAGCTTCTCACTCCAGTTGCGTTTGTTAGAAGAAACGAACTTTTTCAAGAGTTTGATGATCGTTTTATTGAAAGCTTCTGCCAATCCATTGGCTGCTGGATTATATGCTGTAGAAGCTAAATTATTGATCCGATGATCGTCGCCGAATCGAGTAAATTTTTGACTGACGAACTGCGGTCTGTTATCATGGATGATACGCCGAGGAACACCAAATCGATAGATAATGTTTGACGAAGTTGATAACACTAGAAGTTTTAACTTCAGATAACGGGATTGCTTCAGCCCATTTGGAAAAGTAATCTGTTATTGCTAGAATAAACCGGTGTCCTCTTGATGATGGTGGGTTGATGGGACCAATGACGTCCATGCCCCAAGCTTCAAAGGGCCATGATGCCGCTGTTGGGTGTAAGAACTCTGACGGTTGATGGATAAAGTCTGCATGAATTTGGCAGGCTTTACATTTTTGAGCATATTGAATAGCATCAGCCACCATCGTGGGCCAATAATAACCCATACATCGGATACGATCCTGAAGTTTAGGACCTGGTTGATGAGCTCCACAAACACCATCATGTGCTTCACGGATTATATGTTGTGTTTCTTCACCAGCAATGCATCGGAGGAGAAGACCGTCGTAAGACCGACGATATAATGTTTTCGTCGTATGATTATAATAAAATCTGAGAGATCGACGCCGGATAGACGCTGCTTCACTCGGATTATCAGGAAGTATATCATACAAAACAAAGTCTAGAAACGGGCATCTCCAATCTTCAGTTATGACTTCTGTTTCATTAGAAAAGACATATTCTATAGTAGAATCAGAAGAAGACGAGGACATTTTGTCAAACTTTAATCCAGCATCAAGGTTGAGAGAATCTTTGTCTGGTTTATAGGAAAAAGCCAAGGCCAAATTATTCTCAACACAGAATAGTTCTCGGTTATAAACCACTATCACTTGCTGACGTCGGATTGGTATGGCTAACACAGCGGCAAGATTAGCTAAAGCATCAGCTTCTGCATTATAGGCTCGTCGAACATGTTCAATAAAGAAACCTTCAAAAGATGAGGCTATAGAGAGTGCTGCTCGATGATAAGGTATCAAATCCTGATGACGAACTTCATACGTTCCTCTGATCTGATTGACAATAAGCTTGGAGTCTCCATAAACTTCCAAATATTGAATATCTAGATGTTTAGCAAGTTGAAGACCAATGAGTAATACATTGTATTCGGCTACATTGTTTGAACATGATTGATCTAGAGAATAAGCCCTCTGAATAGTTAGTCCTTCTGGGGATATAAGAATAATCCCAACTCCAGCGACAATGTCGCCGTTAGGACCTATTCTAGATGCTCCATCAAAGAATAGACGCCAGGTAAGAATTTCTTCAGAAATCAGATTTGAATCCAGAACTTCATCAGGAATCTCATCATATAATTTAGAATCTTCTGGAATTGCATGAGCAGCCAGAAAATCAGCAAGAGCCTGTCCTTTAACTGACTTCTGAGGAATATAATGCATATCGTATTGAGCTAACAAGATTCCCCAATTAGCTAGTCTAGAGTTGAGAATACCAGGTTTCTTCATCATAATCCTGATGGGATTCACTCTGGAAATGACGTGAATCGTTTGACCGATAATATAATGTCGCGTTTTCTGAACAGCAAACATTAATGCTAAGCATTCTTTCTCGATTGGAGAATAACGCGGTTCAGCACCTGTCATTGTGCGACTGAGATAATAAATAGCCTGTTCATGGCCATCTTTATTTTTCTGGGCAAGTAATGCACCAAGAGAATGATCCATGGCTCGAACATATAGAAGGAATGGTATTTCCGAGACGGAAGGTACCAAAACTGGAGGGTTCATGAGATACTGTTTAATATCGTCAAATACTTTTTGACATTTTTTGTTCCAAACGAAAGATACACCTTTCTTCAGAAGTTTGTTGAATGGTCTGCAGCGTCCTGATAAGTTAGAAATGAATCTCCTGATATAAGCAATTCTTCCTTGAAATCCTCGTAGCTCTTTTAAGGTGCGTGGAGGACGCATCTCTTGAATGGCTTTGATCTTCTCGGGATCCACGTGTATACCTTTAGCGGTAATGACGAAGCCGAGAAATTTACCACTAGAGACGCCCAGGAAGGACTTAGTAGGGTTCATTTTAAGTTGATGCTGACGTATTAAATCAAAGATAGTCTTCAAATCTTGGATATGATCCTCCTTTCGTCGACTTTTGACTGCAATATCATCAACATAGCATTCGACTATTTTCCGGAGATGTTCGCGGAATATAGTGCTCATTGCTCGCTGATATGTTGCTCCTACATTCTTGAGACCAAACGGCATTACTGTATAACAGTATGTACCGATCGACGTTCTGAAGGAAGTGTGTTTTTCATCATCTGGAAATATTTTGATTTGGTTGTATCCCGAATACCCATCCATGAATGACATTCGTTCGAAACCACATATATTATCGATCATGACATCAGTAATTGGAAGAGGAAACTCGTCTTTAGGACAAGCCGCATTGAGATCGCGAAAGTCTATACAGACCCGGATCTTGCCAGTCTTTTTAAGGACAGGAACGATGTTAGCCACCCATTCAGGATGTTGTTCCTCTCGAATAAATCCAGAAGCCATAAGCTTGTTGACTTCAGCTTCAATTGCATCCATGATGTCTGGACGAAATCGTCGCTATTGTTGTTTGACTGGTTTAGCATTTGGCATGATATTGAGTTTGTGCATTGCAATCTTCGGATCTAATCCCGGCATATCTTCGTAACTCCAGGCAAAGACATCGATATAATCACGAATAAGTTTAATCATGTCTTGCTTATCCGTTTCTGAAAGACTTTCACTGATGAATATTGGTTTAGGAGACCCTTCTTCACCAACATCAATTTGGATCAGTTTATCTTCAGTAGAAGGTTCCCTCTGCTCGAACCTAAATTCCCATTGATTATTTAATCTTTGAGCCCATTGTTCCGATTCGGGTGATATTTCAAAATCATCCTCATCTTCATTATTTTCTTGCGGGCTACCAACGGAGACCATATTGATGGATAGAATAGAACGATGGAGATCGCCAATACTCGTGTCAGAATCCCAAGAGAGGGAATCAGAAGACTCAGATCGTTCGTCTTCATCGGATTTTGAATCTTCATGGACTATGTTGATAAAGGAAGTAGGAGCAATGTAACCTAAACCACATTTTGTCCTTCCGTATTTTAATGGAGGAATTCGAACAGGCATTCTTCTTCCTTTTCTATTATTGAGACTGGTTCTAAAGTCATAACCCATATTCTTAATGATATTTTTGGATTGTTGACTGTAGCGACGCAGTTGTAATCTTCCAGTATCGTCGTTTATGTCATCTTCTTCCAAGTTAGGAGGATTCTGGGGTCCTTTATAAAAGAAGATTGGATTTTCTCCCTTCTTTCTAGCAGGGACCACGAAGTATGATTTTTGTATGGATTCCAATGATACGTCTGTATGAAGAGTTTGAACAACCCCTATAGTTAGTGACTCTAAGCTATCTAGCAATTGTAAATAACTTTGTACATGATTACAGACATCAATATACTGCAAAGGAGATGCTTCATTAATATTAGATACTGTATTTACAACAGAAGGCTGAGCCTTATCAGACTTAGTCAAATTAATGACAAAAGGGGGAGAGGAAGAGCGATCAGAAGTTTTGTTTCGATTAAGATCGATAACAAAAGGCTCAGAAGAGGTGAGCTCCCTTGAAGAAGATCGTGGATAAGTAGTACGTCCACTGACTGGAATGACTAGAGTATCTGGTCTAGCCTGAGAAGGTGGAAGGGGAGTGGTACGTCCACTGACAGGAATTATCAGTGAACTTTGTGGAGCTTGGGCAGGTGATGAAGTAGTACGTCCACTGACAGGAATTATCAGTAAACCTTCTTCAGATGATTTAACAGACTGCGGAGGAGTGATACGCCCTTTTACAGGAATAACAAAAGTGCCAACTTTTGCTATCTCATCATCATTATCCATAGCTTGCAAGACTTTTGAGTATTCATCTTTGTACATGCGAGCGTCATTGAAGTAAGCTTCAACTCCTTTGAATGGATAGAGATCTACAACCTCCTTTTGAACTTCTCCATTATCATCAACATATTTGAAACACTGATGAAGAGTCGAAGGAACGACATTATGTTCATGCAAGAATGGTCTCCCCAACAAAGCATTGTATGAGCAACCATGATTGTCGATGATGTAAAAAGTAACTTTAGTGCGAAGATCACCTATTTGAAATTTGAGGCGAATCTTGCCCAAAGGCTCACTTTTTCCTTGATTGAATCCCAAGATGGTAGTGATAGTGCTGGAAAGACTATGCACAGGTATCTTCAGTGCATCTAGCATAGCTTTTGGCATAATACTGAGAGCAGATCCTGGATCAATCAGGAGACGATCAACCTTCATAGAATCAATATATCTTGTATGATATAAAGGACGGTCATGTCGATTATCCTCTAGCAGCATATCGTCCTGCGTAAAGGTAATGTTTGGAATAAATTCCAATACATTATGGCAATGAGAAACAGGTTCTGTTTCCAATTTCTTGAGAAGAGTTAGGCAGGTTTCTGCTTGCAGCAGGGCTTTACTTAGAGTTTCTCGAGTCTCTTTAGAGAGGCGTAAGAGCTCGAAGATTGATAATTTAGCTGGGGTATTGGCTAGTTGAGCCAATATATCAAAATTATAAGGCTTTTCAAGTCCTGTAGGAGATGACTTCTTCAATAGTTTGTCGAAGCGGACTTGTTGTTTGCCTTTGTCAGCTGCTGTTGGTTTAGAAGGAATTGTCTCAACAGGAACATTTAAAGGCTCTTCAGTAGAGACCGGTGTTGAAGCTGTAACCGGAGGGATATCAGAAGTTTCTTCAGGAATTTCAGCATAATCTTTCAGATATATTTTTCCTGACCGAGTTCCAGCATGAACTTCAACTTCAGATTCTGGTTCAGGGTCTATGGAAACCATGTTGCAATTCTTTATCTTGCTCTTGGTTCTTTTATGTTTGATGAGAGCTTCATTCCAGAAACCAAGGCCAACACGAGATTGATTATGCCTCATAGTGATGGCTAAAGGTGCTCGGAGTCCCTTGCCTGAGTTCAAACTAGGAGCAGTGGCTAGATCATAACCCATCTTCGCCATCAATTCACGAGATTGTGAACTGTATAGATGAAAAGCAGGCTTGTACCTATCTTCAAATTGAGGTACAGATTTTATCTCCATAGGGAGTGAATTTCATGCTGAGATGAAAGTAGAGGTTAGATAAAAATCGGGTGTGAAACTAGAAGTCATATTGCATGACTTAATCTTTTCGAGCTTCTTTTTAGATGAGGGAGTCTTCCGAGGAGAAGAGGAAGACATCTCAAACTCCGTCATTAAATTTGGGTGAATCCACATGATCTCTCCCTTCTTAGTTATGACAGGAACAAGTCCGTCATTCTGTACTGGTGGGATGTTTACAACTTCGAGAGTTGCTTTGGGGATAGGAACAATCCCACTTTCCACCATTAAGGGAGGGAAGTCACCGAACTGCATTGAAATTACATTTGCTGTGACTGTCTTGTCTTTGGGTGTCAGTGTCACAGCTTCTGATTTAATCATCTCTTAGATCTTCCCTTTTAATACATAGCAAGACCGGATTGTATGACCCAGCATTCTATGATATGGACAATATTTTGGATGATCTGTCTTATTGGCTTCATCAGGCTTTTTAATTTCTGGCAATTGAATCTTATTACCTTTGAGCAAGCATTCAAAGATACCCTGAACATCGTCATCGTCAAAAGAATATTCTTCCTTCGGCCGAGGAGGTCTCTGTTGTTGATTTGTTGGAGCTGGGGTAGCTTGAGTAGTCTTTACCTCTTGACTACTGCTTTGGAGATTGACTTCAAGAGCTTCTTTGCCTTTGCGATTGTTGGGTCGAGTACTATTGCTAGTACTCTGATTTGATTCCTTGGGAGCCATTTGTACCCCTAGACCCTTGAAGGTCTCAGCACTGACTTCAGCAGCCTTGGCACTGACGATGAAAGAATGCCAATCTTGGAACTGAGTGGACCCTGTCCACATGCTGATAATTGGTAAGAGATTCGACTTGCAAGTGTCGATGTTAACAGCATCGGGAGTTCCGAGAGGCATTTTGAGGGCTTCTCTTCTGAATCTTTCAATGAAGTCCTCGGTGGTTTCGTTATTTTTCTGTTTAATTCTTATGAGAGTTGACATGGTCATGTCATTGAGCCCTTTATAGAATCGTTCAAGAAATATTTGCTTGAAACCAGCAAATGAGGTAATGCACCCGTCAGGGAGACTTCTATACCATTCATAAGCCGTTCCTTTGAGACACCCAATAAACACCCGAGTAAGGAGGGCGTCACTTGGTTGCAGTTGATCAGTCATTACCTCAAAGTGATTAATGAATTGACTTGGGGAGGTTGTCCCATCAAAGAAAGAGATAGTCGGAGGCTTGTATTTAGGAGGATATAATACTTGCTTCCATTCTATCGGGTAAGGTTGCTTAATACCTAACCTTTGTAAACCATCCTTCTGTTTGAATGCTTCGAATTGAGTTCGGAGATTCCTTAACTCTTCAGTAACAATTCCAGAAGATTGGGGAGTTGTAACTTGTTGAGTGTAATTGGGAGGAGGGACTGTAGCATATGTACCACCCCCAGCTCCAGACTGACTTGGAGTGGGTTGTACAGGAACATTAGATTGTACCCCCAGAATAGTAGAGGGTTCCGAGTTTGGAACAACAGGAGTATTTAATATAACTGGAGGAGCTGTCTGTTGGACTTGCTGAGTTTGATGCTGAGCTTGCATAAGAGTGTGCATAGCATTCAATGTATCTGCCATAGCTCGCAACTGTTGTTCTAAGGAAGAAATCCTTTGTTCATGAGCTTCGGTGCTAGTTGAAGGTTCATGATTGCCCTCTGCCATGTAAGTAGTAATCATTCGAGGAATAGATGATGAAACAGTCTGTTCTGAATCATCACTGTATGAGTCAATATCTTTCCCGAGGCTATTTACGGGAGTCAATATTGGAAAGTTAGACTCTCCAAGGAAGTCCTCTGTGATCTCCGGATTACCACTTGGATGAGAAGAAGAAGAGACCCTGGCCAAGGCGCCGGTCCTGGATCGGGTGCCGAGATAAACACCATCTTCAGAGTCTGATATAGCATCAGACCGTATGTTATCCCCAATATTTCTGGAGGTCATATTGACAGAAGCATAAAGAGGTTCATCTTGATCCAACATTGGTTCATACTGAATCCGTTCGAAAACAGATTGTCTTTTTGGTGAACAACAACATTGAATTACAACTCGAGGTTGGAAGTTGCAACCATGCTTTTCATGGCAAATATGAGCAATATCATAGCCTGGTGGAGTGTCAATTCTCCGTTTATTTTGCAAATACTCCCGGAGATCTGTAGGAACAGATTGGGAAGTACTTGAAGATAGTTTCTGTGTAGAAACTTGTCTTTTGTTCTTCTGTCTTCTCGGTTCTTGAGTGTATAAAGACTGATTAATTTGAGCCATATAGTTCTTGGCATATTCTGTATCAGGGTCTAATATACTTGTCTCATTGGAACCAAGACGATTCTGATTAAGCTTGTTACGAAGATCCGTAGGAGATCTGACTTTGGTATCAGTCTTGGATACTTGTAATTTGCCTTTCTCAGATCGAGAAATTTGGAGAGAAGGAAGATGGGTATTATTCTGACTGGGAGTCGGTAATAATCCATCTTTGGAGGAATTAGCCAAAAGGCGTTTTCCTTTGTTTGATCTAGTAAGAGTACTAGTCAAATTAACTCCAGAGGTAAAGACCTTAGGAGTAGAGGAGTTGACTAAAGAGTCTTTCTCCTTGGTTGGCACAAGATGTGCAAGTTGAGGGGGAATCATTTGTATGTTCTGTGGAAGAGAACCCCCAGCTTGATTTTGAGAAACAGTCAAAGGACTATATCTGTTAGCATACGCTAACTTCAGTTTGGACTTCTGGTCATACGCTGCCATTTTATTAGCGTACGCTGGCTTTGGCTTAGCGTACGCTGCCTGATGTTAGCTTTTGTACGCTGCCTTTGCCGTACGCTGCCCTTTAAATGCCATACGCTCAGAGTCATCAATGGCTAAAGAGCCGACTGCTGTCGTAAGAGTAGAGGGATAAGGGACTTTGACATGTCCAGAGATGGTTTTCCTTGTACACGCTGACTTGGTTAAAGAACCAACTTTGTCAGCGTGACTAGGAGAAGCCATTGTTGCCGTGTTCAGAGAAGCCGAAGTGTGCTTAGTTGAAATTGAAGACGTGTTCTTGTCAGCGTGAGCAGTGACAAAAACGTCTCTGGCTGTTGAAGAAGACTTAGGGACATAGACAGAGCGTCCCTTCTTCTTGGCAACAGGAAGAGCGGAGGAAGTAGTGCGGCCCTCCTTCGCCTTGAGCATTTCTTCATAAGCCGATTGGTCGAATTGTACAACCATCGTCTTCTTTGTCAAGCCGATTGACGAAGTATCGTATTGAGTTATTGCTATCTCGTTGGAGGAGACAGCTTTCCCCAGCAGAGTCGCCAATTTGTTTTCCATAAATAAATTCACTTTATTTATTTTGTATCTGAGAAAATTACAACTGTAGGAATCTAATCTAGAAGACGATTACTTTATCCCTTGGTCGATGCGATGAAGAAAACTTGAACTTCGAAGAACTTGGACAGCAACTGGGCAATCTCTCTGTTCTCTCTGAAATTGACTGTGTCTGATGAAGATGAAGAAACTCTCTTTTATAGAGTTCAGGATAACTGTCCTTAAGCATACGCTCAGGTAGTTACTGGACGTATGCATAAATGCAGGGACGCGTGGCAAATTCTGATGGAGACACATTAGCGTGCGGTTGAAAGTAGTGGAGCATATTCAGGAGAGATTGATGGCATGAATGCCACGTTGCATAACTTCTGAAGAAGTGGATAACTGAGTGCAGGACACGTGAGAACGTGTGTTAACTGTACATTGGAAATCATTCTGGACACAACTGCTGTGATACGCTGCCTTAGAAGAAGAATCATACGCTAGCTTTTGAAGGCACATGTCTTGCATACGCTTACTTAGACAGCGTAGAACCATATAAAGCTGATACGCTCATATTATTGACAGGGAGTCGTATGGAAACTATACGCTCATTTGACTGGGAAGGAGTCATATGAGATCCATACGCTCACTTAATTGGAAGGAGTCGTATGAGATCCATACGCTCACTTAATTGGAAGGAGTCGTATGAGATCCATACGCTCACTTAATTGGAAGGAGTCGTATGAGATCCATACGCTCACTTAATTGGAAGGAGTCGTATAAGATCCATACGCTCACTTAATTGGAAGGAGTCGTATGTTTGAATAAGTAAACACGTGGCATGTTTGAATAAGTAGACACGTGGCCATCATCAATCTTCTTTGATACGCCATATCTTCCAATAACTGACAAAATCTTCTCGAGCGTCGTGACTACGGATATGATGGCTGACAGACTGTCAAAACTGACAGTAATGATGGCTTTTACATTTATGAGAGATGCTGAGCTGTCCTCGTAAAAGACAAAACCGACTCTTCGAAAACCTATACGACGGCTAGTCTTCATTGGACAGCTGTCTTTGCACGAAAGACGAAGTGTCAGATTTATCCTTTATTAAATATATGCTGTGCTGTCATCTCAGAAAATAATAAAATATTTACTGAGCGTACGGCTTTTGGATGAGCGTATGGCCTTGACTGAGCGTATGGCCTTGAGCGTATGACTTGGACTGAGCGTATGGCTTTGAGCGTATGACTTGGACTGAGTCTCATGTCAGCGTGTCATAATTTTCACACCCTACAGTTACCTCTACCTAAAACCAAGGTACGCCATGGGTAACAGGTCCACAAATATATCCCCTATGCGGGGGAAAACATCACCACAATATCACTGACGCAGCATGCAATACAAATGAAGGGTAGAATTGAAAGTACTCTTTATTTGAAGGAAGAAAAAGCACTACATATTTCGGGATCATGTCCCCTTCAGAAAGATAGAAAATAGAAACAAAACAAGAAGAAAAGGTCGACTACATTTCAGCATTACTCAATTCTAGGAGGCGGTTTCTTACTGAGGTGGTCCCCCATTCAATCCGTTGCCGAGCGCGACGCTCGGCCTCTTGGAGTAAATGCTCCTCATTGTCCAAGCCCAGGAGCGCCTGACAGTCATCTTCCAATTTCTTCAAGGCAGTCTCCAGGTCAGTCGAAGCTTGAGTAACCCTGTCAGCCTCCTGAACAATTAGTCCCCTGTCATTGCGGGTAGTCTCGAGTTCAGACTCCAAGAAAGTCAACTTCTTCTGAAGCACAAGGATCTGCTCCCGCGTCTCAGTAATCTCACGAGAAACAGATTCCTTCCGAGCCGTGACATTTTCATTCGCGTAACTCAATTGATCATACCGGTCAGATAAGTCGCTGAGATCCTTCAGTATGGCCGGTCTGGTCCTATCCCGAGCAGCTCTAGTCCTCTCTATAACAGCGATAAGAGAATCCCGCTCCTCGTTTATAACAGCAGATAGATCAGCCTGCCGCAATACTTGAAGCTCGACCACCAGCTGATCAGCCTCCAACAATTTTGCCTCCAGAAGCGAAGCCACCCCTGCATCACCAGGAAGATCCCTAAGGATATTTACTTGACCTTGGGCGCATTATCGGGCCAAGGTGAAGGAGGTTCCTCTTTCCACAGCAGCCTCGATTCCCCTACTCAAATGACGATGAAAACTGACAACCACGTCCTGTAACGCGTCGTCCAGAACTTCAGCAGAGGATGGCGTCAGGGGAAGCAGGGACGGCAACGTCGGAGAAGTAATGCTAGAGCTCGCCACCAGAGGAACGGAGTCCGAGTAGAACGATGCATGAATAGCGGCCAACTCATCTTCCGCCGCCCGAAAAGCTTGGATACTCGGTAGGGCAGAAAGGTTGATTCTCGGAGCCACCGGAGCAGAGGATGACGCAAGGACCATCGTTCCCTGCCCCGACTGCCCCGATGACTGGCCCGCTAAGCTCGACCCCCAGAAGGCCCATCAAGACAAGTCGGACGGTGAGGAGGTACACCCTTCTCCACCAATGCTCCTTCGGTTGGGGTGGTCCCAACAACGTCCGTCCTCGGCACCAGAGGGGTAGGACCTGTATGTCCAGAATAACAATCAATCGACGTAACCCGAAGGACGTGATGATAGAGCAGATAGGCTTCCTCATGGGTCAAGATTCGGCTAATCTTACCAGGGGAGGGGCATGAAGGCTGCAGCTCACCCATAACTGGCATGGTCCCCTCACCCGCGATCCCCGAGTTAAACCCAGTCACGTCCTCTGTCCCCGTCACCTTGAAGGGGGATACAGATTGATCTGCCTCATCTTAAAAAGGAACAGGCTCGCGGGAGTCCTCGTCATCCTGGGTCACCGCCTCGACATCTTGAAGCTCTTCTTCTTCTCCTGACACCTAAAAGAAAGAACGAAGACGACTAGAATTGAAACTCGAAGGAAAGAAGGAAGAAGGAATCGAGAGCAGTTTTGTTACCTCTGACGTAGGGTTAACTTCTTCTCCACTTTCTCTTATGGCTAGCGGGCGGTGCCTAGTCGCAACCAGCTTCCAGGATCGAGAAACACCGCCAACAGGAGAAACTTGCCTGCTACATTTCGGAGTAGGACCAGGCGCAACAAGGGACTGATCCCCCAACGTCTCATCTGACGAAACAGGCGGTTGACCCACCTCTGCATCGGCCACTGGAAGGATAGAGTCATCTTTATCATGCTCGTTGCCTTCGTCACCCTCAGCAGCGGAGTCCAAATCTGGTACTTCGGCTCTAGTCTTTTTTTTTTTGGCCCCTTGAGAGCCTTCCTCCAGACCGATACCAACAATAAAACAAGTACCTGCGCTAAAACCGACCGGGGGTTTGTTCGCCATGACATGATACAAAGCTGCCATATACAAGATCTCCACTGACTCCTTAATAGCAGGGATCGAGAAAATGGTACGAGTATGGAACGAATCATAATATTGCCAAGCTCTGATACCATCAAGAAGGCTACCTTCATAACCCAGACAAGAACTGGGGCTGTCCAGACAAAGTTGGCTGTATCCAAACTGCCGGGCAAACCTGCTAGGCAAATAAGGCTCCAGAAAGACAGTATTGCGATTACGATACACCAGGTGTGCGGGACGAATGTTACGCAGCCATAGGAGCATCTGGCCATCCAGAAGCTGAGGGGGCACGATACCGTCAATATGTACAGCCTCTATGTCCCTGGCAGTAAAGCGAGTGACGGATACGAAAATATGATACTTATCTGCCCTCGCCAATGCCATCCGGCAAGCCCGCATGGTTTCACATTCCCAAGGCTCATCACGATATCGGAAGATAAATGCGTCATTATCAGTCACACCGTCTTCAGAGCCCGCCCTCATCAAAGACGGGTAATGTATCAGCAGCCACCCCATCAAATAGTGATAGGGCAACTCAGTTCGTTCAAAATCCTTGGTCACGTCGCGAGCAATGACTTTGGATGTGAAGGTACGAAGGCCACGGTGTATGTTGTACACCATGGCCGGGAGGAGAGCTAGCCTGATTCGTAAAACTAACTTCACAGCCGGAAGGATGAAGTTACGACTAATTCTCTCAATAGAACCGGCTCCTCCCGAGACTACACAATTTTGTAGCCAGATCATCAAAAATCCCGTCAGAAGCGCTTTCTCGGATAGCTCTTGAGTATCCTGGTAAAAGTAACCGAAAATGTCAGTCTTGCTCCCTAATCCGTCACTGGTAGTGGCCACTCTCTTAGCCGACGACACCAAGTCCTTAACCGCTTCCCGAGATCGAGGGCGACAAGAGGTGACTCGACCTGAGGCATCTGTCGGGAAGAGATAGTGCACCCAATCCTTGGTATAGGGATCATTCCCTTCCGAGTTACAGGCCTTTTGGGTTATTTGATGGCATGTGTTATAATGGCACAATATCTCCTGGTAAAGAGCCACGAAGCCAGGATACCGTCATTCCAAATCCTCGAGTTCCTCATTAGTGGGAGTATACGCTTCAAATGCTTCGTCCCCCCAAGGAAGCTTGGAGACCGCGTGCATCTCATGGAGCGCGAGTCCCATCTCTCCTACAGGTGTGTAAAAGGTCCCCGTACGGCAATTATACATTTCCAGCAGAGACATGAACAGCTTCTTGTTTATGGACAAGCCATGACTGGTACCTCGGATAGCGTGGTAAAGGCCAATCTCGCATAAAAAGACCTCATACTTCTGCAAGATCCAAGTAGACAAATTGATCCACGAGGGAATAGGGTGTACCCAACCAGGGAA
This sequence comes from Iris pallida, assembly GCA_029216955.1. NCBI lineage: Eukaryota > Viridiplantae > Streptophyta > Magnoliopsida > Asparagales > Iridaceae > Iris > Iris pallida. Next base: position 4,219,815 of record JANAVB010019999.1, read on the forward strand.
CGTCAACCGACCAACGGGATAGGAGCCTTTCCAAGCAAGCTGATTTATAAAAGTATCGGCAGTAGAGAATGTGAAGTTAGGGCCCGCCACATTCAGGAAAGAACCTGGGACCAACCCCGTCACAGAACAACTAGTATGCACTTTGCCGGCAGTCACGGACTTCAGATTGTTATTATAATGGATGTTCTCCACAAATATCCCACTTCTGGTAGGGGTTAAAGTCTCCTCCATCTTCCGGTCCAACGGGAGCATATTGAACCAAGATAATGGGAAGTGTCGCTCCATCTTGGGGATGCGGATCGCCATCCCGTTAGAAACAAAACTCCAATCCTCCGACACCTCCAGAACATGATCGTTCTCTACGGTCAAGGCATCTCCAAAAAAGAATGCAGGCTTCAAATACTCCCCTTCAAATTTCCCAAAGTTCATCATAGCATTAAGAAAATGGAAAGACTGATTCTTGATGGCATTCAATCTAGCCATAGGCTCATCGCTCGGAAACTGGTCCGTCATATGCTGAATAATATGGTCGTACCTATAGCCGAGAGCAGCTTGAGCGCTACCCACCAAGAGTTCTCTAGCAGCGTTAACCGGCAAATTCACTGAAGAACAGACAGAGAAAAGTAAGTTAAACGGAGGGATAAGAAGAGCTGATTGGGTGCTTTCAAACCCCAGGCGGCTCAAGAAAACATCCATATGGCCCCATGAAGCTCTCATAAGTCTTATGCGGCTCCAAAAAGCCTCATGCGGCTCAAGCCCAGAAGAACGCTTATGCGGCTCCGTACAATAAAAGTCTATGCGGTTTAGCGTCACTTATGCGGCTTTGCCGACAAGGCGCGCATACAGACACGGTGGTTTTCTTATGCGGCTCGCAGCTCAGCCGTAGGGCGAACATGCGATTTACAAAGGCTCGTGCATAAAGTATACGACGTAGCCATGGCAGTTGGGATTCTTTAACTCATACATTGTCCTTACCAGTAATGGGAGGGCGAACGTCAGGATGAACATCAGGTACGACGACCTGCGGAGTAGCAGCCGCAGCCGAGGCGGAAGTGGAGGCCGCCTTCTTGCCCTTTGCTGCCACGGTCTTCTTGGGAGCCATTAATTATCGAAGAGAGGAAGGGCAATCGAGATAGGGAAGGTCTGAGGAAGAAGAAAGAAAATAAAGAAGCCTTCTCTCTCTTCAAAACTCCTCCTATTTATAGGAAGACGGGAGAAGGAGGACACGTGGGCCAATGATCGACTCATGAAGAACGAAACTGACTCATTGGGTTTCGTCTCCAAGATTCACCCAAGGCGTCAAAACCGAAAGATTTAATGAGCTGACCCTTGGGATTCCCTCCTACAAAGATGGCGCTGAAACGAATTTGAGACAATTAAAGACCCGCACACGTGGCGAGAAGCTATGCGGCTGAACCACCTACGCGGCTGAACAACCTATGCGGCCAAGATCTCTATGCGGTCAGGGCTTCATATGCGGCTAGAAGAACACAGCCATGCTTCTTATTCAAAGTATTTCAATTTTGCAAATTGAAAACTTTGAAGGGGGTCTTGTAGAAGCATGGGAAATACTAAAGAAAATGACTCATACGGCCAAAGAACCCCATGCAGCTCAGAAAGCCCATGCAGCTCGGAGAGTCATGCGGCATAAGGGGCTATGTGGTCCAAGACATCCCATACGGCTCAGAAAGACACGTGGTAGGACAGCCCTCTCCTCTGCCCTCTCGCATTAATTGCTTGACGGCTGACAACTCTGAAAAAGTGACAGCCCTGACACAGAAAGAAGTAATTATGACTCTGTCATAATAACGAATCTCTAGGGAAGAGAAAAGAGATCTCTGACACAAATCCCCCCGAGAGCCATAAAAAATGCCACATAGCCATAAAAAATGCCACGTGGCCTTGCAACGTGGGCGTTCGTATGCGGCTCACTTCTCATACGGTTCAGAGTGAATCCGTCCTATACGGCTCAGGCCGAAAAAGCCTCATGTGGCTCGAACAAAGCACTGCTCATGCGGTTCAGAGTGAATCCGTCCTATGCGGCTCAGGCCGAGAAAGCCTCATGCGGCTCGAGCAAAGAACTTCTTATGCGGTTCAGAATGAATCTGTCCTATGCGGCTCAGGCCGAGAAAGCCTCATGCGGCTCGAGCAAAGACTTCTCATACGGTTCAGAGTGAATCCGTCCTATGCGGCTCAGGCCGAGGAAGCCTCATACGGCTCAAGTAAAAACTTCTCATGCGGTTCAAGAGGATCATCTCCATGCGGCTCAGGTGGATGTATCCCTATACGGCTCACAATGATTACCTCACTGTGGTTCAAAGGCCCAAGGGAGGGCCACTACCCAGACAGCCCTGACACGTGGCCTTAACCCTATGCGGCCCAAAGTCATATGCGGCTCACTCGTCATATGGTTCAGATTCCCCAGTGGCTCCTAGGACACGTGTCCTAAGCCGATTAATTTCTCAGATTTACTGCCATCAAAGATTGGGTCAAATCCTAATAATCTGGGACACGTAGCAGGAGAATAAATTTAATTTATTCGTAGACATCAGAAGATCATTATGAGGAAGATTTATTCCAATCAGCATTAATTGCTAATAGGATTTGGTGTAATCTACACTCGATGGCTCGAATTCGTCACAATCAAAACTGAACGGCCTGGATTGACCAATCTACGGGCCGCCGCCATCTCCAAGAGCTAATCATTGGCAACCCTAATGATCACATCCCACTATTATAAATAGCAAGGTACCATTCCCTTGTAAAAAAGACAACATCAGAGAGAAATACGCATATACAGAGAGACTCCCCAATAGTCGGAAAGAAAATACACAGAGAGAGAGAAGCCAGAAGAGCAACAGGAGGAGAGCAAGAAGACCATTTCTTCACCAACGCCAACCATCTTTTCACAAGGAGCCAAGGCCGTATACCGATCGTCCACGGAGTAAGGCAGGGCTGTCGTCGCCTTTCCGAGCCTCTACCGTCACCCCCCAGAATCTAAAATAAATAATTGTACTTAGACTGCTGTACCTAGGTTTTCGTTCCTAGGCTTTCTTTGTACAAGCGAGTTTGTAACGTGAAGTAAAAGTCCGGTCCTCCGATAATTGTTCTGTTCTTTTATATTTCATGGCAAACAAGTATCCTCTCTTCGTTTATTGTCTTATTGCACCCCACGTCATGCTCATCATGTTTTACTTTACCAACAAGAATTTGAGACGGGTTTCTATTCAGGTGAAGGATTACAACCCCAGTCCTTGTTTGGTTTAAGGGTTGTGACCTAGCTACCTGAATAGTTTTCTCGTACTCAATCTACTGTTGTTGGCTCTGTTATTATCAGTTTTCTTTATATCTAATTATATTTAATATCCATTTATGATATGCTAGTTTTAGTTCCTAAGTGAAGCCTCCTTTGTGGCACTTGCTCTTTCTGGGGTCTGATCCAGCTGGTTTTGTATGGACAGATATCGGAGCAGCTCCAGAGGATCTACCTATCTTCTATCCAGATGGTGACCACCAGGCGTAACCCTGGCAACGAGTGGGTTCCTTTTTGTTCTTCCACTTTATTGTATAAATATTCTTTTGAGGCATTTAGCCGGCGAGCATGTGTTAGCTTGTATTGTACCTTTACTTACTGTCTGCCTACGGGCTGTAACATGATTGACAAATCCTAGAGTTGATCATGTATGACTGAAACTCTTGCTAGTCTTGACATTTTGTATGACTAGCTTCATGATCATCCAAATATGTAATGTATAGGACGCCTTACTATTGTATATCTGGTGCTCTGACATCTTGTAACTGCTATTACTTGCTTGAGATTGAGACAATAGGCTTGTTCATGACCTTAAAAGACTGATGGCTTGTAGTTAAACCCCCATGTATCTAGACAGCCGTGACCGTATAGCGAGGTTGGTTGCACTTCAATATACGTAGCTGGCTATGTTTGCCTCCGCTCTCCAGTAATCTAGTTCTGGGACGTTACATGGTTTAAGTGGTGGCCCATACAGGTCTTGTAAATCAAGATATGTGAGAATTTACCGAATAGATGTCTCAATCAGTACTCGTCCTTGATCCCTGTTCGTATCCTCTAAATCCCTGGATTCTTGACCTGATCACATGCTTGTATCTTTGATATGTCCTGGTCCTTCCTTATTGTTTCTTATGTCGTCTTCTTCAGCGATATTGTTCCTGGTCCTACCTATCGGTAAGGCGAAGCACCTCCCATAGACTAGCAGCAACCTGGAGATCAAGCCCAGCATTCAGGAGTAGCCTCCAAAGTCATACCTACTGGGGGTCAAGAGCCACCAGTTCAGCCCGTCCAGCCTGCAGAGCCTGATGATGGCACCTTGGTAGGTCTCATCAGGACATTATTAGCTTTTCAGGATCGTCGGGGAGATACTCTACACCAGGCAGTACAAGATGCTCTGAACAGAGGTGGTCATCCAGGTAACAGTGCGGCCAACAGTTTAAAGCGCTTGAACCCTCCCTTCTTCGATGGTAGCGAAGATGCTATTACCGCAGATGCTTGGCTGCAGGATTCAGAGGTGATTCTTGAAACAGCCAGGACTCTAGAAGACGAGAAGGTGGCCGTGGTACGCCTGAAGTTATTGGATCTTGCCCACAGCTGGTGGGCGGTGCAGGCCGTTAGAATAGTGGCACCTATTGCCTGGACAGTATTTTGTGAGAGATTTCAGACCAACTATTTTGACGCTGTAGCTCGGTACGATCTACAGACGAGGTTTACCAATCTGAAGCAGATGGGCAGGACGGTCGACGGGTATACGGCCGAGTTTTCGAGACTTAGTCGGTTTGCTCCCACCTTGGTAGCGACCGAGTTCGACAGAGCCCAGCGGTTCCAGCAGGGGCTTCATCTAGAGATCTTATTGGCAGTGGAGCAGTTTGAGCATCAGACTTTTGATGCAGTATTAAGAGCAGCGAGGAGGCATGAGTATACCTTCCAGAGGAACGTGGACCGGACCGGGGGTCGAAAGCGATCCTACATCTAAATGAATCAGTCTTCAGCACCAGCCCCGGCAGCTAGGGCTTTGACCATTGGAGCTCCGAGGCGGGCGACCTCAGCGACGTCGGTTCAACATTCAACTCTGACGTACCCTCAGCAGCAGAAGCAGAAGCACTCTTCCGTAGTGAGATGTTTACAATACGGGAAGCCAGGACATGTGGTATCAGAGTGTCGCAGAGCACAGGGTTTGTGCTTGGTTTGTGGGCCCAGGACTACAGGGTTGGGAACTGCCCGAATAGGGGGAGTTTATCTTTATCAACCTTCTCTAGTCCCTCGGGTAGGGGACCAGTTCCAGTATCAGTCCAGCAGCAGCAGCAGTACCCATTTTTGAGGCCCTTGCCGCCTCAAGCCTAGGCATTCCAACAGTAGAGACCGCAGCAGTATGCCCAAGTCCAAGCTCAGACCCAGAATCGCCAGGGAGGTTTTCAGCAGAGGGGACCCGCACCCAGAGGACATGGTCAAGTACTGGCTTTGACCATGCGAAAAGAAGGATTGGCACCAGGTGAGGTAGTGGCAGGTACTATTCTCGTCAACTCCTTCCCAACATCAGCATTATTTGATTCTGGTACATCGCATTCATTTATGTCTGTACGATTTGCGACACGGATAGGACTGGAGCCCGAGTCATTATCAGTAAGGCTCAATATACTTACTGATAACGGTCTTATGGGAGTATATAGAGTGTTTTCCTCGTGTCGGATCGTAGTTAGCGATAGAGAATTTCCTACTAGATTGATAGAATTCCCGATGGCCGATTATGATGTGGTCTTAGGGATGGATTGGTTGAGAGACCAGTATGCTAGGATAGACTGCCATATTGGCAGGTTGTTTTTAGCATTCCAGGCGAGCCAGAGTTTTCTTTTTCCTGAGGCAAAGTTGAACCTTCTCCTCTGGTATTGCGGATGGCAGTAGCAGCAGTACAGCTACCCCAGATAGTTGAAGAGTTTCCAGATATTTTCCCAGAAGAGCTTCCAGAAATGCCGCCAGAGCGAGAGATCGAGTTCACCATAGACTTGATCCCAAGGATAGCCCCAGTATCAGAAAGAGTTTACAGGATGGCGCCATCAGAGTTAGAGATATTGTTCAAGATGATTGAAGAACTTAGAACCAAGGGATTCATTCGTACTAGTGGATCGCCTTGGGGAGCCCTGATGCTTCTTATAAAAAAGAGGGATGGTATGTCTAGGTTATGTATAGATTATCGTACCTTGAATTCAGTGACAATCAAGAACAGATACCCTCTCCCGAAGATAGATGACTTGTTTGATCAACTCAAAGGGGCAGCAGTATTCTCGAAGATTGATTTACGGTCAGGATACCACCAGATCAAAGTCAGAAAGTAGGACATCTCGAAGACAGCATTCAGATCAAGGTATGGACATTGGGAGTTCCTTGTTATGCCATTTAGAGCAACCAATGTGCCGGCTGTATTCATGGACCTCATGAATCGCATCTTCATGCCTTATTTGGATCAGTTTGTGATTGTATTCATAGACGACATCCTGGTCTATAGCAAGAGTGAAGCGGAGCATGAGCAGCATCTCAGAGTTGTCCTCCAGATTCTCAAAGAGCACCAGTTGTATGCCAAGTTTAGTAAATACGAGTTCTGGCTTGATCGCATTTCATACTTGGGTCATATTATCACCAGAGGAGGAGTAGAAGTATATCTCCAGAAGATTGTGGCTATCGAGACATGGCCAGTACATAGCACAGTTGCAAAGGTTCGTAGTTTTCTTGGCTTGGCCGGCTACTACCGGCGATTTGTTTCAGACTTTACTCGGATTTCAGCACCATTGACCTAGTTGACCCGCAAGGATGTGCAGTTTTCTTGGACAGCAGAATGTCAGGATTCTTTTGAGAAGTTGAAGCGAGGTTTGATGACGGCCCCTATTCTTACGCTTTCAGATGGGACCGAAGGATTTTCAGTATATTGTGATGCTTCAGGCAGAGGTTTGGGATGTGTTTTGATGCAGTATAGGAAGGTGATAGCTTATGTGTCACGTCAACTTCGTGATCATGAGAAGAATTATCCGACCCATGACTTGGAGCTGGCAGCAGTAGTATTTGTACTTAAGTTGTGGAGACACTACTTGTATGGAGATAGGGTAGAGATTTTCACCGACCACAAGAGCCTGAGGTATGTTTTCACCCAGAAGGATCTTAACATACGTCAGAGAAGATGGCTAGAGCTGCTTGTGGATTATGATGTCAACCTGCAGTATCATTCTGGGAAGGCCAACGTCGTAGCAGATGCGTTGAGCAGGAGAGCCGAAGTTTATTTCCTTACAGTGCAGCCAGAGTTATTGTCAGATCTTCAGAAGATGGGTATAGAAGTTGTCTTTCCTACTAGTGTGGCATTGATGGCCAGTATACGAGTTCAGTCCAGTATAGTCGAGAGGATCCGGAAGGCGCAGTCAACAGATTCCAAGCTTCAGCGACTCAGAGCAGAGTGTGAGACAGAACGAAGACCAGAGTTATGCATCCATGAGAATGGTACACTTCGGCATGGGAAGCATCTTTGTGTACCTAGTGGTGATATCAGACAGGATATCATGGCAGAAGCTCACAGTTCTCAGCATTCGATTTATCCCGGTGGTACGAAGATGTACCGAGATATCCGGCAGCATTTTTGGTGGAATGGTATGAAGAGGAAGATAGCCCGGTTTGTCTCTTGGTGTTTGGTTTTCCAACAAGTTAAAGGTGAACATCAGAGGCCAGCTGGACTTCTTCAGCACTTGCCGATTCCAGAATGAAAGTGGGAGCATATAACCATGGATTTCGTGACTAGATTTCCTAGGTCCCCGACCGGTAGAGATGCTATTTGGGTAATTATAGACAGGCTCATGAAGGTAGCTTACTTTCTTCCATTCAGAATTGGTCAGTCGACGGCTCAGCTAGCAGCGATGTATCTCAGGCAGATAGTCAGGTTGCATGGAGTACCAGTTAGTATCACCTCGGACAGAGATTCAAGGTTTACGTTCTTCCGCCATCGTTACGTGAGGTGCTATAAAACCCGCAACCTGATTTTCTGAAATTTTTGGATAAATTAGAATTATTGCATTTTTGGGATATTTGTTCGATTTTGTTTTGTCAGCATAGACCTGGATTCCCAGTTGGAGTTTTAGTATTATTATTATTATTATTATTATTATTATTATTATTATTATTATTATTAGGTTAGGAAAATATTACTTTTAAAAATTAATTATTAGATTTTTGATTGTGCCCTATCCCGATCCCGTGTCCGGGGTCCAACCCCGAGCCTGAACCCAATCCCGTTTCCGAACCCATCCTTATTCCTTCTTTTAAAATTCAAATATTATATATATTAATATATAAAAAATAATAATAATAAATCCCCTCCCCATGACTTGGCCAGGTCTCCCCACGACCAGGTCATCCCCTCTTATTTCTTCTGCTACTTCTCCTCCTCTCCACAACCTTTCTCCCACTCTTCCCCTTAAAAAACTAACCACCACCACTCATTTCTCATTCCCTCCCTCACGAGCAAGCACAGCACCCCTCTCATTTCTCATTTCTCTCCCTCTAATCCCTCACTCCTGTCCCTTTCTCTCACTCTCCCAAACCCATCTCCTCCCTAAGAACCCCCGAGCCCGACTGCTCGGCTCCTCCGCCCGAGTGCCCTAGTCCGACCCGGTGCCACCTTCTCCCGGCCCGGCCAGCTTCGGCTGACCCCGCCTCCCGCGTCGGCAACAACCCCGACGCTGCTTCCTCCGACCGTTCCCGTCGGCCTCCGGCGACCTCGCCACCAGCACCCCACGCGCACCCCGATCTCTGCCCCGTGCCCCGTCCAGCGAGCCTCCGCGCGCGCCTCCAGCGCCTCAACGCAACCCAGGCCGCCGCTCCCCGTGCCGCCTCCTCTTCTCGAGCTCCTCCCCGGCCGATCCCGCGGCTGTCCGCGCCCGATCCAGCCGCACGCGCCCTCTAGTGCCGCCCGGACCCCGCTCCAGCCAGTCCAGGCCGAGCGCTCAGCCCGCGTACGCCCCGCTGTTCCAACAGCACTGTCCAGCGCCGTTCCGTGGTTTTCGTGTTTTTCGTATTTTCCGTGGTTTCCGTGGTTTCGGCGATTCTCGTGTCTCCGACCTGCTGTTCCGACGATTTTCGCTACTGTCCGCGAGTTTGGGACCTTCTCGAGTCCGCAAGAATGTGGTTTTCTTTTCCTATTATCATCTGAGAGCTCTAGCCGAGCAACCCAAGGTATATCTCGTGCCCCCGTGTCCCTACTTTAGTGTCGATGATGATACGGTTCCCGATCCCGTTACGGGATTCGGTTTAAGCGATTGTAGTTTTGGAATTTCTGAATCCTATTTCAGAATGATTCGTTCGTTTTGTTTTGGTTCTGTGGCTTACGGTTTTCCAAACTTTATTTCGGGATTTCGGAATTTATTTCGAGAGTATTCTGTGGTTTTGGCTATATATATTTGTGATGTGTTTTCGGGTTGGATATTTACTTTTGGAGGGATTTTTGGTGTTCCCTGGTTTAGGGACAGTCATTGATGTTGGGTTAGTATTTTCCTAGGATTCGGTTGTCCCAAATACAGAGGAGATACTGCCCAAATTTTTGAAAAAATATTTTTTACAGGGATTTTCGTATAAAATTAGCAATTTGAGTAAAACCTATTTTCAAAAGAAAATCGGTCTTTGCAAATGATTTATAGATTGAATTTGCTAGTTTTTGAACTTTATGGATTTTTGTATCACCAGTTAGGCGACGACCATATCGGTCGAATGAGCCTCGACGAAGCGGAAACGCTACAGGATTCCTGTACGTTGAGGCGCTAGCCAGCAACATGACATTTGGACCAAGTCTGAGACGCATTTTACAACTATATTTATATTTATAATTATTTTTAGAACTGGTACTGTTGTTAGTATTTTTGGTGCAGGGCTTCGGCCTACTGTTTGGACCGTTCGCGGCACTCAGAGCTCGCACTAGGAATTAATTAATTTATGTAAAAATTTGTAAAGGGCATAAGCCCAGTTTTCTATTTTATTTCGCTGTGACCCTGTATTGTGTAGTTTAGCTTTTTACTTTCTTTTCTGAGTTGGTTTTCGTTATTAGACACGTAATTATAATAGGTATTAATTATTTTGTATAAAATTAATAAGGTTTATCATGATAAATTAACTTGAATAAAATATTGGTAAGTTAACGAAGTTCATGTTTTATCACTAAAAGAAATATATAGTTTTATACATATGATATAAAAATACAAAGTTTTGCAAATTAACCGGTAACGGCTAATTTTTCCCAAGTAAATTAGAAACCGGATATCCAACTAATTGACAATGCACGTAGCTCGCGACTTAAAGCGTTACAGAAGATTAACTAAATAATCTAAAATATGACTAGGGTTTACTTCTAGAGATTGTAACTAGCACACCTAGAATGGTTTCATTATGGTTCTAAGCCAAGGTTCTCAACTGTAGGATCTCGGAGAAGAACTTGACATCCCCCTCGGTACCGACATTCCCGATCCAGTCAATTAACAGAGAAAGTTACGGTTATGTTTTCTTATATTTTATTTAGTAATTATCAAGCTGCATGTTTAAACCACATTGCTACACGGAACCCTCTCCTAGGGTTCAAATATTGATTGATATTGATTGTGGGGATTGGAGGAATAGTGTAACGTTTATGACCAATACCCCCCATATTGTATGATTGTGCGAGCTTACCCCTCTTACACACGGGGATAAGCCGTATCGCGTCGCTAGGACGCTATTATATAACCCAAGCCGGTCATAGACGATTACACATTCAAATCACATTATTTTTAATTATTAAATTGCTGGAAAATATTGTTTCAAACTGTTTAACCTGCACTTTTCCATTATTACTTGAATTGTGAGATACATATTCGTACTTGCTCTCTCGTGACTGGAGACAACATTTTTAGGTGCATTGAGGATGCTGAGCTATTGTACAATAGCAAATATGACCCGGTTTTGTACCCTGTGGTGTTGTCGGGGTCCCCCTTGGAGGACGCAGGACCTGAGGCCGACGAGCTGGCCGCTTAGCTAGTCGTTTTTAGTTTTTTCTAGTTTTATTGTTTTGGAGTTTTGTTAATTTTGAATTCAGCACTTTATTTCAGTTCTTTCATTTCCAGTTGTACTTTTCAAATGTTGAATAAAAGTTTTAAAATTTTCGTATATTCGAGTTGTGACAAATATATAGATATTGTTGTGAATACCTGCATATAGAATAGCTTACTGCCGCTGTCTCACAACGGTGTAGGCTGGGCATGATCCGGTTTGACCCAATAATTTGGGATCGGGTCGTGACATGTTTTTAGTGGTAGCCTATGTAGGTCTTCAACAACTTAGGAGAACATATCTAGAAACAATTAGAACACTAGAACATTAATTTGTCACAACATAGGACCGAAATATATTATAAATAAATATTTTTGTTTGTTACGGACTGGTAGGCTACCTTGCTTATGTTTTGCATCCTAAGTCTTATTCAGCATAGGTCGATTGTATGGTGGTCTATTTTACTATCTACTTTAGTTTCTAGATTTTATATATCTTTTAGTGTCCCTTGGCTTTCTGAGGTTATTTTCCTCCATATCCTTATCATACTCCAGCATTCCTTAGCGTCCATACTCTTTTGTTATTTTAGGATTAGATTTTTCCCAATCTCCTTCTTCGACAAACATATTTCAAAATTTTCATTAGTTGATCAAAACATACTTCTCTATCTTTATTTAGAATCTAGATCTATTTCACTATTTAGAGTTTCAAATTCTCCTTTAGCAAACTTGGTAAACTTTATCTATCCAGAGTATTTTTACGACTAGTGAATCCAACCATTTATCTTGACATTATTTTCAATTGACTTTCTTGGGACCAATCCTGAACCAAATTCTTCTGGAACCATAAAGCCCCAAGGTTAATTATTACCAAAAGAATTGGTTCAACTTAGCTTGTTCACGAATCTTCCAAGGGGATTATTTTCCAAAAATAATTTCAATATTGATTGATATTTCCTAAGTTATTACAAGACCAAGAATATCTTCATTTGTTGACTTCCTCCACTCAACCTGAAACCTTACTCTCTGTAAGAACTTCTTGATCAGTTCAAGGCCTAGAAAGCTTCCAAAACTCAATACTTTATTCTTGTTGATTATTACCCTGTAGAGTTGTAATAAGATATCTTTTGAATTCATAAGAATTTGCTAAATCTTCCCGATATGAATCGACCCTTGATTACACTCTTTTTGGCAGTGTCTTTCACAAAGTCATGTTTCCTTACAATACGATTTCTGAAAACTTAGAAGATTCTAATCTCAACAAGAATATATGGCGGTACTTATCAAAGAAATATTGGTGTTAAGATTTGAGAAGAATGAAATTCTGATAAATCCTTAGATACGTGTTAGTGCTCAAGGTGATAATGACATGAGGAGTGAAATTCTAATCTGAATGAGTTACAGTGTTAGGACAAGCAACTTATCGAGAAAATATATTATGGAGTGTAAAGGTGATAAGATATATGGATATTTAGGGATTGAAATCATTTATGGAAAAGGCAGGGATGCAGTAACGATCAATTAATTATGTGACTTAGAGGTTGAAAAAAAATATAAATACAGAGGTGTACCTTAAAGGAATGACATATGGAATAAAAAAAATCTACACATGGTGGACGGAGCAAGAAAACTCGAGGTACAATTTAATTGAAGACAGCGATTTATGATGAGGAGATGAATCTTGGTGTGTTTGAGTTTCATAAATAAGATTGTAAGTATTATAAGAGAAACAAATGTGTACGATGAATTAAAACGTACCATCGATGGGTGAAACAAAATATTTGAAACTTGAGGACTACACAATTGGGGATTGAAAATACAAATGGAAAGACACAGATGTTATAAATAAGAGATCAAAGGATTAAGGGATGCAATAAACTACTCCTGAGAAAAATTTATTGGCTAAGTGATAACAACAAAATTAGAAGCTCAAGATCGAATAACCGAACTTCCATTTGGTCAAGGATTTTGAATCAAACGTTTAAATCAGGAGATGTCAAAATGTACGTGATGGTGAAAATAGAAGTCTAAATGAATACAAGATTGATGATGGATTAGACAGTTGCATAAGAATATCACTCACGACTAGTTTAATTTTGGAAGAATATTGGGTTGATTTTCTAGAACATTATTTTCTTTAAGATATCCAATTTTCAGTAACACTATTTCGTATGTATTCGTGACTATACATGACTTTGCTTGACATGACAATTTAACCATTCCTTAGTGTGTCTTTTGTAATTCTTAGACTTTGCAGCACTGTTAGGATCATAGAGATGGAATATTGATAAAGATAGGAAGACAGGATGTGTAGGATCATGAATAAGTGAGTTGGTGACCATAGAGTAGTTTGGATAACGAAGTTAAATCATGATGGTTTGAGAATTACCACTTGAGGGAGAAGTGGTGCAGGAATCAAATTGATGATGGAAAAAAAAGGGCTAATGATTGTAAAATTGATGACTGAGAAAATATTCATAACTGAGGAAGCATTTTTGAGATATAACCAACAGTTGATGATGTCTTTCGTCCCATGACTTTCTGTTAGAATAAGACCCTGTTTTATTACCATTACAGGTGTAGCTAGTAGTATTTAATTAGTCTATAGAATTTCATTACGGGATCAGTGTTTATGAGAAGTTGGATTACAATAAATATTTGGATAAAATACGAATATTGGAAGAAATCTCGATCAATGAATGTAAAGTTCGGACATGATTGGAGGGAACTTATATATCAATCTTTGTTGTTGGATGACAAATTTGGTTTGACAAACTTTTGACAACAAGTTGAAAGAAAATCGTAATTATACGACTCTAAACGGTGACATAACGGAAATGTTTTAAATGACATATATTTGAGGGGAGGACTTTTGTAACCCAGTTATTGAAAGAGTTGTTGCAAAAAATTGATTAAAAAGACAAAATATGAGACTATAAATTCATCGATATGCGATAAAAGGGTTACTAATGCTTGATATTGAGCTAAAGGCATGACACCAAGTGGAATGTATCAAGAATATTTTGGAGCGTATATAGCGACGCAATACGAAACTGGATCCTTGGTAAATATTAAATTGATCGGTAAGGTGATACAAATTATTGGAGAATAATTATATGGGTTAAGTAACTTATTTTTGCACAAGTATTTTGTTGATTTATGATTTGGAAATAAGAGCATGCTAAAAGTAATTTTGTACGATTATTTCGGTGATTAACAATTCAGAAATGGAAGCAAATATTAAATTGTGGACAATGGCCGTATTTCTAAGGAGGGAAGAATATTGTTGCATGAATTGACTAAGATAGTTCTTTTGTAGCTGACTTAGGGATTGCCAACATTATTAAGAGATAATCAAGGTAGTAATTGTAAAGGTTTGATCATCCCCAAACAGTACTCTTAAATTTCGAGGACAAAATTTTCTAAGGAGGGAAGGTTGTAAAACCAGCAACCTGATTTTCTAGAATTTTTGGATAAATTAGAATTATTGCATTTTTGGGATATTTGTTCGATTTTGTTTTGTCAGCATAGACCTGGATTCCCAGTTGGAGTTTTAGTAGTAGTAGTAGTAGTAGTAGTAGTATTATTATTATTATTATTATTATTATTATTATTATTATTATTATTATTATTATTATTATTATTAGTAGGTTAGGAAAATATTATTTTTTAAAATTAATTATTAGATTTTTGAATGTGTCTTGTCCCGATCCCGTGTCCGGGGTCCGACCCCGAGCTTGAACCTAATCCCGTTTCCGAACCCATCCTTATTCCTTCTTTTAAAATTCAGATTATTATATATATTTATATATATATAAAATCCCCTTCCCACGACTTGGCCTGGTCTCCCCACGACCAGGCCATCCCCTCTTATTTCTTCTGCTACTTCTCCTTCTCTCCACAACCTTTCTCCCACTCTTCCCCTTAAAAAACTCACCACCACCACTCATTTATCATTCCCTCCCTCACGAGCAAGCACAGCACCCCTCTCATTTTTATTCCTCTCCCTCTCATCCCTTATTCATTTCCCTTCCTCTCACTCTCCCAAACCCATCTCCTCCCCAAGAACCCCCGAGCCCGACCGCTCGGCTCCTCCGCCCCGAGTTCCTTAGCCCGACCCGGCGCCGTCTCCTCCCGGCTCGGCCAGCTTCGGCCGATCCCGTCTCCCGCGCCGGCCAGACCCCCGGCACCGCTTCCTCCGGCCGTTCCCGTCGGCCTCCGGCGACCTCGCCACCAGCACCCCGCGCGCGCCCCGATCTCCGCCCCGCGACCCATCCAGCGAGCCTCCGCGTGCGCCTCCAGCGCCTCGGCGCAACCCAGGCCGCCGCTCCCCGTGCCGTCCCCTTTTCTCGAGCTCCTCCCCGGCCGATCTCGCGGCTGTCCGCGCCCGACCCAGCCACGTGCGCTCTCCAGCGCTGCCCCGACCCCGCTCCGACCAGCCCAGGCCGAGCGCTCAGCCCGTGCGCGCCCCGCTGTTCCAACAGCTCTGTCCAGTACCGTTTCGTGGTTTCCGTATTTTTTGTGTTTTCTGTGGTTTCCGTGGTTTCCGTGATTTCGGCGATTCCCGTGTCTCCGACCTGTTGTTCCGACGATTTTCGCTGCTGTCCGTAAGTTTGGGACTTTCCCGAGTCCGCGGAAATGTGGTTTTCTTTTCCTATTATCATCTGAGAGCTCTAGCCGAACAACCCAAGGTATATCTCGTGTCCCCGTGTCCCTACTTTAGTGTCGATGATGATACGGTTCCCGATCCCGTTACGGGATTCGGTTTAAGCGATTGTAGTTTCGAAATTTCCGAATCCCATTTCAGAATGATTCGTTCATTTTGTTTTGGTTTTGTGGCTTTCGGTTTCCCGAACTTTATTTCGGGATTTTCGAATTTATTTTGGGAGTATATATATTCTGTGGTTTTGGCGATATATAATTGTGATGTGTTTTCGGGTTGGATATTTACTTTTGAAGGGATTTTTGGTGTTCCCTGGTTTGGGGACAGTCATTGATGTTGGGTTAGTATTTTCCCAGGATTGGGTTGTCCCAAATACAGAGGAGATGCTGCCCAAATTTTCGAAAAAAATATTTTTTTAAAGGGATTTTCTTATAAAATTAGCAATTTGAGTAAAACCTATTTTCAAAACAAACCGATCTTTGCAAATGATTTATAGATTGGATTTGCTGGTTTTCGAATTTTATGGATTTTGTATCACCAGTTAGGCGACGACCATATCGGTCGAATGAGCCTTGGCGAAGCGCAAAAGCTACAGGATTCCTGTACGTTGAGGCGCTAGCCAACAACATGACATTTGGACCAAGTCTGAGACGTATTTTACAACTATATTTATATTTATAATTATTTTTAGAACTGGTACTGCTGTTAGTATTTTTGGTGCAGGGCTTCGGCCTACTGTTTGGACCGTTCGCGGCACTCAGAGCTCGCCCTAGGAATTAATTAATTTATGTAGAAATTTGTAAAGGGCATAAGCCCAGTTTTCTATTTTATTTCGCTGTGACCCTGTATTTTCTTTTCTGAGTTGGTTTTCGTTATTAGACGCGTAACTATAATTTAGGTACTAATTATTTTGTATAAAATTAATAAGGTTTATCACGATTAATTAACTTGAATAAAATATTGGTAAGTTAAGGAAGTCCATGTTTTATCACTAAAAGAAAAATGTAGTTTTATACATATGACATAAAAATACAAAGTTTTGTAAATTAACCGGTAACAGCTAATTTTTCCCAAGTAAATTAGAAACCGGATATCCAACTAATTGACAACGCACGTAGCTCGCGACGTTAAAGCGTTACAGAAGATTAAATAAATAATCTAAAATATGACTAGGGTTTACTTCTAGAGATTGTAACTAGCACACCTAGAATGGTTTTATTATGGTTCTAAGCCAAGGTTCTCAACTGTAGGAGCTCGGAGACGAACTTGACATCCCCCTCGGTACCGACTTTCCCGATCCAGTCAATTAACAGAGGCAAGTTACGATTATGTTTTCTTGTATTTTATTTAGTAACTGTCAAGCTGCATGTTTAAACCACATTGCTACACGGAACCCTCTCCTAGGGTTCAAATATTGATTGATATTGATTGTGGGGATTGGGGGAATAGTGTAACGTTTATGACCAATACCCCCATATTGCATGATTGTGCGAGCTTACCCCTCTTACACATGGGGATAAGCCGTATCGCGTCGCTAGGACGCTATTGTATAACCTAAGCCGGTCATAGACGATTACACATTTAAATCACATTATTTTTAATTGTTAAATTGCTGGAAAATATTATTTCAAACTGTTTAGCCTGCACTTTTCCATTATTACTTGAAATGTGAGATACATATTCGTGCTTGCTCCCTCCTGACTGGAGACAATATTTTTAGGTGCATTGAGGATGCTGAGCTATTGTACAATAGCAAATATGATCCGGTTTTGTACCCTGTGGTGTTGTCGGGGTCCCCCTTAGAGGACGCAGGACCTGAGGCCGACGAACTGGCCGCTTAGCTAGTCGTTTCCAGTTTTTTCTAGTTTTATTGTTTTGGAGTTTTGTTAATTTTGAATTCAGCACTTTATTTCAGTTCTTTCATTTCCAGTTGTACTTTTCAAATGTTGAATAAAAGTTTTAAAATTTTCATATATTCGAGTTGTGACAAATATATAGATATTGTTGTGAATACCTGCATATAGAATAGCTTACTGTCGCTGTCTCACAACGGTGTAGGCTGGGCATGATCCGGTTCGACCCAATAATTTGGGATTGGGTCGTGACATGTTTTTAGTGGTGGCCTATGTAGGTCTTCAACAACTTAGGAGAACATATCTAAAAACAATTAGAACACTAGAACATTAATTTGTCACAACATAGGACCGAAATATATTATAAATAAATATTTTTGTTTGTTATGGAATGGTAGGCTACCTTGCTTATGTTTTGCATCCTAAGTCTTATTCAGCATAGGTCGATTGTATGGTGGTCTATTTTACTATCTACTTTAGTTTCTAGATTTTATATATCTTTTAGTGTCCTTTGGCTTTCTGAGGTTATTTTCCTCCATATCCTTATCATACTCCAGCATTCCTTAGCGTCCATACTCTTTTGTTATTTTAGGATTAGATTTTTCCCAATCTCCTTCTTCGACAAACATACTTCAAAATTTTCATTAGTTGATCAAAACATACTTCTCTATCTTTATTTAGAATCTAGATCTATTCACTATTTAGAGTTTGAAATTCTCCTTTAGCAAACTTGGTAAACTTTTACTATCCAGAGTATTTTTACGACTAGTGAATCCAACCATTTATCTTGACATTATTTCAATTGACTTTCTTGGGACCAA
This sequence comes from Iris pallida, assembly GCA_029216955.1. Taxonomy (NCBI): domain Eukaryota; kingdom Viridiplantae; phylum Streptophyta; class Magnoliopsida; order Asparagales; family Iridaceae; genus Iris; species Iris pallida. The sequence goes on from JANAVB010019999.1 coordinate 4,238,228, forward strand.
TCCCGAACCAAATTCTTCTGGAACCATAAAGCCCCAAGGTTAATTATTACCAAAAGAATTGGTTCAACTTAGCTTGTTCACGAATCTTCCAAGGGGATTATTTTTCAAAAATAATTCTAATATTGATTGATATTTTCTAAGTTATTCCAAGACCAAGAATATCTTCATTTGTTGACTTCCTCCACTCAACCTGAAACCTTACTCTCTGTAAGAACTTCTTGATCAGTTCAAGGCCTAGAAAGCTTCCAAAACTCAATACTTTATTCTTGTTGATTATTACCCTGTAGAGTTGTAATAAGATATCTTTTGAATTCATAAGAATTAGCTAAATCTTCTCGATATGAATCGACCCTTGATTACACTCTTTTTGGCAGTGTCTTTCACAAAGTCATGTTTTCCTTACAATACGATTTCTGAAAACTTAGAAGATTCTAATCTCAACGAGAATATATGGCGATACTTATCAAAGAAATATTGGTGTTAAGATTTGAGAAGAATGAAATTCTGGTAAATCCTTAGATACGTGTTAGTGTTCGAGGTGATAATGACATGAGGAGTGAAATTCTAATCTAAATGAGTTACAGTGATAGGACAAGCGACTTATCGAGAAAATATATTACGGAGTGTAAAGGTGAAAAGATATATTGATATTTAGGGATCGAAATCATTTATAGAAAGGCAGGGATGCAGTAACGATCAATTAATTAGGTGACTTAGAGGTTGAAAAATATATATATAAATACAGAGGTGTACCTTAAAGGAATGACATATGGAATAATAAAAAAATCTACACATGGTGGACGGAGCAAGAAAACTCGAGGTACAATTTAATTGAAGACAGCGATTGATGATGAGGAGATGAATCATGGTGTGTTTGAGTTTCATAAATAAGATTGTAAGTATTATAAGAGAAAAAAAAATGTGTACGATGAATTGAAACGTACCATCGATGGGTGAAACAGAATATTTGAAACTTGAGGACTACACAATTGGGGATTGAAAATACAAATCAAAAGACCCAGATGTTATAAATAAGAGATCAAAGGATTAAGGGATGCAATAAACTACTCCTGAGAAAAAATTTATTGGCTAAGTGATAACAACAAAATTAGAAGCTCAAGATCGAATAACCGAACTTCTATTTGTTCAAGGATTTTGAATCAAACGTTTAAATCAGGAGATGTCAAAATGTACGTGATGGTGAAAATAGAAGTCTAAAGGAATACAAGATTGATGATGGATTAGACAGTTACATAATAATATCACTCATAACTAGTTTAATTTTGGAAGAATATTGGGTTGATTTTCTAGAACATTATTTTTTTTAAGATACCCAATTTTCAGTAACACTATTTCGTATGTATTCGTGACTGTACATGACTTTGCTTGACATGACAATTTAACCATTCCTTAGTGTGTCTTTTGTAATTCTTAGACTTTACAGCACTGTTAGTATCATAGAGATGGAATATTGATAAAGATAGGAAGACAGGATGTGTAGGATCATGAATAAGTGAGTTGGTGACCATAGAGTAGTTTGGATAACGAAGTTAAATCATGATGTTTTGAGAATTACCACTTGAGGGAGAAGTGGTGTAGGAATCAAATTGATGATGAAGAAAGGGGCTAATGATTGTAAAATTGATGACTGAGAAAATGTTTCATAACTGAGGTAGCATTTTTGAGATATAACCAACAGTTGATGATGTCTTTCGTCCCATGACTTTCTGTTAGAATAAGACCATGTTTTATTACCATTACAGGTGTAGCTAGTAGTATTTAAATAGTCTATAGAATTTCATTACGGGATCAGTGTTTATGAGAAGTTGGATTACAATAAATATTTTGATAAAATACGAATATTAGAAGAAATCTTGATCAATGAATGTAAAGTTCGTACATGATTGGAGGGAACTTATATATCAATCTTTGTTGTTGGATGACAAATTTGGTTTGACAAACTTTGACAACAAGTTGGAAGAAAATCGTAATTATACGACTTTAAACGGTGACATAACGGAAAAATTTTAAATGACATATATTTAAGGGAGGACTTTTGTAACCCAGTTATTGAAAGAGTTGTTGTAACAAATTGATTAAAAAGACAAAATATGAGACTATAAATTCATAGATATGCGATAAAAGGATTACTAATGCTTGATATTGAGTTAAAGGCATGACACCAAGTGGAGTGTATCAAGAATATTTTGGAGCGTATATAGCGACGCAATATGAAACTGGATCCTTGTAAATATTAAATTGATCGGTATGGTGATACAAATTGTTGGAGAATAATTATGTGGGTTAAGTGACTTATTTTTGCACAAGTATTTTGCCGATTTATGATTTGGAAATAAGAGCATGCTAAAAGTAATTTTGTACGAATATTTCGGTGATTAACAATTCAGAAATGGAAGCAAATATTAAATTGTGGACAATGGCCGTATTTCTAAGGAGGAAAGAATGTTGTTGCATGAATTGACTAAGATAGTTCTTTTGTAGCTGACTTAGGGATTGCCAACATTATTAAGAGATAATCAAGGTAGTAATTGTAAAGGTTTGATCTTCCCCAAACAGTACTCTTAAATTTCGAGGACGAAATTTTCTAAGGAGGGAAGGATGTAAAACCCGCAACCTGATTTTCTAGAATTTTTGGATAAATTAGAATTATTGCATTTTGGGATATTTGTTCGATTTTGTTTTGTCAGCATAGACCTGGATTCCCAGTTGGAGTTTTATTATTATTATTATTATTATTATTATTATTATTATTATTATTATTATTATTATTATTATTATTATTATTATTATTAGTAGTAGTAGTAGTAGTAGTAGTAGGTTAGGAAAATATTATTTTTAAAAATTAATTATTGAATTTTTGATTGTGCCCTGTCCCGATCCCGTGTCCGGGGTCCGACCCCGAGCTTGAACCCAATCCCGTTTTCGAACCCATCCTTATTCCTTCTTTTAAAATTCAGATTATTATATATATTAATATATATAAAAAAATCCCATCCCCACGACTTGGCCTGGTCTCCCCACGACTAGGCCATCCCCTCTTATTTCTCCTGCTACTTCTCCTCCTCTCCACAACCTTTCTTCCACTCTTCCCCTTAAAAACTCACCACCACCACTCATTTCTCATTTCCTCCCTCACGAGCAAGCACAGCACCCCTCTCATTTCTCATTCCGCTCCCTCTCATCCCTCACTTCTTTCCCTTCCTCTCACTCTCCCAAACCCATCTCCTCCCCAAGAACCCCCGAGCCCGACCGCTCGGCTCCTTCACCCCGATTGCCCTAGCCCGACCCGGCACCGCCTCCTCCCGGCCTGGCCAGCTTCGGCCGACCCCGCCTCCCGCGCCGGCCAGACCCCAGGCGCCGCTTTCTCCCACCGACCTCCGACGACATCGCCACCAGCACCCCGCGCGCTCCCCGTTCTCCGCCCCGCGCCCCGTCCAACGAGCCTCCGCGCGCGGCCTCCAGCACCTCGGCGCAACCCAGGACGCCGCTCCCCGTGCCGTCCTCTGTTCTCGAGCTCCTCCCCGGCCGATCCCGCGGCTGTCCGCGCCAGACCCAGCCGCGTGCGCCCTCCAGCGTCGCCCCGTCCCCGCTCCGGCCAGTCCAGGCCGAGCGCTCAGCCCGCATGTGCCCCGCTGTTCCAACAGCGCTGTCCAGCGCCGTTCCTTGTTTTCCCTGTTTTTCGTGTTTTCCGTGGTTTTCGTGGTTTCGACGATTCTCGTGTCTCCGACCTGCTGTTCCGACGATTTTTTCTGCTGTCCGCGAGTTTGGGACTTTTCCGAGTCCGCGAGAATGTGGTTTTCTTTTCCTATTATCATCTGAGAGCTCTAGCCGAGCAACCCAAGGTATATCTCGTGTCCCCGTGTCCCTACTTTAGTGTCGATGATGATACGGTTCCCGATCCCGTTACGGGATTCGGTTTAAGCGATTGTAGTTTCAGAATTTCCGAATCCCATTTCAGAATGATTCGTTCATTTTGTTTTGGTTATGTGGCTTTCGGTTTCCCAAACTTTATTTCGGGATTTTCGAATTTATTTCGGGAGTATTCTGTGGTTTTGGCTATATATAATTGTGATGTGTTTTCGAGTTGGATATTTACTTTTGGAGGGATTTTTGGTGTTCCCTGGTTTGGGGACAGTCATTGATGTTGGGTTAGTATTTTCCCAGGATTGGGTTGTCCCAAATACAGAGGAGATGCTGCCTAAATTTTCGGAAAAATATTTTTTTAAAGGGATTTTCTTATAAAATTAGCAATTTGAGTAAAACCTATTTTCAAAAGAAAACCGGTCTTTGCAAATGATTTATAGATTGGATTTGCTGGTTTTCGGATTTTATGGATTTTTGTATCACCAGTTAGGCGACGACCATATCGGTCGAATGAGCCTCGACGAAGCGCAAACGCTACAGGATTCCTGTACATTGAGGTGCTAGCCAGCAACATGACATTTGGACCAAGTCTGAGACGCATTTTACAACTATATTTATATTTATAATTATTTTTAGAACTGGTACTGCTGTTAGTATTTTTGGTGCAGGGCTTCGGCCTACTGTTTGGACCGTTCGCGGCACTCAGAGCTCGTCCTAGGAATTAATTAATTTATGTAAAAATTTGTAAAGGGCATAAGCCCAGTTTTCCATTTTATTTCGCTGTGACCCTGTATTGTGTAGTTTAGGTTTTTACTTTCTTTTCTGAGTTGGTTTTCGTTATTAGACGCATAATTATAATTTAGGTATTAATTATTTTGTATAAAATTAATAAGGTTTATCACGATAAATTAACTTGAATAAAATATTGGTAAGTTAACGAAGTCCATGTTTTATCACTAAAAGAAAATTGTAGTTTTATACATATGATATAAAAATACAATGTTTTGCAAATTAACCGGTAACGGCTAATTTTTTCCAAGTAAATTAGAAATCGGATATCCAACTAATTGACAACGCACGTAGCTCGCGACGTTAAAGCGTTACAGAAGATTAACTAAATAATCTAAAATATGACTAGGGTTTACTTCTAGAGATTGTAACTAGCACACCTAGAATGGTTTCATTATAGTTCTAAGCCAAGGTTCTCAACTGTAGGATCTCGGAGACGAAATTGACATCCCCCTCGGTACCGACTTTCCCGATCCAGTCAATTAACAGAGACAAGTTACGGTTATGTTTTCTTGTATTTTATTTAGTAATTGTCAAGCTGTATGTTTAAATCATATTGCTACATGGAACCCTCTCCTAGGGTCCAAATATTGATTGATATTGATTGTGGGGATTGGTGTCACGACCCGCACCCTAGAGTAAGGGCACGAGACGTGGGTACGTCCAGCCTATGCCGCAGTATCGGCAGTAGAACGCTGTCCTAGGTCACAACATCTAACAGTTAAAGGTAATAAACAGTTATACTCCCTGAATGGGGGTGACATAACAGAATATATCTCAATCACATCTAAGGTAGAACATGAAAGGAAGATAGATTGATAATAAAAGATGCAAGATCCAAATCCACAGGAAATACAAATAGAGAGAAGCTAAGTGTCTATGATAAACTCCACAACATCCAGACATAATACAGATCCAATATATACAACTCAACTCCAAAACTATGAAATAAGATAAATATCTATAGAGCAACTGTCTCTACTGCTAAGGGATCCGACTGGAAGTCCGGATCGCAAGCGTCCTCTAAGGCTGTCCCACAGTAAGTGTCTAAGCAGGCCTCCTCCTCATCCTCTGTAAAATTTTCAACAGGTCCAGTCAGGACGGAAACGAGCACATATCTTTCAAAACAGTTCATAACAGGTTAGGAGTATAAATCATGCAATAGAGTAAAATACAGGAAGTGCTGAAAAGGAAGTACGAGTAAACAGGAGATATTTTGTAACTGAAAGTAAATACATGATAGTAGAGACTGTAAGTGGCTACGTGATTTAGAGTACAATATGGTTATGTAAACGGCTTAAGGGCACATGAATACAACTAAGAGGCACATGAATACAGCTTCTGGGGATAATGATCACATAACCAATTCTACTCACCCCGCCCTAATCAATACACAAGGATCCATTCAAGTTATGTTATAGGCACATGAATACAGCTAAAGATACGTGAACTCATGTAATGAGTAGTACATGAGGCACGTGATAAAGCACATGAGAACATGTAATAACATGAACTAGTACGAGTACAAGGAGTACCTGATGCACATGATAAAGTACATGAACATGAAATACCCGATGCACCCGTAGAGGGATAACATCTCAGGAAAGGATCCATATAGTACTAATCCGTGAAGATACGTGTCAACATCAAGTAAAGTAATCTAGAGCAAGAATATAGTCCAGATAAGTATGAAAAGATCAGAGAATATATTCGCCTGCTATCTGAAAAGTCCAAGATGAAAGTACTGTCCGAGGAGTGGTGTCTGGCTCCTATTAGAACAACACAAGTCACAACAAGTCCAGAATGATAAGAAGATGCACTACTATGCATTCTACATGAATCTAGGTCAATCTAGACCAAAGTCAACTCTTGGTCAACTCTGGTCAACCCTAGAAGTCAAACTAGGTCAACCAAGTCAAACCTAAGTCAATCTAGTCTATAATAGTCTAACTAGTCTATTCTAGGTTTAACAAGACTACACAAGCCTAATCTAGACTCCAACTAGGCATTCAAGCCAACCTACAATCACAGATACACATGATAATATCTCTATCTAAATAATACACATAATGATATATATTATAATCTAACTTAGAATGTACACATATAGGCTATCTATATACATATCACCCATACAACCATATTCATATATAATATATGATAGTAGACACACATTATCTAATATATAGGATATATATTACATCTCACATATAGATATACATGTATATATGAAATAGGAACATATGTATGTGTCCTTGGGTGTGTGTGTTAGTGTAACTCCACTTTCTAGTTTTGATAAAAAAATTTGATTTCTAAAAATATCAATTGCTGATTTAAGTTTCAAATAATGAGTTATTTTTTAATAAATTTTTATGATCTATTTTGGAGAGAATTAACTTTTGAGCAGAATTTTCAAATTTAAAAGTTTGTTGTAACAAACTTCGTGGTCCACACTCTTTCTGGAAAAAATTTCTAACCGATTTTTTTAGCAATCCTGTAATTAACGAGAAGGAAGAGGGGCTAAATGTGAAATTTACAAGACGGAGGGACCTTTTGAGAATTTATTAAATCGGGGGGATTCTTTTGCAAAATTTTCATTTCCTTTTCTTTTAAAACGAGTCTGGAGAGAGAGAGAGAGAGAGAGAGAGAAACCCAGTTATATTTTTTCATTCTTTTTCGAGCCTTTTTCGTCTTCCCCAATTTCCTTCGAAGCAAACCCTAACCCTAAATCGACGGCGGCTACGAGCGACGATGGCGGCGATCACTCCGGCCACTGAACCGAGCATGGCGACCACCGCCGGTGTCGACGTCCAGTTCCTTCTTCCAGCAGCGGCGGTGGCGAGGACCCTCTCCTCGGTAGCGGCGGCGATCGATGACGGCGACGCTGGCTCCTCCCTGCGGTGAGCTTCCCCGAGGACACGACCACTTCGGCAGTGAGTGTTGATCTCTTCTTACGACGACGATGGTGATGGCGACGTTTCCGACGGTGCACATAGTGGCGACCGTTCTCTCTCCAGCGAGCTCCTACCGTAACGTGTCTTCATCGACATTCGTCCTCCAGGAACTGTCATCCTCCCTCCGTGGCGACCGTTCGAGACTCGAAAGGTTCGTTGCTTGTTCTTAATCTATTCAAGCACTAGATTGTGTGATTTTGTTGTGATCGTCCTATGTTCTTAGAGATGAACAACTTTGTAGCAGTCCCTGTTCCGATCGAACGGTCAGCTGACATTCTTGTCCCGATCTCGCTTGCCTTTGCAGTAGTGATCTCTGTTCAGATCAAGCGGGCGATCGCGTATTCCCCGACAACATCGACTCCCGAGTGTTAGATCAGAGATGAGGGATCCGTTCGAGTTCCATTGAGACGTTGAGCTCTGTTCAATGGTAAGTTGAATCCAAATCTCGAGACCTTGAGTTCTTGCAAATTATTTCTGAAGATGGGACACCAATTCGTCTGATACACCAGTTTCTTGTGTATTTGGACCTGTTCGATCCTTGTCCTCAATCGATTAAATTTGATCTGGATTGTAGATATATGACTATTGTTTTGAACCAAGGAAAGATTAGGTGAGTATTTTTCCTGTTGGTTTGTAATTAGGAAGAGTGTCTGTAGAGTGATCTTCTTGATTCTTTTGGTTGATCCAGATTTTGGAATTACTGATCAACACGAGGATCGTGTTCAATTGCTGAAGTTGTGTTCTCAAGAGATCAACCCAGCCATATCAGGTAAAATTTCTATTTCCTGATTCAATTTTTCCTCGAGTCAAGTTTTAGTGATGTCTGAACTATTGGCAGATTTAGGTGTGTGCTTGATTCACCTAGTTGGGAGGAATTCTGATAGTTCAATAGGACTGATCTGTCAAATTGATTAATTCTAGTGATGTCTAATGCAAGTTGCATTGATTGTTTAATTTATCAAATTCTGGATTCCTTCAGTTAGCATTTACAAGTTTGTGTGGGTGTCTTTGATTGGTTCAATTCATTCAGATAGCAGGGGATTTGCTTTGAGCCTGTTGAATCATATCCACCTGTTAATATTTAGTTTATTCTACTAAATCTGATATTAGCATGTACAACTGATTTTGAGTGATCACTGAGACATGTATCCATGTTTGTTGAATCAGGAATTCGTATGTGAAGCATACGAATTACTTTAGTTAAGTAAGCTTAGGATTTCATCTAGCAGTCCCTCTGAGAACCTGGGATCAGTCTCATGATCAGTTCAGATGAACTGCAGAACCTGGAACCAATGCTAGGATTAGTCCAGTGAGCATTTGGGTCCCTAGGAAGCCATGGTAGTTACCAGTTGTGTTTTCCTAAAGAATGGTTTTCAGGACATAGCTGGGATTGAGAGCAGTGGGTGTTTAATGAAGAATGAAATATTAGTTCTAGTTATGAACTCATATGGACTTAAGTTTTGTAACAGGGCTCTTGAGTATAGGAAGTTTTAATGCTCTTTGAAGTTAAATAATTGCAGGGGATTGAGAGAAATGACAATAAGGGTTTCACATTATATTGAGTATAAAATTAGCTTTTATAATAAACTAGTTTACCTTTTAAATTAAGTTCCATAGACATGTGAGGACACTTGAGTATCTACCTTAGAAGTACCCAAGTATAGAATACATGTGTGGTAAATATTGTAGTAATCAATTGAGGCAATTAGACTAAATTGTACATTGGTTAGGTCACATTCTTAGCAAGATAGAGTATCTATTAAACCATGTGATACTTTTAGTTTAAGGTTGTTATTAATATATTTGCTAACTAAACTAGTGTAGTTTTTAATCAATTTGTACATCATTATTAAATACAGGAAGATATCCAGTTCCCTTCACTACCCGTACTTTCCTAGAGCAAGGCAAGTACACTCTACGGTCTTGTGCATTTCATTTTATCCTGTACTTTCTTGATTGACACATTGTAACACGTCATGTGCTTTCTGGTGCTCATGTTCCCTTGTTCTTATTACTTGTATCTGGGGTGGAGAAATATACTATCTATGTGACCAATCCCAAGAAACAACTCAGGTGTGTTTAGCTTAGACCCCGCATCGTGCACGCGGGTCCTAAGCCGTACCATTTCATGTGCTTTCATGTGCTTACCCCTAGCCGGTCACATAATTAGTTATATTTCAAATATAGTACACACATGCAGGAGATATACCTTGTACTTATTTCCTGTGATTCCATGATACCATGTTCTTTCATGTGCTTACATATCATGTACTTTCATGTTCTTACATTCATGTACTTTCATGTTCTTATATATCATGTTCTTTCATCTGCTTATACACCATGTTCTTTTCTGTACTTTACCTACCATGTTTCCTTGTACTTTCATATCATGATTGTAGGAGCGTAAAAAGTGCTTCACAAGAAGGGTCAAAGTGATAGATCAGTCTACTTAAATTGATTCCCTTTATGCCAAGGAAAGGCTAATCACTTTACGCCTGAAGCAGGCTGATCATTTTACGCTTGGGTCTACACCTATGATTTTACGCCAAGGACAGAGCAGCCTCTTTTACGCTGGACAAAGTTGTCAAATCTCGCATTTAATGCAAACTCTGACATGAAGATATCAATTATGGCATTTACCACAGAATCCAACGGAATTTTTCTCATACAAAGACCATTGTTGTTGTTTATGTGGATCGAGCTACTTTACGCTCACTATATGGTTTCTTTTACGCACGGAGTTTTACACGAGTTCTTACGCTCATAAAACAATGTGTGCGTAAAGTCTATTTGAGCCATTTTTACGCTCAAGGTTATTCAATAACCACTTTATGCGGGAAACCTATGACAGAGCTATTTTACGCTCATCTTACTGCTTTACGCCCAGAGGATGTTGGGCCTATTTTTACGCCATATTCTTTCTGACCAGTTTAGAACGTGGTTTGCCTACATGGCCTTCATGCCACATATTTCGAAGAACGTGTGTACATGTATCCTATCCTTACTGAAGTGATGGGACACACGTCAACATATGCAGAGGATGGCTTCGATCATGGGTGGCAGTTGTAGCGTAAAGATGGAACTTTTGCTGAGTTTTTACGCACAAGAGCCCAAGTCTATAAATAGACTCATTTTTCTCATAACACAAGACAGACAGAGACATGAGAGAATACAGAGATCAGAACTTCGAGATTTTGATTCTCCGGAGCACTCTTCTTCAACTTTTCTTTCAGAACAGAGTGAAGCAAAGTAGGGAAGCATTCGGCCTCGCCATCAGTGCCCAAGTGCGTCGATACCTTCCTAGTGACTTAGTTCTTCCAAGTTGTTCTACTTTAAGCAGTGATCTTCATCATCATCATATGGTCCAAGGAACAAAGTGATCATTTACAGATCAGACTTCCATAGCAATACTTTCCCAGAATCAAATTTGTACTTCTTGTACTTTTTCTCGTTTTATTTTCAAAATCTAACTTTTGTTTGGCAATTTTGTTAAGTGAAACAAAATGGCGACTCTGCTGGGGACGACCTTCTCCTCTAACGAGGAGGCGATTGCTCAATATGATGATGTTTCGGTCGGTTCGACCAAGAAGACTCTGGTTGTGCACTTCGACCAGACTGCCTATAAAGAAATGCTCCGAACTGGGGGTGGTTCTCGCCACTCCAATGTTCAAAAGTCTCGCAAAGCACGAAAAGTTTGGATTCCCAAGTCCAAAGTGGTTTCTGATCTCTCTGTTGCTTCTGATGACAAGGGAATTCTTTCCACTCCTGTCGTAGGGGCTCCCGTTCGTAACGAGGCAGTCCTTACTTCAGAGTTGCACTCAAAGTGTGACGATTTATCTCCCGTTTGTAACGGTGAAGATAATCAGGTTTCACGCCCACTGTGTAAGAATCAAGTTTTACGCTCAGTGGGTAAGAACCAAATTTTACGCTCAGTACATAAGAATGAATTTCCCGTTCGTAATGGGGCAGACTCTAAAGTTTATGCTTCTGAGTGTAAGAATCAGTCTCCCGTCGGTGACGTGGTAGGCCCAAATAAATTACGCTCCTCGCGTAAAGCAAAATCTCCCGTCTGTGACGTGGTAGATAATCAATTTTTACGTTTTACGCGTAAAGGTAAGTCTCATGTCTGTGACAGTGTAGATAAAATTCACAACGATGTTTGCACATCTAATGTGAATATACCTAAACGTGTGCAGCATAAAAATGTCGTTGGTAAAGCTTCTGTCCTACACCAACAACCTTCTTATACTGCTTTACGCAAAGTACCAAACTTACAAATTACACGCCATGAAAATGGAGTCCTTTGTGCTAAATCTCAAGATTTACGCACACAACTCCAAACGCGTAAAAATGTACAGTTTGGTTCTGCGAATGCAGCCAGTAATCTTCTTTATACACAAGGGACTAAACGTTTTTCTGCCCCAAATGTAATAAAGAAGAATACTCCATCTGTTCATTCTGATTTACGTGAATTGCTAATACAAAAACGTAAGAACAGACAATCTCCGGTAATATTCCCCCAAGAAAAACATCATTGTGAATATCACCAGGTTGTGATCAACTGTTGTTGTTCGGCTTCAAAACGGTCAGTTTTTGATCGTTTAAGTTTTAACTCGCCTCAACATCAAGCTGAAGACCAAGAACATGAGCTGTCATATGTGTCAGTCAACATGGCATCTCATACTAACAGAGGACGATATCCAAGACGGAATATGTCCCAAACCCCAGGTCAACAACAGTTCAACAGGCTTCTTGATTCCTTTGAAGGAGTATATCAGAATACTCGATCAAGAAGACAAAGACAATTACAGACTTCTGATTCAGAAGCTGTGGGTACTCAATCTTTTGAGTCTGATACCGATAGTGTGGATTCATACTTCTATACTAATCCCTCTATATCTTCAAGAGAGGTTGAATCCTATGCTGTTGGAGATGAACCAGAGACGTCATCTGCTAATACGGAACAACGTCTCACTGCCGTGGAGCAATCATTGAAAGACATGCTCAACATGGTGCAAAGCATGCATCAGATAATTTTGAATCAACAAACTGCTCAACCTACAGTAATAACTCCGGTACCAGTAGCAGCACAAACTCAAGATAGTCAAGGGGCTGATATACATTTGAATATTCAAGAGCCTGCTGTTAATCAAAATTCTGTATCTCCAGATCCTATCATTCCAGAAGATATACCACCTCCAGTGGGGGTTACAGTACATCCAACGACTATTCAATCAAATGTGCTTCCTCAAACCAGTGAAGCCATTCAAGCAGTACGTGAACTCAAAGCACAGTTTGAAGTTTTGAGGCACAAAGATCAGCTTCAGAGGCTAGGGATTAAGCAACCTTATCCTCCTCATTGGAATGATGTACCCTTTCCACCGAAGTTCAAGCCACAATCCATGGTTTTATTCGATGGAAAAGCATCTCCCAGTCAATATATCAATTACTTTGATATTATGACTGTACACTTGCAGAAAAATGATGCTCTTCTCACTCGAGTGTTCATCGGGTGCCTGACGGGTTCAGCTTACGACTGGAATCGTAGCTTACCCGATAACTCTATTTCGTCTTTTGACGAATTCAAGGCAATATTTCTCTCCCGCTTCTATGAAGGAGGTATGGACATGAACATGTCCTCCTTGATAGAAATCAAACAAAAGGAGAAAGAAGATACTCGGACATTCATTGAACGTTTTTGACAGGCTACTCTAAAGATGCCTCCTGGTATGCCAGATTCAGCGTTGATTGATACATGCAAGATGAATCTACGACCATCCATCGCTGTTTTTATGGGTTTCCAGTTCTCAGATTGGGCTTCGTTTATCATAACAGCAGTTTCTGCCGAAACCAATGGTAGGTTGGCTCGTGAACATGGGATGATTTTTGCCTCAGATGATAGAGGAAAGAAAAGTAATCCTGGTAATAACCCCGGCAATCGTAATGTGAAAGGAAAAGATACTCTTATGGTCAATCTCTCCAAGAACAAAACGACGCCAAATAATCAGGAATCTTCCAGGCCAAAGGAAGAATACTCTTTTGACGAAAGTGATATCCCAGGGATATTTCAATGACTGGTGAAAAGTGATAAACTTCAGATTCCAGAGCCAAAAAGGCCTAATGAGGTGAATCTGACTGACAATCCCAAATATTGTATCTATCATAGATACATTAATCATCCTACCAGTGCTTGTTATGTCTTGAAAAAGAAGATCCAAGAGCTGATAAATGGTGGCACTATCGCTTTAACCAATGATGACCATACGGTTACGACCAATATGGTTTCTCTTCAGTTCGGGGATTTTCCTCCACAGCAAGTCCCAGATGGAATTATCCCAATTCCGAAGGCGACGATGAAGATCGTGAATATCCCGCTTGCCAGGGAAGAAAATACAGGATTACTACCGCTCACATTGAAGAATGGTGAAATTATGTGGGTACATCCTGACTTAGTACCTGAGTTGGAAAATGAAGGTAAAACTTTAAAATCCAAAAAAGGTAAGAAAGTCAAAACCTGCAACATGATTTCTCATGTTATTACAAATCCTGATGACTTGGATCATCTATGGGATGGCCTTCCTCTAGAAGATAGACTGAAAGGACTAAACATATGTCCTCCAAGTCTAGCTCCTCCTACTAAGCTCAAGCTTACTCATCAGCAGTGGCTAGCCATGAATAGTGTTCCTTTATACCGGGCACAATAAGTCTTTGCTGCTTATGAAAAAGCTCCAACAGGGATTTCTCCTTGTATCCCGAATCCTTCTCCTCCCTTAACTACAGAGACATCTATGCTTCATTCTCCTGTAGTTGCAGAGGTTTCTTCCTCTTCCTGTGCTGAAACACCTGTCCAAAGTTCATTGCCTATCCACTTGTATAGTCAGCAATCTGTCATTCTCATGAGGAAGATGGGTTACGACTTTCAAAAGGCAGAAGGTTTGAATTATGATAAAGGAATACGTCTTCCTTTACAAATTCAAAATCAGAATTCCACTGCTGGATTGGGTTCTGAAGTTCCTCGTAACAACCCTCACAAGAAGAAGGCTAAGGAAAGAAAGACTAAACCCTGTAATATGGTACTTCCTTCTCCTGAGTCTGAAGAAGAACCTTTTGCTGGTACAAGATCTGGAAAAGAGTACCACAAAGACTATGAGGGATCCTCCAAAGAAGCAGAAGAGGTAGTAGAAACTCTACCAGTTCAACCTTCTCCTGTTCCTGTTAAACCGTCTATGGTTGAAAAGGGGAAACAGAAGGCAGTACGCTTTGATATCCCATTAAAATTTGCTTCCAATCAGGGGGTGGTGATGAAGCCTTACAAGTTTGACATTCTAGCTCAGTTAGCCAATACTCCGGCTAGACTATCTATATTTGAACTGCTTCGCCTTTCCAGAGAAAGCAGAGGACTTTGAGCGAAGCTTTACTTCAAGCAGATTCATGCTTGGCTCAACTCAAGACTCCTGATAATATACCAGTGTCATGTCCGCAATGTCATAGTGTAATGGAAGCAATTCCCAACATCACCTTTACACAAGAGGATATGCTATTGAAATACAACAAGCATGATAGGCCTCTGTGCTACACTGGATATATCGGATCCACTGAAATTGATAGGATTTACATTGATCCTGGGTCTTCAATTAGTATAATTCTTCAGAGTATGCTAAGACCCCTGAGGATCCCTACTAGTGAGCTGACTTATACTAGTACTACGATAGTCGATTTTAACTCTGGCAAGAGCAAACCACTGGGGAAGATTCATCTGCAGATTCAGATTGGTGATCTTCGAACTATGGTAACTTTCTATGTTATCAACTCGGACGTATCCTACAATATTCTTCTTGGAAGACCGTGGATTCATGAGCACAATATTGTGCCTTCAACTCTTCACCAATGTTTCAAATATGTGGACTCCCAAGGAGTTGTGAAAACTGAGTTTGCTGATATTAATCCGTTCAAGGGTGTCGAAGCCTACTTCTCTGATTCAAGGCTTTATAAACAAGAGCATGTAAAAGATATATCAGACATGGCTGAAGATCAATCATCATCTGAGGATTAGTTTATTAATGAAGATCCGCCAGAGGAGCAACCTTTGAAGGTCATAGTCAAGGGACGAATCCAATCCCAACCTGTCAATGATCAACCTTTGATAATCAAGGTTAAAGGAAGAACTCAAACTTCATCTGAGGAATCAATAAATATTCCTGCTAAGAGCCAAGTTCAACCTTTTATGATCAAAGTCAAAGGACGTACTTCTTGTACGAATGATCCAGAACTACCATTGATTGTCAATCTTGGCAAATCTACACAGAAGACAGATAATAGTCCACTGATGATCAATCCGAGGCGTAGCAGTCAAATCGTAAATGATGTAAATATTGATCAGTCTGTACTTTTTGATATCAATGAAGATTTTCTTTTCGAGTATATGGCTGTCAAGTTTATTGAAAGAATGACTTTATCTTCTGATAATCAAAGTCATCGATATAAAGACGACATCGAGCCAGAAGAAACTTTATACATCGATCATAAGGAGAATTTTTTTCCTCCTCATGTCGATGTCGAACCTTATGCTCAAAGGTTCCTAACATCTTCTCCTTATCTTCTACCTGTGGCCGCTTCATCACAAGCTTGCATAACTTTTAGACGTCATGAAGAATCTTATTTCGTGGTTCCGTCTGATAAGAAAAACAAGCGCCAAATTGTGTTTGGCCTGGCTAGAAATATCCCTGTCGCTCAGACAGATGAGCTGAAGGATAAAGACAAGGGAAGAATCCGAATTGACAAGTATAGTCAACAATCTATCAAGATTATCCAGAACATGGGATATGACTTAAAGACTATGCAAGGTCTCAATCCAGGCAAGGGTAGACGATTACCATTATGTGGTGATCCATTTTATCAAAAGACTCGTCATGGATTGGGATATGATCCGTCCCACATGTTTAATGACAATATACAAGAAGAATTCTCTTCTAGCTCTTCACAATCATCAGATTCAGAGGAATTTCAATCTAAAGATGAATCTGGACAAGTACTTTTAGTCAATATGGTTCAAACTGATGGTGAATCCGAACCATTTGAAAATGTTCCTTGAGCCACCATCGGTTCATTTATTTCTCTCATATATATCTTCAACAACATCTGTCTTCTTAATCCCCAGCTACTAAAGTTTGGTTAAGCTGATTACTTGTCTCTTTGAAGAGGGATTTTGATCTCTTATCTTACCAATTAGTATATAAAGTTGGATTTATTATTTATCATGTTTTCATAACCTCTAAATAAATACTAAATCTACCTTTTTTTCCTATCTATCATGTCCATTTGACCTCTGCATAGATATTAAATCTACTTTTCTTTGGGGTCTTACATACTGTCATGTTTATATTACCTCTGATAGTATTGTACGCTCTAAATAGAAAACAAGATTACATTATCTATCATGTTCATATTACCTCTGAATAGATATAATGTTTGAGTTTAGAAAACTTGTCATGTTCATATAACCTCTGATGAGTATTTTCTACCACATACAAAACAAGATTTCATCATAGACTTGTCACGTCCATATTACCTCTGATAAGTGCTTTCTATCTCTTACCTATTGTTTAAAATTCAAATAAACGATAGGATCACAAAACAAATCTTTCATTCATTTCTGGTGGAAATACTACAGAATGGATAAGACAAAAAGATGACAAAACACTCTCTTAAGGTGGAGTGGAAACATCTTGGAGCAACTTCTTTAATTCTTCTAGCCGTCTGCCACGAGAACTCATAACCTTCTTGGTAGCCTCCGCACGTCGAGCTTCAGGAGTGCAAATACGGGAAAGTTCAGCAAAGGTGATTATCAAGTTGTCCTTTGCTTCATCAAGAGTTCTGATGGTCGACTCAGCCCCAAAAGCTTTCTCTTCTAAAATTGAGCTTTGGGTGAGGTGCAGATTTTGAGCATCGATCATCTTCTCTCTTTCAGCCTTCAAGCAAGCTAGCTCTGCCTCGACTTCACGAATTCTGTCATTCTTGCTCTGAATATCTATGTTCAAAGCGTCATAAGCCACTCTGTGGCCATGCAGTGCAGGTTTTATGCTAGTCAAAAAGGCTTTCTCTTTGGTAACCTTCAGACTGTGTTCATGGAGAGCTGTATTATATGTAGCCTCTCGAACGAGATAATCAGCTGTTAAGGCATCATATTCTTCCTTGATGAGACTTTCAATAGTTTTACTAGACAGATTAAGATATTCTCTGGTTGGCTGTTCAAGGTCCTCCATAATTTTCTCCAATACGGCAGCTCTCTCAGTATCGTTGAACAAAGCAACGTTCTTGATGGTCGAAGCCATTGCCGTCTTCAGAGTCTCATAATTGAGGCTCTTATTTAGGACCATTGTTATCAAAGTTGCCAGGCTCTTATAAAAGGTGTCAGTATAAATCTCAACGAGGAGATCCATTTCTGTGCTGGAACTTGGCGTGGCAACAATATCTAACAGATCTCTTTCTCGAGAATCGGGAACAGATATTGGTGGTACAACAGTAGGATGAGACGAAGTCGTGGTTACTACTACCGTTATAGCCAATTGATCCCTAGAAGCTTCAGGGATTATATCTCCAATCGGTGTAACAACAGACGGGGGTGGAGCTGGTGACGTTACTACTGTTATCTGGTTCCCAGGGACCTCAGCAGCAACATCTTCAATATTTGTCACTCCAGCCGTTTCTGAAGTTCTGGCGGCGGTAATGTTGGTGGATGTGGTGACAACTACAGGAGCTGGTTCAGATTCTGGCATTGGCTTGTCAGAAACTGGTACTGGATCAGTGACGATAGTAGAGGATGTTATTATTTCCTCAGTTTCTGTTCGAAGTTCAAGCATGCCTCCAACATCTTCTTCAATTGATTGCTCCACAGGATTTTCCACTGTTTCAGTTGTGGTGAAACTTTCTACAGCTGATTCTTTGTTCAAGTCTGGGTCTCCTCCAATAGTCCCATCATCACCTACAGTGGGGTCGACTCTAGTCTTCTCTTTGTGCTGGTCCTCAGCAAGAGAAGACAATTCAGATTGTACTTGTTGTGCCTCAAGTGATGGAGGATGTTCTTCTTGAGGCTCCATCTCAGGTTTTTGCACTCCCTTCTCTTCAGCATCTGAGTTTTCTGAAGAAGAAGCTTCCTCTTCAGACTCCTCATTTTCTTCATAGATTTCTTCTTCTTGAGGAGGAGCTACAGGCTTTGGTGCAATTATGACATCTGCAAAATGAACAAAAATAAGTTAGTATACAAAATCATGATATATAATTCCGTATAGGTTTTGTATAATACTTGGAATATGTGCATTTTTTCAAGATATGTATCATAATCACCATCCCAGTCATCATCCTCAAAGTCAAGAGCCGGTTCGTCTGATGGAATGCGATCTTGAGCAGCAGTAGATACAGTAGTAGTACCCTCCGTAACTTGTGCCTTGGACGGCAAAGATAAATGGAGTGAGGTGCTAAGAAGTCCAGGAGACAAAAGTGTTACAGCTCCTGATCCAACTATCTGTGGAGGGGCTGAAGATCCTTCTCCAGGATGGACTGAGGAAGAACCGACGAGAGGATCTTCTTCAATGTCCTCTTCTGGAGTGTGAACTCTTGGTTTGGAAGGCCCTTTTGTGGTAGACCTCTTCCTCTTTTCCGGAGTTTTTATTGGAGATGTGGCGGCTGCACTCTGTTTTCTTTTTCGGCCTTTGCCAATGATGATAGGTTCTGCAGCTGGTTCTCCAACTCCTGTTGGGATAACTTCTAAAAATAGATCTGGAATGCCAGTATCGTCAGGGATGTCTGCTGGTACCCTGACCTGCTCCTCAATATCTCCTTCTTTAGGCCACCTCAGACTACCCTTCATATTGTAATCGTGGGCAAAAGAACGAATTGAAGCGTAAAAGTGGGCATACGTATGGAGTATACGTAGTTCTGTAGTGCTAGTGGCAGTCGAAATTCTAAATTTAGCACCAGTCCGAGCAGAACCGAAATACCTCCAACCCCTAGCTCCGTCAAGTAATTTCCCATAGTGACGGAAATTAGTCGAAGGATTACCAATATGAAGTTGGTCATACCCAAATTGGCGAGCAAACCTACTAGGTAAGTATGGTTCGAACGCACAATTATCTTCATTTTTGTACATCAGATGAGAAGGTCTGATGCACTGAAGCCATCTAAAGACTGACTGTGGCAATACAACTCTTCCTTCAACTTCATCTTCAAACTGGACACCGAAGCAATCTGCTGGAACTTGCGGCCGGATACAGAAGAAGTTCCAACCATAAGAATAGTTCAGAACTGCTCGGGTATCTGCCACAGTCGCAGCAATCCATGTAGCTTTGCTGAATTTTTGGAGGAAGACCTCTGCATCATCACCTGGGCCTGGCGGTAACAATCTGCAGTTGTGATGCAACAGCCAGCCCATCAAATAAGTGTAGGGTATCTCTACTCTAGGGAAAACATTCTGATGAGGAGCATTGTTGATTAACTCCTCGCCGAAGGTCCTTAAACCTGCATTTATTCGACACACCATGGCTGACAGCAGGTTAATCCTGACTTTAAAAACCAGACGTACTGCTGGCCATAGTACACTGCGGTGGATTCTGTCAACAGTACCAATACCCGGTACAACCCATCTTCTCAACCATAAAGAAAGAAAGCCTGCCAGCAAAGCTTTCCGAGAGATTTTTTGACTACCATATCTGAGGAAGCTCAAGGCTTCAGTTCCGG
Organism: Iris pallida; assembly: GCA_029216955.1. NCBI lineage: Eukaryota > Viridiplantae > Streptophyta > Magnoliopsida > Asparagales > Iridaceae > Iris > Iris pallida. Next base: position 4,258,588 of record JANAVB010019999.1, read on the forward strand.
TAAGAAATTCCCCAGTCTTCGTAGACAGATATTTATTCGGGAATTTGTAAGTAATCATCATATCCCGAATCTTGTTAGAGGGGATTATCGAATCTATGTTGATCACTGGAGCTTTGTTTTCCTGAAACCTTTCTTTTTCTTCCTTGGATATCTTATCTTTATGGAAGAAGAGATAAGTCGTCCACTTGTTGATATACGCCAAATGGGATGTACTTTCATGCATCGTGGTACAAATCAGGTAGTGGCACATCAGTTCTTCGTATATCTCGATTAACTGAGGGTTAACTCCTCTGATTTTAGCAAGCTCCCTGTTTGAGGGAACGTATTCTTCATATGGGGCTTTCCCCATTGGCAACTTCGAGATAAACTGCATCTCATGAAGGGCAAGACCCATTTCACCTTTTGGGGTGGCAAAAGTTCCAGTTGAACTTAGATATATCTCCATCAAGGCCAGAAATAAGTTTCCATTTGGAGGAATACCCTGACTGGTGGAAGCTACCGCTTCGTACAAGCCAAAATCTTTCAACTCTGCCTCAAAGTTCTTCATCATCCAAAGACTTATCTGGATCCAACTCTGGTTGAATGGAGTCAACCATCCTGGCAGTCTGGGGTTGGTTTGGGGATATAATACAGCATCCCTCATAAATTTATTGACAAACATCGGAGTTTGTACTGGCTGTATTAAACCCGAATCTTCGCTAGGATTAGAGCCTGGCATAAGGCCAAAGATAGAAGTAACACCTCCATTGGGAACACTAGCAAAGTATCCCATATCATTGGTACGCTCTCTCTTGAAAATAATTCTACCCGGTCGTCCATGATTGCTGGGAGTCAAATTCCACAACATTTGTCGAGGATGAGTAGTATGGACGAATGCTGACAAAGGATAATCTCTGTCCATATCTGGAAGATACATGGCTCTATCTCCAAATTTGAAAAACCAAGACTCCTTCTTGGGGTGTGTCTGGGATTTACAATCAATGGCATCTCCAAATAAAAAGGCTGGTTTTGCGAAGTATTGTCCATCTAGTGAACTCAACAATTCCCCATTTATCATGGATAGCAACATCCTATCCCCTTGAGCTGCTATCAACTGTGCCCTCTCTACCGGATATTCGGGGTTCGACTGAGGAAATTGGACATAAGATAAATCTTCCAAATAGTTCGAACCCACCATGCCAACTGACGATCCGAAAACTTCAGCGAGGGGGTGAACTTGCAAATCTACTGGTGAAATAACAAAAGAGATCAAGTTAGTTCGAAGTTTTTTATGATTACTAAAAGTTGATGAAAAGCTTATGAAGTCTTTGTTCGACAAAATCTCTCAATGATTGATAAACTTTACGCTACCACATAGTGATATGAGCGTAATACAACTTTTACGCTGGCATGTATGAACATGAGCGTAGTTAAGTTTTACGCTAGCACCTTAACTATGGGCGTAAAACCAAATTTTACGCTGACACGTATAACGTGGGCGTATTCTTTTTATCTTTTACGCTAACATGAACAACGTGGGCGTACGATGTTATTTCAGCTTTACGCTAACACGTACAACGTAGGCGTAAAAAGCTAAAAGTTTGGTTTATCTTCTTCTTCCCCGACGATTTTGTTTTCTCCCAGCCAAAGAATAGGGTTTTACCCATCATAGGCGGAGCCACGGCCGGATTGGGATTTCGTTGTGGTGTTGATGACTGAGTAGAGGTTTTCACATGATCAGTCGATGAGGAATCAATGGCTGGTTTTTTCCCCTTGCTACCGACGGTGAATAATTTCTTAGGAGCCATCAGATCAGAGTTTCGAAGAAAGAAAAGGCAAAGGAATTCAAGAAGATGAGTAAAAGTGTTTTCTCTCTCTGAAAAGACCTATTTATAGAGAGATTCAAAACCGACTGTTGGATATCCCTATAATTACGCCGACTGTTGGATATCCCCGCTTTTACGCGGATGGCTGTTGCGTATCCCAAATTTTACGCTGGCAGATCAAATCTCAACTTTTACGCTTCTGTTCAAAGTGTTTCAAATTTTGGAGATATTTGAAAACTTTGAAGGGGGTCTTGTAGGAGCGTAAAAAGTGCTTCACAAGAAGGGTCAAAGTGATAGATCAGTCTACTCAAATTGATCCCTTTATGCCAAGGAGAGGCTAATCACTTTACGCCTAAAGCAGGCTGATCATTTTACGCTTGGGTCTACACCTATGATTTTACGCCAAGGACAGAGCAGCCTCTTTTACGCTGGACAAAGCTGTCAAACCTCGCATTTAATGCAAACTCTGATATGAAGATATCAATGATGGCATTTACCACAGAATCCAACGGAATTTGTCTCATACAAAGACCATTATTGTCGTTTATGTGGATCGAGCTACTTTACGCTCACTATATGGTTTCTTTTACGCACGGAGTTTTACACGAGTTCTTACGCTCATAAAACAATGTGTGCGTAAAGTCTATTTGAGCCATTTTTACGCTCAAGGTTATTCAATAACCACTTTATGCCGGAAACCTATGACAGAGCTATTTTACGCTCATCTTACTGCTTTACGCCCAGAGGATGTTAGGCCTATTTTTACGCCCTATTCTTTCTGACCAGTTTGGAACGTGGTTTGCCTACATGGCCTTCATGCCACATATTTCGAAGAACGTGTGTACATGCATCCTATCCTTACTGAAGTGATGGGACACACGTCAACATATGCAGAGGATGGCTTCGATCATGGGTGACAGTTGTAGCGTAAAGATGGAACTTTTGCTGAGTTTTTACGCACAAGAGCCCAAGTCTATAAATAGACTTATTTTTCTCATAACACAAGACAGACAGAGAAAGGAGAGAATACAGAGATCAGAACTTCGAGATTTTGATTCTCCGGAGCATTCTTCTTCAACTTTTCTTTCAGAACAGAGTGAAGCAAAGCAGGGAAGCATTCGGCCTCGCCATCAGTGCCCAAGTGCATCGATACCTTCCTGGTGACTTAGTTCTTCCAAGTTGTTCTACTTTAAGCAGTGATCTTCATCATCATCATATGATCCAAGGAACAAAGTGATCATTTACAGATTAGACTTCCATAGCAATACTTTTCCAGAATCAAATTTGTACTTCTTGTACTTTTTCTCGTTTTATTTTTAAAATCCAACTTTTGTTTGGCAATTTTGTTAAGTGAAACAAAATATGTCTTGTTCATTACCTAGAACTGTACTTTGCTCTGCTCCTGAATAGGATATGTTGTAGGTATGCTTGCAGGACATTGATCTACTCTATGGGCCAGAGCTCAGGATTTAGCTGAGCAGGATGAGGCTTAGCTTGAGGTTTCAGGTTTAGACTGTTAGCTTTACTCTTAGATATTGTCTTTAGAATTCATGTACATTTCATTCTTGATGACTCGTACATTACATACATAGAATTATGGACATGGTGCTTAACAAGATATCATGATATGAAAGTACAAGGGAACATGGTAGGTAAAGTATAGGAAAGAACATGGTATATAAGCAGATGAAAGAACATGGTATGTAAGAACATGAAAGTACATGAATGTAAGAACATGAAAGTATATGATATGTAAGCACATGAAAGAACATGGTATCATGGAATCACAGGAAATAAGTACAAGGTATATCTCCTGCATGTGTGTACTATATTTGAAATATAACTAAGTATATGACCGGCTAGGGGTAAGCACATGAAAGCACATGTGTGCTTTCTGGTGCTCATGTTCCCTTGTTCTTATTACTTGTATCTGGGGTGGGAAAATATACTATCTATGTGACCAATCCCAAGAAACAACTCAGGTGTGTTTAGCTTAGACCCCGCATCGTGCACGCGGGTCCTAAGCCGTACCATTTCATGTGCTTTCATGTGCTTACCCCTAGCCGGTCACATAATTAGTTATATTTCAAATATAATACACACATGCAGGAGATATACCTTGTACTTATTTCCTGTGATTCCATGATACCATGTTCTTTCATGTGCTTACATATCATGTACTTTCATGTTCTTACATTCATGTACTTTCATGTTCTTACATACCATGTTCTTTCATCTGCTTATACACCATGTTCTTTCCTGTACTTTACCTACCATGTTCCCTTGTACTTTCATATCATGATGTCTTGTTCATTACCTAGAACTGTACTTTGCTCCGCTCCTGAATAGGATATATTGCAGGTATGCTTGCAGGACATTGATCTACTCTATGGGCCAGAGCCCAGGATTTAGCTGAGCAGGATGAGGCTTAGCTTGAGGTTTCAGGTTTAGACTGTTAGCTTTACTCTTAGATATTGTCTTTAGAATTCATGTACATTTTATTCTTGATGACTCATACATTACATACATAGAATTGTGGATTATGGTGATCATTATGGGATACGTTCTTAGATGCTGTGATTATATATTTTCATGTTTATCTGGTAGATTTCCCTAGTTCGGTACAGGTTACTTTGTTGTGTCTAACGACAAAGGCTGGGTATGTCCGACTCGTGTCTGAATATTCGGGAGCGGGTCGTGACATGTTTTTAGTGGTGGCCCATGCAGGTCTATCCTAATGGTACCTAGGTCTTAGCGTACTATTGGGGGACTTGATTTATACTAGGGAAACTTGATCATAGCATAGAAAAATCAGAAAATAAGGGTATATCAGGTATATCAGGTGTATCAGGTATTTTAATATTCTATAAACACTTGTTGTATGTAGGTCTAGGTTATTTTAACAGTTTTCTGTTTTGCAGATAGTTCAAAAGCATGCGACACCAGAACTGTCAATTCACCTGCACTTGACGTTTCCGAGCTTCCACTACCTTCTATCACTCTACTATCCCTATGGGTAGTACGTAGTTGACGGAGACGTCTGAAGAGTCCCTTGACAACCAGAGGAAGCAGGCCACCCTTTCCAAGTCAGACTTATGGATACACTCTCCGAGCCAGAAAGGACTTCTGATTTCTAGACTCTCAGATACTTAGATTTTTCTGACACCGAGCGCATATCTTACACCAAGGAGCATATCGAGAACCCGGGGCCGCCACTGAAGATCATCCAAGTCTTTGAGGATCCGACTCCTCTGAAGATTGAAGTCATCAACCGGGAGATCCAGCTCGTAGCACATACAACAAGACGAAAAACTGAAGCTCGGGAGGAACATAAAGACTTATGATAAAGATAGCAACTACTGTGGATCCGTAAAGCGTTGCCACACTCAGACAGCATTTCTTCAGTCACACCATCAGAGATAGATTCAGGCCCACATTCACTGGATGAAGGATTGCCAGCAAGTCGCAGATCATAATGATTGAGGAGCATCAGGATCTCAGCAGTCAGCAGCCAGCAACCATATATTTTTGTCAGAGTCCCTGTACTTCAGTCACCTCAACGGGAGATCCAGATTCAGATCCAGTCAACGATCATTTGTAATTTCTGCCACCGCTCGAGACACCACTACGACAAATGCCACAAAAGACGAAGACTACACTTATACTGCGGATCACCTACTCACCAAGTCAAAGATTGTCCGGAGACCGTTGATCGTACTGCCCGAGAACAAGCACGAGGAGCACCAGGACCGCAGCAGAAGGACCCGCCTCTCCAGATTCAGCAGCTATATGGAGCATTATCGCATGGACCAGTCTACGTCAGGACAGTGAAGAAAATTGAAGCAATTCTAGTTCCAGAGAAATACTGAAGATAGACTGAAGACAGAAGATTTCTTTTGCATGGTTGGAAGAACCATGTATCTTGATTAGCAACCTAGTTTTTCTTAAATTTCTTTTAGCATCTAGACCATTTCTTGGAACTTCTTGTTTTCTATTTTGGAATCTTGATTGATGTCGAAACTTACTTTGAGATATTGTTTCCTGTTTCGGTAAACTTGTTTCAGATCCACAAATCGATAATTGTTTGAAATTCATTATTCGATACCGTTTGCATATTCATCATTCCTGACCTTGTTTCCTTGTGATGGCTCCTATTTGCAAATTTTGTTATTTTATCAAACTTTGTGTTAATTCATAATTAATCGTTTCTTGATATTTTATTTCGGAATCCTGTTCCTCATTCGAAGTTTTGGTTGAGTTTCGTCCTATTCAGGACATTGTTGAAGATTCCTTTGAAGGTTCTTGAAGATTCATTTACTATTTAAGATTGTGACTCATTCTCTATATGAGACTTGTTTTTCATTCATGACTTTGATTTTATTCGAGAGTTGTTTGTCCACTAATTCGTTTCGACCTTGTCTCCTATCTAAGATTTCACTTGTTTTATGGATATTTTTCCTATTCGCTTATTGATAATTTGTTCGTTATTCGAACTTGTCCCCAATCAAAACATTGTTTGAATCTTCACTCCTATCTTGACACTTGCTTGAGATTCAGCCCTATTCGAGACATTGTTTGAAGATTTTCTTTTCTATTTTGAAACTTTGGCTCATTCCCTATAAGATTTTGTTTACTATTTGAGACTTATTCATATTCAAGAAATTATTTCTGTTCACAACTTTGTTCGACCTTGTTTCCTATTGAAGTTCTAATCGTTTCATAATCAGGGTTCAATACCTGTTTCTTGTTCGCTATTTGATATCCTATTTTCTAAATCACTGTTCGTAACCTTGCTTCCTGTTCGAGATTCTATTCAAGATTTCACTTCTTATTCGCGACTTAGTTGATATTGATTTTCTATTTTCATTGTGTACTTTATTGGAGAATTCGTTTTCAATTCAAGTTTTTGCTCGAGATTTTATTGTTATTTCGAGATTTTATTAAAACTTGTTTCCAGAACGGGATTTTATTTCTTATTTTGAAACTTGTCTCATGTCTAATACCTTGCCTCAGCTCATCCTTCGAGACGCTGTTATCCTTTCGGGATAATGTCCCGTATATGAAATCTTATTACCATTCCAGATATCAGTTGAAATTCCGTTATAATTTGAAACTTCGCTCCCTGTCTAAAATTTTAAATCTCCCTGGTTGCCCTCTTATACTCACCGATGGGATCCCTTGTCGTCTCTTAGTACCTAATAAACCCTTGTATTCTAACAGTCAGGTAACTTCACCATTTTCGTGACTTGGACTATTGAAACTCATTTTGAATTCCTTGGAACTCTTTTGAGGGATAAAGTTGAGAGGCTATTTGATGATCTACTTTGGCATGACAGTTGCACGCTGCAGCCATTAGCTGGATTATGGAGACTGGGGGTTCACTGCAGCCAGTAGCGCACTGGCGAGGCAGGAACTTTAAGTTGAAGTAATTTCAAACAATCATAGGTTTTCGAGTACTGTCGAGACTTGTCATATTCTACATACCTTGATCTCTTGGGTTGCTTCGTCAATGATTGTTAGAAAATGGATAAGGTTGACAGATTATTCGGTGACATATTGTTATTTGAGTCACGGAGCCAAAAGTCCACTGTAGTCAGATATATACTGGCGGGGTAGGGATTCTAGGCAAAGTGATTTCAAATAGCTATATGTTTCCGGACACTATGGAAACTATATCCCTTTTTATATGATTATTGGTTTTCGAGAATCACATATCCTTGCACATTCGTCCTGATTTGATACTGTATCTCATGAGTATTGCGTACGTCACCTCAATCAACCCTTGCTAAATTTTCCTTCTAGTATTTTATCGTTAGATCATTGAATTCCTCAAAAATTGTATATTACCAGATTGTGATTCCATACTTCGTTTGTGACTTGTCTAAACTTCGATCTTAAGTCATGTCTATCTGACCATGCTTTTCTATCTTATTCTAGTCTACCTGTGTTAAACTATCGATTTTTTATTATACTTAATAATTGTGTCTTCATGATTTTGCTCCTCTAAGATGTAATTGAACTTCATTCCATTCGTGCCTATTTAATCCTTGATCATTGTTAGATCGTATTATTTTTCTTGTGTGTAAGTATCATATTTGATCTCAAAGGCTCAGGGCGTCTCAGAGTTGCACTGGATCGGCAGAAGCACTGGGCGGACAGCAGCAGACAACCACTGTAGTTCGCGGTTGGAGATAGAGTGTTCCTGAGGATCTCGTCGACCAGAAGCAGCATTTGTTTTGACAGAGGCGGAAAGTTCAGTCCGAGATTCATCAGGCCTTTCGACGTGACGGCACGGATTGGCAAGGTGGCATATCGACTAGCGCTTCCAGCTAGATTGGAGGGAGTGCACGATATCTTCCACGTATCTCAACTTCGACGATACATTCCAGACCCGAGCCCTGTGGTGGACTATTCCGAACTGGAGGTGGGCCCGAGATTGACCTACGAGGAGCAGCCAGTAGAGATCCTCGATCGAAGGGAGAAGCGCTTGCGGAACCAGACTATTCCACTTGTCCGCGTCATGTGGAAACACCACTCTCCAGGAGAGTCCACATGGGAACGCAAGAACGAGATGCGGAAGCGCTATCCCGATTTGTTTGATTGATTTGATTGTACTATGTTTCTTTTGAAATCCTATTTTCAATAAATGACTAGTACTTGGATCTTTTGAGATTTTCTGAAATTTTTGTTTGGGGTCTTCGAATTTCGAGGACGAAATTATTTTAAGGGGGGAGATTTGTAACTCCACTTTTCGGTTTTGAAAAAAAATAAAAATAAATTTGATTTCTAAAAATATCAATTGCTGATTTAAGTTTCAAATAATGAGTTATTTTTTAATAAATTTTTATGATCTATTTTGGAGAGAATTAACTTTTGAGCAGAATTTTCAAATTTAAAAGTTTGTTGTAAAAAACTTCGAGGTCCCCACTCTTTCTAAAAAAATTTCTAACTGATTTTTTTAACAATCCTGTAATTAACGAGAAGGAAGAGAGGCTAAATGTGAAATTTACAAGGCGGAGGGACCTTTTGAGAATTTATTAAATCGGGGGGATTCTTTTGCAAAATTTCCATTTCCTTTTCTTTTAAAACGAGTCTGGAGAGAGAGAGAGAGAGAGAGAAATCCAGTTATATTTTTTCATTCTTTTTCGAGCCTTTCTCGTCTTCCCCAATTTCCTTCGAAGCAAACCCTAACCCTAAATCGATGGCGGCTACGAGCGACGATGGCGGCGATCACTCCGGCCACTGAACCGAGCATGGCGACCACCGCCAGTGTCGACGTCCAGTTCTTTCTCCCAGCAGCGGCGGTGGCGAGGACCCTCTCCTCGGTAGCGACAGCGAGCGGCGGCGATCGATGACGGCGACGCTGGCTACTCCCTGCGGCGAGCTTCCCTGAGGACACGACCACTTCGGCAGTAAGTGTTGATCTCTTCTTGCGACGACGATGGTGATGGCGACGTTTTCGGCGGCGCACGTAGTGGCGACCGTTCTCTCTCCAGCGAGCTCCTGCCGTGACGTGTCTTCATCGATATTCATCCTCCAGGAACTGTCATCCTCCCTCCGTGGCGACCGTTCGAGACTCGAAAGGTTCGTTGCTTGTTCTTAATCTATTCAAGCACTAGATTGTGTGATTTTGTTGTGATCGTCCTCTGTTCTTAGAGATGAACAACTTTGTAGCAGTCCCTGTTCCGATCGAACGGTCGGCTGACATTCTTGTCCCGATCTCGCTTGTCTTTGCAGTAGTGATCTCTGTTCAGATCAAGCGGGCGATCGCGTATTCCCCGACAACATCGACTCCCGAGTGTTAGATCAGAGATGAGGGATCCGTTCGAGTTCCATTGAGACGTTGAGCTCTGTTCAATGGTAAGTTGAATCCAAATCTCGAGACCTTGAGTTCTTGCAAATTAGTTCTGAAGATGGGACACCAATTCGTCTGATACACCAGTTTCTTGTGTGTTTGGACCTGTTCGATCCTTGTCCTCAATCGATTAAATCTGATCTGGATTGTAGATCTATGACTATTGTTTTGAACCAAGGAAGGATTAGGTGAGTATTTTTCCTGTTGGTTTGTAATCAGGAAGAGTGTCTGTAGAGTGATCTTCTTGATTCTTTTGGTTGATCCAGATTTTGGAATTACTGATCGACACGAGGATCGTGTTCAATTGATGAAGTTGTGTTCTCAAGAGATCAACCCAGCCATATCAGGTAAAATTTCTATTTCCTGATTCAATTTTTCCTCGAGTCAAGTTTTAGTGATGTCTGAACCATTGGCAGATTTAGGTGTGTGCTTGATTCACCTAGTTGGGAGGAATTCTAATAGTTTAATAGGACTGATCTGTCGAATTGATTAATTCTAGTGATGTCTAATGCAAGTTGCATTTATTGTTCAATTTATCAAATTCTGGATTCCTTCAGTTAGCATTTACAAGTTTGTGTGGGTGTCTTTGATTGGTTCAATTCATTCAGATAGCAGGGGATTTGCTTTGAGCCTGTTGAATCATATCCACCTATTAATATTTAGTTTATTCTACTAAATCTGATATTAGCATGTACAGCTGATTTTGAGTGATCACTGAGACATGTATCCATGTTTGTTGAATCAGGAATTCGTATGTGAAGCATACGAATTACTTTAGTTAAGTAAGCTTAGGATTTCATCTAGCAGTCCCTCTGAGAACCTGGGATCAGTCTCATGATCAGTTCAGATGAACTGCAGAACCTGGAACCAATGCTAGGATTAGTCCAGTGAGCATTTGGGTCCCTAGGAAGCCATGGCAGTTACCAGTTGTGTTTTCCTAAAAAATGGTTTTCAGGACATAGCAGGGATTGAGAGCAGTAGGTATTTAATGAAGAATGAAATATTAGTTCTAGTTATGAACTCAAATGGACTTAAGTTTTGTAACAGGGCTCTTGAGTATAGGAAGTTTTAATGCTCTTTGAAGTTAAATAATTGCAGGGGATTGAGAGAAATAACAATAAGGGTTTCACATTATATTGAGTATAAAATTAGCTTTTATAATAAACTAGTTTACCTTTTAAATTAAGTTCCATAGACATGTGAGGACACTTGAGTATCTACCTTAGAAGTACCTAAGTACAGAATACATGTGTGGTAAATATTGTAGTAATCAGTTGAGGCAATTAGACTAAATTGTACATTGGTTAGGTCACATTCTTAGCTAGATAGAGTATCTATTAAACCATGTGATACTTTTAGTTTAAGGTTGTTATTAATAGATTTGCTAACTAAACTAGTGTAGTTTTTAATCAATTTGTACATCATTATTAAATACAGGAAGATATCCAGTTCCCTTCACTACCCGTACTTTCCTGGAGCAAGGCAAGTACACTCTACGGTCTTGTGCATTTCATTTTATCCTGTACTTTCTTGATTGACCCATTGCAACACGTCATGTGCTTTCTGGTGCTCATGTTCCCTTGTTCTTATTACTTGTATCTGGGGTGGGGAAATATACTATCTATGTGACCAATCCCAAGAAACAACTCAGGTGTGTTTAGCTTAGACCCCGCATCGTGCACGCGGGTCCTAAGCCGTACCATTTCATGTGCTTTCATGTGCTTACCCCTAGCCGGTCACATACTTAGTTATATTTCAAATATAGTACACACATGCAGGAGATATACCTTGTACTTATTTTCTGTGATTCCATGATACCATATTCTTTCATGTGCTTACATATTATGTACTTTCATGTTCTTACATTCATGTACTTTCATGTTCTTACATACTATGTTCTTTCATGTGCTTATACACCATGTTATTTCCTGTACTTTACCTACCATGTTCCCTTGTACTTTCATATCATGATGTCTTGTTCATTACCTAGAACTGTACTTTGCTCCGCTTCTGAATGGGATATGTTGCAGGTATGCTTGCAGGACATTGATCTACTCTATGGGCCAGAGCCCAGGATTTAGCTGAGCAGGATGAGGCTTAGCTTGAGTTTTCAGGTTTAGACTGTTAGCTTTACTCTTAGATATTGTCTTTAGAATTCATGTACATTTCATTCTTGATGACTCGTATATTACATACATAGAATTGTAGATTATGGTGATCATTATGGGATACGTTCTTAGATGCTGTGATTATATATTTTCATGTTTATCTGGTAGATTTCCCTAGTTTGGTACAGCTTACTTTGTTGTGTCTAACGACAAAGGCTGGGCGTGTCCGACTCGTGTCCGAATATTCGGGAGCGGGACGTGACAGTTAGACATAGACATGTGAGTATACAAGTGTCATAGGTGTGTGTGAGGCATGTGCAAGAGTGTGTGATAACTTGTGTGTGTGTAACATGTAGAAAACCGGGAGGTATTATGTGTGTGCAGGAATAGGAAATAGAAAACAGTGAGTGTTCATGGATATAAACCTGTGTGTGTGTGTGTTAGGCTAGACATGTGTGTATGTGGGTGAGTCTTGAGGGTGTGAGGGTTAGTAAGAGTGACAGTCCAATTAGGCATAGAAAGCAGAAAATCAGTGAATCAACTTTATTCTCAGGTTTTAATGAAGGGAACCTGAAAGTTAACAAATGAATATACATTCACTCAATCACAGTTCCAAGAAGGAAAGGAAACCAATTCAGGTTTCAAAGAATTCATTTCAGGTAATTGGGAATGAGAATCTCAGTTAACAGGTAAAAATCAGTGACAGGAACAATGTGCAATATCCTATTCTCAGTTCAAATAACCCATAGTGAAAACTGGAATAAACAGTTGACAATTAACATAATTAAACATTCATTTAAAACACTATGGAATGGTTTGAATTCTTAGGTTTTAACAGTACATGAACTGAAATCAACCCAACAAATCATTCATTTACAGAGTGAAGAAAGAACCAATCTCTGGCATTGACAGTTTAGTGAAACACACAACTCATTCAATTCAGTTCAGAAAGGAAAAGGAAATCAATGATCATTCCATTTTAACCTACAGGAAAGTAGGAACTAATCTCAGTTAATTGGAATGAGGAAACTCAGGTATTAGAATACAACAGTTTTCGAAATGAAAATCAGTTCTAAAAAGGACAGGAAATATTTCTCAGTTCACCTATTCGAACCCCATGTCCAAATTCCCATTAACACATCCAAAAGTCAAATTGAATTTAAATACTTCATTAACATATATCAACAATCATGTGGGGATATATAACAGTGAAAAACATAATTAATCAAGGATTAAAATGGTTTAGGTATTCAGAAAACCATGTATCAGGATCCTGTGTCAGTGTATATGCTATTAACCCATTCGAATCCTCAATTCCACATTAAAACCTAATTTAACATGTAACCTAATGTAACAGAGATTATACATCATAGTTAGGATCTATTTAGCAAGTAAAAACACAATTAGAAGCATTTAAAATCGAATTAAAACAAGAAACCAAACTCAGTGCACTGAACGCACAGTGCACGCACAGTGCATGCACAAATCTGTGTCTGACACGACACAAGGGCTCGTGTCGCTCTGGGAATCTCGTGTCAGTCACGAGTACGACACGTGTGTCAAGTTTCATGAGCCAAAGTGGCGTGTGCACAACGCAGTCGCACCCGAGTAGCAGGGCATGCCACCTGCCCGCGCGCGCGTGTGCACCTGCGTGTCCGCGTGTCTGTAGGGACTCGACACGATACCAAAACACGCTCAGTACACTAGAAACACATAAGCGAGATTAAACCCTATTTTTATATTCAATCACATTCCTAAAATTAGGTCGAAATGCCCTTTGGGGCATTTCGTCAAACACCTATGAACAATGACTGATACGTGTCCGATACGGACACGTACATGACTCAAAACCTAGGGTTAGCTAGTCCTACAGCTAGGGTAGGCCTAGGGCATCCTAGAAATGCAAATAAACAGCAATTTCATGGAATAGAATAGAATATACCTATTGATGTGCAGAAGCTCAAAATCCCCAAATGAAAGTGGTTCCTCAAGCCACCAAACTCCTTCCAAATTGCTCAAACTCTGAAAATACTCAATACCAATAGCAAGAACAAAAAATTCAGAACCTAATGCAATTAGTTTGGGTGGAAAAGGAGCTAAATAGGAATTTCTATACGATTTAAGGAAGATAGGGACTCACCTCTTTCCAAACTTGCAATAATCCCAATGGAGGCTAGCCCTAATTTCTAGGAGGGGATTAAATAGGGGAGAGGGGACCTAAGGTGGCCGACCATGGGCTGGAATAGGACTAGGTTTAGGTTCACTTGGTTGGGTTGGGCCTTAAAGGCTTTAAGTCATATAATGACTTGTGAAATCACAAGTCATTCCTTAATCAAATTAATTCCTAATTTTTCCAAACTAATTCTAATGAGTTAATTATCACTAACTTAGGTCAAGCTAAGGTTTCTTAACCTAACCCAATAGTTATGACCTAGGTTAGCCTCTAAGACAGTCTCCAAGGTCAACACCAGTCAAAGTCTAAAATAGCACCAAAACATTTATACCAAAAATCACTTAAAAATTCTAATAAATATAATTATTAATAATAATTCCAAATTAATTCCAAAATTTTGAAAATGACCAAAATACCCTCAAGCTAGAAAAGTGGTAGTGACAATTGGGGGAATAGTGTAATATTTATGACCAATACCCCCCATATTGCATAATTGTGCAAGCTTACCCCTCTTACACACGAGGATAAGTCGTATCGCGTCGCTATGACGCTATTGTATAACCCAAGCCGGTCATAGACGATTACACATTCAAATCACATTGTTTTTAATTATTAAATTGCTGAAAAATATTGTTTCAAACTGTTTAGCCTGCACTTTTCCATTATTACTTGAAATATGAGATACATATTCGTACTTGCTCTCTCCTGACTGGAGACAACATTTTTAGGTGACATTGAGGATGCTGAGCTATTGTACAATAGCTACTATGATCCGATTTTGTACCCTGTGGTGTTGCCGGAGTCCCCCTTGGAGGACACATGACCTGAGGCCGACGAGCCGACCGCTTAGCTAGTCGTTTCCAATTTTTTTTAGTTTTATTGTTTTGGAGTTTTATTAATTTTGAATTCAGCACTTTATTTTAGTTCTTTCATTTCCAGTTGTACTTTTTAAATGTTGAATAAAAGTTTTAAAATTTTCGTATATTCGAGTTGTGACAAATATATAGATATTATTGTGAATACCTGCATATAGAACAGCTTACTGCCGCCGTCTCACAACGGTGCAGGCTGGGCATGATCCGGTTCGACCCAATAATTTGGGATCGGGTCGTGATAGGTGCATGACGTGTTCCATGTATCCCAACTACGACGGTATATCACGGACCTGAGCCATATCCTGGATCATTCGGAATTGGTAGTTGGTACCAACCTTTCGTATGAGGAGAGGCTCGTGTCTATATTGGACCGGAGAGAGAAAATACTCAAGAACAAGACTATCAAGTTAGTTCGTGTTGCTTGGGGTCATCACTCTTTGGGTGAGTCAACATGGGAGCGTGAGGATGACATCCGATCACGATATTCCGACCTGTTTGACTCGTAAGGTATAATGTCTTCTTATGCCTTATGCCCTCGATTTCCTTACTTGCATGAATGACTGCTTGATTGATTGCTTAGTATAGCTTATCTGTGATTAGTATAGCTTGTCTTTGCCTCTCTAGCCTCTTAATTAAATTTCTGGGATGGAATTCTTTTAAGGTGGGTAGAGTTGTAACGACCATAGTTCGTATTACGTATTTTGTTATACGTATACGTAATCTCGACCCGTAATTAGACTTGTCTTGCTTAGCTTAATCCTGGTTTAATTTTGCCTCGGTTTATTTTGGGTTCATCCTGGTTCGACTTGTCTTGACTGGCTAGTCTTGGGTTCTGCATTGGCATGAGTTAGTTAGAAATTCATGGTTCTGGCATGCATCGGGTTCGGTTGGGTTCGGCTTGGTTGATTCGGTTTGGGTTGGAATGCAAACCCGTACCTACCACCCTCCATCATTTATTAATCCCAACAACCCACTATCTCTTCATTCACTTCTTCATTTACTCTTCTCTTTCCTTCATTAACTCTCTCCACCGACCAGAGAGAGGTTTAGGCAAGTGCAACTTGTTTTATGGAGGAACTCAGATTTTGTTGTTCTATTGTCTTCCTCATAAGATTCCAAGTCACTTTAGTATTTATCATTTTCGAATTTCATGGCTCATTTCATGTAGATCTAAGTTTTAGCATTTTTGATCTTCATGGTTTTGATCTTCTAAAACTTGGTTGTTTCCGAAATAGAGAGTTCCATGTAGTAGGGATTTCGATTTTACGTAAGTTTGGCTCTGGAATGGTTGGATTTCATCGAGACTTGACCGAGATGGGGCTTGCTCGAGTTCGTAAGCTTTTACGCCTACTTGTATCGGCCTTGGGGAGAAGATAAAGTTTTACGCCCACGTTTTACGTGCCAGCGTACTGTTCAGCCCTTACGCACACATTCTAACGTGTTAGCGTAGTGATTAGCCTTTACGCCCACGTTTTACGTGTCAGCGTGTTATTTTAGCCTTTTACGCACACGTATTTACGTGCCAACGTACTCCGTTCTATGCTGAGTTCATTCGAATTTTCGCTCGGGGCCCTCCCGCTCGCGTAAAATCGTGCTCGCATAAAACCCCGGCTCGAGCAGACTCTCGCGTGCGTAAAGTCTTGCTCGAGTGTTTCACTCGCGTAGAGCCTCGTTTGCCTACGGCTTACTAGCGTAAAGCCCTGGCTCACGTAGAATCCTGCCCGCATGCACTCTTGCTCGCATAGAGCATGCCTATCCTTATGTCTTGCCCGCGTAGAGCTGTTTTACATGTGGGGTCTCTTGGGCCTAGCATAGTATTGCCCGCGTAGAATCTCGAGCCCCCTTCCCTTAGCATAATGTATTGCTTTTATATCATTACGTCTTTTTGTCATAACTTGATAATCACGAATTTATTTAATATGTTTGAAATGATAATTGTACACGACATGGTATAAAGTTAACATGACGTGACTTGACAAGCAAGCATGATGGAAACTATTGAAAGCTGTTGCGACGGCTAGCATGACATGACAAGAATGACTTGACAAGAATGATTGACCTGGACACCGTAGACGATTGTGTTTGTACAAATGAACCAGTATTGTCTTGCACCATGTCTAGGACAGGGACCCCTGAGTACCACGGTCAGGGGGCACCTACTAAAATTGACTAAGGCTAATAACTAGAATAATCCAGTAGTCATGAAGAGATTTTCCAGCTACAGGCAATCCCGTTATCTGGGCGCCCTATCATAGGATCTATAGCCTGTCGTCGAGTAGGGCATATTTCCAGCACACAGTCATGTATTGCACCCTTCAAGCCACTTAAGGGTACATGTGTTCTTGGACAATGTACCCACATGAATTCAACTCCTAATTTGCGTTCGGATAGCCTGGATGGTCTGCATGACTTGTGGCTGTTGGAATAATCTCATTGTATCTTGCTAATAACTAGGCCTGTGATAACCCTAGTTAGTTAAAGTATCAAGCCGTACTTAATTGCTTGGTCGTGAATGTTTGATGGAGTCTAAGTCTTGTCCTATCCCAATACCTGGTTACTCAAATGACATGATTATTTATGCTTACCTTAACAATAATGTTCAGGGGCCAAGTTCTGTTCAGGCGAAGGGTTACAACTCCGGTCCTTGTTTGGTTTAAGGATTGTAACCTGGCTCCCAAAGCAATTCTGTGTCCTATCTTCGTTTATTGTCTTATTGCACCCTACGTCATGCTCGTCATGTTTTACTTTACCAACAAGAATTTGAGACGGGTTTCTATTCAGGTGAAGGGTTACAACCCCGGTCCTTGTTCGGTTTAAGGGTTGTGACCTGGCTACCTGAATAGTTTCCTCGTACTCAATCCACTGTTGTTGCCTCTGTTATTATCAGTTTTCTTTATATATAATTATCTTTAATATCCATTTATGATATGCTGGTTTTAGTTCATAAGTGAAGGCTCCTTTGTGGCACTTGCTCTTTCTGGGGTCTGACCCAGATGGTTTTGTATGGCCAGATATCGGAGCAGCTCCAGAGGATCTACATATCTTCTATCTAGATGGTGACCACCAGGCGTAACCCTGGCAACAAGTGGGTTCCTTTTTGTTCTCCCACTTTATTGTATAAATATTCTTTTGAGGCGTTTAGCCGGCGAGCACGTGTTAGCTCGTATTGCACCTTTACTTACTATCTGCCTACGGGCTGTAACATGATTGACAAATCCTATGGTTGATCATGTATGACTGAAACTCTTGCTATTCTTGACATTTTGTACGACTAGCTTCATAATCATCCAAATATGTAATGTATGGGATGCCTTACTATTGTATATCTGGTGCTCTGGCATCTTGTAACTGTTATTACTTGCTTGAGATTGAGATAATAGGCTTGTTCATGACCTTAAGAGACTGATGGCTTGTAGTTAAACCCTCATGTATCTAGACAGACGTGACCGTATAGCGAGGTAGGTTGCACTTCAATATACGTAGCTGGCTATGTTCGCCCCCGCTCTCCAGTAATATGGTTCTGGGGCGTTACAGTACCGCATCCATCCTCTGCTCAGGCGGCAGCCCTCCATCAATCGTTGTCGACGTCAGCTCTGGACCCAAACCATAGAGGTTCGACGGCACCGATCTGCTCCGCTCCATCCAGCCCCACTCGCCTGACTGAGTAGGTGGCCACTGTACCCTCCTCTGCGTAGCCGATTCTCCAAAAGTTCGATGAGCTTTTCTCTTCCCATAATTCATCTCTCTACCTCTGATTTCTCTTTAATGGATCTCTCCCCTCCCAAGGAATAACACAGTAGTCGATAATGACTGATGTGTTGGTTTTGTTTGTTTTGTGTATTTTATTTAATATTTGATTTTTTGTATACGGTACAGAAGAATGGATAAAACTTTAGTATTATTATTATTATTATTATTATTATTATTATTATTATTATTATTATTATTATTATTATTATTATATTAGTATTTTCTGAATACAGTATATATATACTATTAACTAGTATATCATTAATTAGCATTATAGTATTAAGATTATTATTATTATAAATTTTTAAGTATAGTTGTTTTTACAATAAATATATAATCTCCTAAAAATTATATTTGTAATAAAAATATATAGTATTGGGCTTGGCCCTACATCTATTTTAAAATTTGGTCTAAAATATATTATTTTATTATTTTATAGTATTTTCAAATATAGATTTCAGACCTAAAAAGTGTATTTTGACAAAATAGGTTTTTAGCCCTAAATGATTTTTCTAGAATATTTATCTACAAATATTTTGATTAATAAAAAAATAATTTTTAAATATAGTACGTATTTTCTAAAAATAGTTATAGATAGTTATATTGATGCAAATTCTTTCGATTATCAATTCTTGATCACCACTAATCGTACTTCCTACTTTCTTGCGAATTTGGACTCCTTCATATCGATCCTAGCCAATTGGACTATTTTGAACTCAATGGAATAGTCCTTCCGTCTTTTGATATCATCTTGTGAAGAGTAGAACTGAACCTATTTGTGCCGATACGTTTATGTCGTACGCATCGACTTCAGTTAATTGAGGCAAGTACTTACATTGGTTACTTTCAATTCCTAATAGTTTTTATGATACATGTTTTAGACATGCATTACATGATTCATGATTCTTAACACATTCACACAAGTAGTATGGATTCATATTCATGATTATTGAGTTTCATGATTCACGTTATTTTTTGGGTTTCGTAACTAATGCATTCCGTGATTATCGTGTATCATAATTTTTGTGTCGTGACGTGAATCCAATGTCGGACAGAAAAATACATTAGTAGACATATAAACTACCCAAAAATATTTTATGGTCTTTTGTGACGATTAACAGCCGCACACGACACGTGCAGTTGACCAGATCTTACCCTAGTCGTTTACATATCGAAAGTGGTATTTCAAAATACTTAGTTAGATGTCTTGATTGTCGTATTTCTATTTTACTTAACATGTCGTGATAGTTGTGTTTACATGGTTTTTCTAGTTGTTTGTCATGATTAATCTTGTTTACGCATTTTCTTTACTTGTCATACCATGTTATCATGTATATCATATGATATTTCTGTTTTATAGTTTATATTATAGCTTGAATAGTTTACCATGTATAAACTTGTTCTATTCCTGACCGAAAACTTAGTTTTTTTAGATTAGTTGTTGCTACTCTATACACTTAGGTTCTTGGGAGAATGTGGATATATTTGAAGGTCGATCCTAGAGACTAGTTAGATAGATGAGTTGATCATAAAGTTTTAATCACTACCAAAATACAGTAAATTAGCGACGGACATTTTCAGTCGGCGTTAGCGACGGCTTCGTGGCCGCTTGTCGACGGATTATCGACCACACGCATTTTCATTTTTTATTTTAATTTTAGGGGGGGAAGGTCACACATCCGTCGCTAGGGTGTCGGAGATATAGCGACGGAATGCCAGTCGTCGCTACTCAGTCGATTATTTGGCGGGAATTGTGTAGAGAATTGGCGGGATATTTCTTCGACTACGTAGCGACGGATATTCAGTCGACAAGTATCAAAAAGTGCGACTACCGGGCGACGGGCTATAAGCCATCGCTAGTCCGTCGCTAAATATACGTTCCAGAATTTAAATGAAACGGCGGGGGAAACTTTTCGTATTCTCCCCAAATTCACTCTCTCTCCTCTCTCTCTCTCTTTCTCTCCCGCGGCTTCGGTGATCTGAGTCGGTGTCGGCGTCGGCGTCCTCTTCTCTCTCTCTTCTGAAGGTAATTCCCTCTCTCTCTCTCTCTCTCTCGATCTCTCTCTCTCGATCTCTCTCGCGGTGTCGTATAGGGGCAGCGGGGGCGGCGGGCTTGGGGCGGGGGCGTCGGAGGCTGGACGGCGGGCTTGGGATGGGGGCGTCGGGGGCTGAGCGGCGGGCTTGGGGCTGGGGCATCGGGGGCTGGGCGATGGGCTTGGGGCGGGGGCGACGGGCTTGGGGTTGGGGCGTCAGGGGCTGGGCGACTGGCTTGGGTCGGGGGCTGGGCGGTGTGCTTGGGGCGGGGGCGGCGGGGGCTGGGCGGCGGGCTTGGGACGGGGGCATCGGGGGCTGGGGTGCTGGGGGACTGGCTTGGGGCGGGGGCGTCGGGGACTGGGCGGTGGGCTTGGGGCTGGGGCGTCGGAGGCTGGGCGACTGGATTGGGTCGGGGGCTGGGCGGTGGGCTTGGGACGGGGGCGTCGGGGGTTGGACGGCGGGCTTGGGACGGGGGCGTCGGGGGCTGGACGGTGGGCTTGGGGCGGGGGCGTCGGGGGCTGGGCGGTGGGCTTGGGGCTGGGGCGTCGGGGGCTGGGCGGGCTTGGGGTGGGGGCGTCGGGGGCTGGGCGGCGGGCTTGGGGCGGCGGCTTCGGGGGCTGGGCGGCTAGCTTGGTGCGGGGGCGTCGAAGGTATATGCAACCGACGCACAGCCATAAGCACTCTTCATATATATATGCAACCGAACTACTGGGCGGCGGGCTTGGGGCGGCGGGCTTTGGTCGGGGGCGGCGGGGTGTTTTGTTTCTCAAATTCATCTGAGTTTATATATTGGCTAAATAATGTGTTATCCATATTGGGTGTTATCCATTAGTTTGGTGGTGTTTGGATTAGTAAATGTGAATATGGGGTTTGGATTCATGGTGTATATGTTCACTGTCTCAAGGACAGTGCGAGTTCTATCAGTTGTGTGCTTCTATATAGATGTATATATCTATACATCTAGCTGTGATATACATATGTGTATGTGACAATCTCAGTTAGCGACGGACTAGTGACCGATTAGTGACGGATATTTCCAGCTCCATTTGCATTAATCTACGGTACGACATGGTGATCAGGACATAGTCCCTGCAGCCATTCGACTGGCAAGACAGAAACTATGTAGCCGTAGATAAAGTTGACTGTCCTCCGACCGTCATCCCTCGGCAATGATGATACAACAACCTATCACTATATCTTATATAGTAGTAGATGATGTCTTAGTATTACTTTATGTGAGTTCATCTTGATTCTGTTATATCCTTCAGATACTAGATACGATAAAAACATATACTACACGATATGTATACAGAATATTGATGATTCACACTAATGTATGCTAGAATGAATTTTGGGTTGTGTTCTGAGCCATCCGTTCTCACACTTAAAACACATAGGAATTAGTAGTGTGAGAGCGTTGGAGAGAGTGGGAGCGCCGGAGGGGGGGGAGGAGAGAGAGAGAGAGTAAAATGGTACGACATGGTGAAGTAGTACTGTATTTTGTCTCCAGTTCCAGCTCCATTTGCATTAATCTACGGTACGATATGGTGATCGGGACATAGTCCCTACAGCCATTCGACTGGCGAGGCAGAAACTATGTAGCCGTAGATAAAGTTGACTGTCCTCCGACCCTCATCCCTCGGCAATGATGATACGACAACCTATCACTATATCTTATATAGTAGTAGATGATGTCTTAGTATTACATTATGTGAGTTCATCTTGATTCTGTTACATTCTTCAGATACTAGATACGATAAGAACATATACTACACCATATGTACAGAACATAGATGATTCACACTAATATATGCTAGAATGAATCTTGGGTTGTGTTCTGAGCCATCCGTTCTCACACTTGGTAAAAAATCGAATTTTTTATACTTTATCGGCTTTCAAAAATGTACTCAAATTACATGATGGTTCCTTTAGTTAGCTTGCTTATGTTACAATTATATTATTTGTGACTATCGATCTTACCAGATGGCACCCATGACTCGAGGAGCGGTACGTCGTTTGAGGGAAACAGTGAATGCTGAGTTGGCTCCTCCTACAGTTAAGGAGAAAGTGGCACCGGTTGCTAGTAAGACCGGGAGTTCTATTCATCTAGCACCGGTAGCTAGTGAGACAGGGAGTTCTATTCATGCAGCACTTGCAAGGGACGACATCTCTCCTCACGCCAAAGATCTCGCTTTTTCGAGGTGGTTACGTGATCGTATCACTGAGCGTTTGCGTGAGTTGCGTGGTTCTCATTAGCTATTAGTACTTATTTGTATTGGACTATTTGTATTGGGTTGTTTTTGTATTAGACTATTTGTATTGGACTACATATATGAATTAGTATTGTGTCAATCTCTGGATTGTATTGGACTACGACATGGTGATCAGGACATAGTGCCTGCAGCCATTCGACTGGCGAGGCAGAAACTATGTATCCATAGATAAAGTTGACTATCCTCCGACCCTCATCCCTCGGCAATGATGATACGACAACCAACAAGAGAGGATACTCTGAGAGATCCATCTGAGTAGGACGTATACTCTGAGAGATCACCTTTACAAGAATGATATCAGTAGTGGGATTGAGTGTTGGAGGAGATATTATCAGAGTATACGTCCTACTCAGATGGGTCTCTCACCGTTACTATTTTTTCTGACAGCAAGGTGGATGTGCTCCGTCAACAGATTCTTGCTCCGAGCCAAAACTTTGCCCTGGAGCTCAAATGGACATCCTTCGTGTAGAGCTCGAGTGAGAGGTTCCTGATAGCATGGTGGTCACCTTTGTCAAAGTATCTGTGCTCCACGGATACTTTAACAAAGGAGACCACCATGCTGTCAGGAACCTCTCACTCGAGCTCTACACGAAGGATGTCCACTTGAGCTCTGTAGGTCCTAAAAATCAAGTTGCACCCATCAAAAAAGTCATGAAAATCAAATTATGCATCCTTTAAGTGAACTGTACAGAAGACAGATTGTACAACAATTCGATTGTGCAGGCTGAACTGCGCACTCATCCAAGTGCGCAAGCTGACGTGGCCTCGTCATCATTACCTGACAGAGAATCAGATCTTATGACAACTGACAGCACGAAGAACGAGGAAACTGTTTGTTTATCGTGCAGCACAGCGCTCGAGGACAGCTGTACATACAGCGCAATCGGCTAGACTCTCTGCAGCGCGGTCCATACCAGCGCAATCTGAAGCCAGCGCAATTCAGGTGGCGCACTCCATCAAGACAACTGACAAAGTACACGTGGCCTTCATGCCATCAATTACTCACCATGTGGCAACCGTCTGTACACGATCAAGCGCATTTCAATCAAATAATGCCACGCGTCACATACAGATGGTCCACTATCGAGTAACTGCCTGCGCAGTTCATTGCTTGCGCAATCCAAAGTCTGCGCAATCCAGCCTACGCAATTCAGAATAACTAAAAGTTAGTTATTTTCAGAACTCTATAAATAGAGTTTCAAGCCTTCATTGTCACACACACACAGAGATCAGAATCCACTGAGGTCATCACCAGAGATCAGGAGTTCTTGCCAAAGTGCTGTTCCAATCTTCAGAGGCTATCGTCTTCAAAGTTTACATTGTCCAAGAGATAAAGCGATCGTCATTCAGATCGGATTCCTATAGTTGTACTTTCCCAGAATTCTTGTAATCTTCTTACAAAGTTTATGAAATAAAGATCAACTTTTGTTTTTGCAAACAAAATGGCGACTCTGCTGGGGACGACTTTCTCCTCCGACGAGGAAGTGACAACTCAATGTGACGTTGCGTCTATCGGAAAGACGCAGAAGACGCTGGTTGTAAAGGTCAACCAGGCGGCCTACGAGGCGATGATCAACTCCAGGACCACCCCTCACACTGCAACAACTTCTGCCACAAGCAAAGTTCACCCAGTGTGGGTCCCCAAGACTGCTGCGCAGTCCACTGCCTCTGCTGCTCAGCCTGCTGCGCAGTCTACTGCCTCTGTTCCTAAGACTGTTGTCTCTGTTGCGCAGTCTACTGCTATTGTCCATGCGCAGTATGCTGCTCCCCTTGCCAGTGCACAACCTACTTCCTATACTGCTCTATCAAAGTGCAAGACTCCAATTCCTCTGGCGCAGTTGGCCGTAACTTTGCCTGCGCAATCTACTACTCCAGTAACCAGAGTACAACCCAAGCACTTTGGCATCAAGTGTCCCGCTGCGCAAGCTGTTGAGACTGTGGCCAGAAGACCTTCTGCCAGAATTGCTCATGCGCAAGCTGCCAATACGCCCACAGCCACTCCAACCCACGTGCAAACTGCGCCAGCGCAGTCTAGGAGAGACAGCCCTTTGGCTAATCTCTCTTCTTCTCACAGCAAGGGGAAAGCCTCTGCTCCTCTTCTCAAGCACCCTGTTGCTCCTACGCAATCCACTGGGGGTAGTCTTTTGGCTATTCCTCCTCCTTAGAACAAAGGAAAAGTCCTATTGGTCTTTTCTCAAACTTCCTCGTCCCACGACTTAGAAAACAACAGAGGGAAACGCTCTTTAGCTAACCCTTCTTCACAAAACAAAGGAAAAGGCCCTTTGGTCTTTTCTCAGTCTTCCTCGGTTTTTACCGTAGAAGATCAATCTGAATGTGCTCCGGCACCAGTCAGTACAAGAACTCTCTCCAATAAGGGTTCTTCTTCCCTCCTTGCCAAAGGAAAGTATACTGATCATAGAGGTATTCTGCCTACTCCGGTAGCAGAATTCCAAGATCTCCCAACTCTCAAGATATCCCGTTCAAGACAGGGAAAATTGCTGGTGTCTCAGACAGAAACCCCTGGGGGTGAGTTTGCTGATCTAAGAACTTATCTCAATCGACCAACTTCGGTGAAACGCAAACAGCCAATGTCGAAGACCAACCAGCATCAGAGACAAACTTCCAGGATCAAAAATCTAGACACCTATGCTAATGAAATGAGTACTTCCCTGTACACTCAAGGGACAAAACATTTGAAGAACCGGAGCCATGTTCCGAATATTGTCAAAGAACATATCCCTCAGACTTTCTCTCGTCCCGTCACTGTTCCCGATCTCCGAGAACACCTTAAGCAAAAATGGGACAACATCTCAACGTCTCCAGTGCAACCACTTGGACACCATTGTAATCACAAAGTGGTCATCAAGTGTTGCTGTCAGACAACAAAATGATCTGTCTTCGATCGTCTGAACTTTACAAACTCTGAACCTATGTCAGAAGATGAAGACGAAGTTTTGTACGCTTCTGTCAACATGACTTACAGAGACACTGGGGGTAGGAAGTGCTCGAAGCACAGCAAGCCTTGCAAGCCAAGCCAGCGGTGTTTGGATCTACTCCAAGAATCTTCTGAAGGAGTATTCCAACATACCAGATCCCGAAGTCGAGACACAATCGGTCAAAAGAATCTTCAAGATCCTTCCGGTCATCTTCCTCTTTCTCACTCAGGAGATAATTCTTTCTCTGACTACGATGCATACAGCGAAAGTTCGAAGCAGACAGTGTCCTCCACTGTACCTAGAGAAGTGACAGCTTATGTTGTCACTGAAGACCCAGATGCTTCCAGTTCGGCTAATCAAGAACAACGAATAGCTGCGCTAGAAGACAAACTGAAGACCATGGCCGAAATGGTTGCAAGTATGCATTTAATCATTGTGGCTCAATATACAGTACCACCGATCATACCTGCTATAAATCCTGAAATCATAGCATCGTCGATGCCTGTCAATGCGGGGCTGGGGTAGCATCTCCTCAAGTACCTCCTGTACAGATTCAACCTACACCCAGTCAGTCAGGTGTTGGGGGTAGTGCTTACCACGCTGTTCCTTCCCCTAACACTGTGACTCAGCCTGCTCCTTCTACATTAGTAGAAGATGCCAATAAGCTGTCAAGCTCCTGCGCACTTAGTTCGAGGCCTTCAAAGAGAAGGACAACTTGCAGAGGTTGGGGATCAAGCAACCCTATCCAGTTGAATGGAAGGAAGTCCCATTTCCTCCAAAGTACAAGATTCCAACAATCTCGTTGTTTGATGGCAGCACTTCTTCCAGTCAGTTCATTAACCACTTCGAGGTAATGACTGTCCAACTTCAACCAAATGATGCTCTTCTTACCAGGGTATTCGTTGGCTGTTTAATCGGCGTAGCATACGATTGGTACAGAAGCTTGCCCGATGGTTGTATCACCTCTTTCTCAGGTTTAAAACAAATCTTCTTGGAACGATTCTATGAGAGGATCAACGACATGACCATGTCAGCCCTCAATAAAATCAAACAAAGAAACAATGAAACTGCTGAAAGTTTCATTGAAAGGTTACGGCGGAAAGCTTTGAAAATGCCTCCTGGAACTCCGACCGCTGTCACCATAGACACCTGCAAGGCAAATCTTTTGCCTATCATCAGCATGTGGACAGGATCTACTCATTTCCAAGACTGGCCATCCTTCATTGTCAACGCTAAAGCAGCCGAAGTTAGCGCTAACAAATTCAAGCAACTAGGGGTACAAATGTCTAACCCCGACCGGGATGAATACCAGACATCGGGTGGTGGTAATCATCAGAACAACCGTAAGGGAAAAGAAACTTTGAATATCAACTTGACGAAAGAATCTCTGGCGGTCAACGCAGCTCCCCCTACGTCCACTTCTACTCCTTCAGCACCTCCACCAAGGGAACCTCGTCCGAAAGTAGAGTATTCTTTTGACGAGAATGACACAGTGAGCATCTTTGATTGCTTGATCAAAAGCAATAAGCTCCAGCTCCCAGATCCGAAGGAGCCTAATGAAGTCGATAAGACTGATCATACTAAGTACTGTGTTTATCACAGGTTTATTGGGCATCCAACTCGAGCATGTTATGTGCTCAAAGGCAAAATTCAGGAGCTGGTCAACGCTGGTGTTGTCACTCTGCAGCAAGACGAGAAGATTGTTACCACAAACATGGTATCAGTTCAATTCGGTGACTTTTTGCCGCAGATGGTACAGCATGGTGTCATCCCTATCCCTAAAGCTACTCTTGAGATCGAGAATCTCCCTCCTCCACGAAGTGAAGGTCTTGTCCCCTTGTCTCTTGACAATGGCGAGATTATGTGGATTCACCCTGATCTTGCCTCGGAGTTCAAAATTCCTTCTTTCTCCAAGAAGAAAGACCGCTCCAAGGGCAAGACAAAGACTTGCAATATGGTATCTTTTGACCCCATAGTTGACGAGAAAATCCTGCTGGGCACCAGATCAGGAAAAGCCTATCTAAAGGATTACCCCGAAGCTCAAGAGAATCCTGCTTCTTCTTCTGAGCCTGCTCCAGTGCAGCCTGCTTCTACTGAGGACCTCCCTACTGCATTCTCACCGGTTGTAGAGCCCACTCCTCCCAAACCGACGGTAGCCGACAAAGGTAAACAGCAAGTCTGCTTCGACAAACCTTTGAAGATGTCATCTCCTTTCGGACTTGAAAAGCCTTACAATTTTGATATCCTGGCTCAACTAGCCAATACACCGGCCCGGCTGTCAATCTTCGAGCTCTTGTGCCTCTCCAAAGAGACTCGGAAAACTCTGAGTGAGGCTCTCATGCAAGCTGAAACTTGTCTAGCCCTTCTGAAGAAGTCGAAAGCAGAGCCAGTCTCTTGCCTCCATTGTCATAGTGTGTTGGAGTTAATTCCAAACATAACTTTCACACAGGATGACATGCTGATGGAAGACAACAGGCACGACCGTCCTCTATACTATACAGGATATGTCGATTCGATGAAAGTCGACCATATTCTTATAGATCCAGGGTCTGCTCTTAGCATCATGCCGAAGACAATGTTAGATGCATTGAAGATCCCAGTGCATAGTCTTTCCAGTACAATCACCACCATCCTTGGGTTCAATCAAGGAAGAAGTGAACCTCTGGGCAAGTTTCACCTAAAACTCCAAATAGGCAATCTTCGCACAAAAGTGACCTTCTACATCATTGACAACCATGGTTGTTCTTATAATGCTATGTTGGGGAGACCATTCCTGCATGAGCATAATATTGTTCCTTCGACTCTCCATCAATGTTTCAAATATGTCGATGACAATGGAGAGGTTCAAAAGGAGGTTGTTGATCTCTATCCTTTCAAAGGTGTCGAAGCATACTGCAACGATGCTCGTATGTACAAGGATGAATTCATGAAGGTAGTGCTGTCTCTGGACACTGAAGAAGAATAAGAAGCAGTGCCTAATGACACCCTCATCATACCAGTCAAAGGGCGTGTTTCTCGTCCTCAGTCTTCCAAACCACTGGCTATTCATTTGCCAGTTCAGAAGCAACCAACTGATGATGGTCAAGATCAAAAGGAGCTCACCTCTTCTGAGCCACTTGTTATTGACTTACGTCGTAACAAGGAAAAAGGCAGCTCACCTCTTCTGAGCCACTTGTTATTGATTTATCTCATAACAAGGATAAAAGGGAGCTCACCTCCTCTGAGCCGCTTGTTATTGACCTCCATCGTAACAAGGCCAATCCTCCTCCATGTTCTTCTTCTCCCCCTCTTGTAATCAATCTGACCAAGCCTGCTAAGGCTAAAGGTCCTGTTGTAAATACGGATGTACAAATCAATGAAAAAGCATCTACTTTCCAGTATACTGATGTCATTTATCATGCTAAATGCTATTTGGATATGTTAGATAGCTATCAGTCATTCACAATGGGAGTTGTGCAGTCTCTTTAAACAGAAGTCTCACTTGAACATCCAAATGATTCATATCGTATTGTTCCTGCTCGAAAGAAAGGCGAGAGTCCAATACTTTTTAGTAAAGGACCATAACAACAATTCAGCTATACGGATGATAGCAAAAGTAACGATACGGGGCATCTTCAACTCCGTCGTTATAGTCAACAATCAAAAGACATCATCCGAAAGATGGGTTATGACTTCAAGAATGGTCTCAACTACGGTAAAGGTAGAAGAACTCCTATCCGTACAACTGTTCCGAAAGGAAAGTCAGAGATGTATTACAGCAGGACCAAAAGAGGTCTCAGATATGCTTCTCCTCCAGTATTATCCCCAGTAGGCTCTGAATCCGATAGCAAGGAGCGTTATAACTCTTCTGATTCCAGATCATGGGATTCTGACACCAGCATCAGTCAAGTTCATCACTTGACTGTATCTTCCAACATGGTCTCCGTTGAACTTCTAGAAGGCTATGACGAGGATATTGAAGAAAATCACGAAACAGATCCTTGGGCTCAACGAATGGATACCCAATGGGAACTCCGATTCGAACAAAGGGAACCTCCTACTGAAGATCAATTAGTTCAAATTGATGTAGGAGAGAGCGGGTCACCTCGTCCAATATTCATCAGCAAGAACCTCCCCGAGGCAGATAAGCAGGAATTAATTCTTCTTACTCAAGAATACATTGACGTCTTTGTCTGGAGCTATGAAGACATGCCAGGTCTAGATCCCAAAGTTGCTACTCAAAAATTGAATATCCTGCCTAATGCAAAACCGGTCAAACAGCAACAACGGTGCTTCAAGCCAGAAATGATGGATGCAATCGACGATGAAGTCAAGAAGCTCATCGCTTGTGGCTTTATTTGAGAAGAGCAGCATCCTGATTGGGTAGCCAATGTCGTCCCAGTTCTAAAGAAAACCGGCGAAGTTCGAGTCTGTATCGACTTTCGGGATCTTAATGAATCATGTCCAAAAGATGAATTTCCTCTTCCTATCACGGACGTCATGATTGACAACACCTGTGGGTTCGAAAGAATCTCTTTCATGGATGGATTCTCTGGATACAATCAGATTCGGATGAATCCTGAAAATGAAAAACATACTTCTTTCCGTACTCCTCGCGGAGTCTACTGCTATACTGTAATGCCATTTGGTCTCAAGAACGCTGGTGCAACATATCAACAAGCCATAAGTACCATCTTTCGAGATCGTCTTCGCAAGACTGTCGAATGCTACGTTGACGATATCGCTATCAAAAGTCGTCTAAAGGAAGATCACATCCAAGACTTGAGAACTATCTTCAACCTCATACGCCAACATCAACTCAAAATGAATCCCACCAAGTCATTCTTGGGTGTCTCTAGTGGCAAATTTCTCGGCTTCGTCATTACCTTTAAGGGTATACACGTGGATCCCGAGAAGATCAAAGCCATTCAAGAGATGCGTCCTCCACGCAACCTAAAAGAGCTACGAGGATTCCAAGGTCGACTTGCGTACATCAGGAGATTCATTTCGAATCTGTCTGGATGCTGCAGACCATTTACTCAACTAATGAAGAAGGGTGTATCTTTCGTTTGGACCGAAGAATGTCAATGAGCATTTGACGACATAAAGCGGTATCTTATGAATCCACCAGTCTTAGTGCCACCAATCTCTGGCATACCATTCTTAATGTATATCCGTGCTATGGACCATTCATTGGGTGCTTTACTTGTCCAAAAGAATAAAGAAGGCCATGAACAAGCTATCTACTATCTCAGTCGTACTATGATTGGTGCTGAACACCGTTATAGTCCGGTCGAAAAAGAATACCTAGCTCTTATGTTTGCTGTTCAAAAGACGAGGCATTACATCATTGGCCAAACTATTTATGTCATAACCCGAGTTAATCCTCTTCGGGTACTGATGAAGAAGCCTAGCACACTCAATTCTCGACTGGCTACATGGGCCATTTTGTTAGCCCAATATGACATGGTATATGTTCCTCAAAAGTTTGTCAAAGGTTAAGCACTGGCAAATTTCTTAGCAGCTCATCCTGTTCCAGAGACATCCAAACTCTATGATGAAATTCCAGACGAGACATTAGAATCAAATATGATCTCCGAAGAATTTCCTACTTGGCGCCTATTCTTTGATGGTGCATCCAGGATAGGACCCAATGGTGCCATTATCGCAGGAGTTGGAGTTGTCCTTGTTTCTCCAGACGGGTCAGCTATTCAAAGAGCATACTCTTTAGATGAACCTTGCTCCAATAATGTAGCTGAATACAATGCTCTACTCATCGACCTTCAGTTAGCTAAACAACTAGACGTTGAATATCTTGAAGTTTATGGTGACTCCAAGCTGGTTGTTAACCAGGTTAGAGGAACTTATGAAGTTTGCCATCAAGATCTAGTGCCTTACTTTGAAGCGGCAATCAACATAGCTACATCATTCAAAGCCTTCTTCATCGAGTTTGTACGCCGAGCTTGTAATACTGAAGCCGACGCTTTGGCCAATCTTGCAGCAGTTTTAGCCATCCCTATCAAAAGACAGCAGGTGGTGGTCATCTCTAATCGGGAGTTATTCTGCGTCGAAAACAATCGTAGTATTGAGTTCAGTAATCTTACTGAAGCCAATGTTATCAGTGAAGATTGGAGAGCTCCTTTCATCGACTTCGTAGTTCATGACATACTCTCTGAAGATCCCAAGGAAGCTACGAGTATTCGTCGGCGATCTTTACGATTCTACTACAATCAGACCACCAAGACTCTCTATCGGCAAACTTATGACGACTTACTCTTGAGCTGTCTTGCTGGTGATGAAGCGAAGCAAGTATTACGTGAAGCTCACGACGGTGTCTGCGGAGCACATCAACCCGGTCCTAAACTACAGGATCGCATCCGATGCATGGGTTACTATTGGCCCTCTATGGTATCTGATGCCATCAAATATGCAAGAAAAT
The DNA here is from genome assembly GCA_029216955.1 of Iris pallida. Taxonomy (NCBI): domain Eukaryota; kingdom Viridiplantae; phylum Streptophyta; class Magnoliopsida; order Asparagales; family Iridaceae; genus Iris; species Iris pallida. The sequence goes on from JANAVB010019999.1 coordinate 4,290,815, forward strand.
GTCGAGCTTGTCAAATCCACGCAGATTTTATTCATCAACCGTCGGAATTCCTTAATCCGACTGCCGCTTCCTGGTCTTTTGAAGCTTGGGGCATGGACATTATAGGTCCCATCAATCCTCCTTCTTCTAGAGGACATCGGTTCATACTAGCAATAACCGACTACTTCTCCAAATGGGCCGAAGCTATACCATTGGCTGAAGTCAAGATCAGCAGCGTCATCAACTTCGTCAAACACCATGTCATCTATAGATTTGGTGTACCTCGAAGGATCATTTACGACAACGGTCCTCAGTTCATCAGCCAAAAGTTCACAAGGTTCTGTGACGATCACCGAATTGACAATGTCGCTTCGACAGCTTACAATCCTGCTGCTAATGGCTTAGCTGAAGCTTTTAACAAGACTATCATCAAGCTCCTCAAGAAGTTTGTGTCTACTAACAAACAAAACTGGAGTGAAAAGCTTGGAGAATGTCTTTGGGCCTACCGTACTACGGTCCACAACCCTACAGGCTGTACACCCTTCTCTTTGGTGTACGACTGTGAAGCAGTTCTACCCCTGGAACTTCAAATTTCGTCCTTGAGGATTGCTATCGCCAATGAACTCACTAAAGAGAACAACGACCTTCTTCGACTCCAAGAATTAGAAGCGCTCGATGAGAAGCAGTTAATGGCTCAACAGCATATTAAGTTATACCAAGCCCGCATCTCAAAGACTTTTAACCGCAAAGTTAAGGTTAGAGCCTTTCAGAAATGAGAACTTGTTCTAACCGTCAAACGTCCTATGACTATAACTCACTCGAGCAAGGGTAAATTCGATGTAAAGTGGGAAGTGCCATATATCGTGAGCAAAGTCTTCTCAAATGGAGCCTATCAACTCACAGAGCTAGACGGTCGAGTTGCAATGATGCCTATCAATGGCAAGTTTCTCAAAAAGTATTATGTATAAATGTAAAAGACATTGCTTGTAATCTTCAGACGAGTTCATAAATAAAATTCAGTTTTATTTCATCTTGAATGATAGTACATAATATCAAGGAAGGTCACTATCATCCTTCTCAAAATTGGGACGCGGGCCACTGCCTTCCTTATTGAAGATATGATCAGCAAAAGAGCTAAGAACATTCTTGCTGGAACCCACCAGGAATTTGCAAGCAGCCATCCTCATGGCCTCTTCTTCTTCAGTCTTCCCTGGTTCAAGAAGGAAGTCCAAGATGTCCTTTGACGGCTTAGGTACAGACGAACCTTCGTCCGCTGCTATCTGCTTTGGCTGGTTCGGCTTAACTGGACGTTCCTCAGTACTCGCTTCCACCTTCGAGGTAATCTCAGCCTTCTTGGATGCATCTCCAGATGACATTTTTATGTTGAAAAGTGAAAGTGACCATCCCATCTGATTTTCTGTTCTAGACAGAGAGTCGTAAGACTATGAAGCAACACATTCATTTGACGGTTCACTCGTTCATCACATTCATTTGACGGTTCGCCCGCTCATCATAATTATTCATCTGACGGTCCACCCGTTCATTCAATTCATTTGACGGTTCGCCCGTTCATCATAATCATTCATTTGACGGTTCACCCGTTCATCATTCGACGGTTCGTCCGTTCATTACATTCATCCGATGGTTCGTCCGTTCGTTACATCCATCTGACGGTTTGCCCGTTCGTTACATCCATCTGACGGTTTGCCCGTTTATCATATTCATCTGACGGTCCACCCGTTCATTCAATCTATCCGACGGTCCATCCGTTCATTTTGACGATCCATTTCGTTCATTCATCCCGACGATCCATTTCGTTCTTTCATTTCGACGAATCATCCATTTCGTTCATATCAGCAACTTATCATCTTTGATTAAGTTGTCTATTGAAATAATGATATTCAATAAATTATATTCTGCCATGTCCATATTACCTCTGAACAGATATAATTGAATATGATTATTTTCCAAAATCAAGAAATATATTATGTCTTGCACCTCTGAATATATTTTCTATCGCTATTATTTATATCTGAATAAGATATGCAATGAATAATAGAGCCACCAAGAAAAATGTCTTTTTATTGATTGATCAAAAGATTGAAAGACATTACAACAATACATATCACAAAAAGATTGAAGATACAAAAGTCTTTCTTATTCTGCCGATGGAGTCATTAAGTTGGTCATCTGCTGCTTCAAAGATTGCAGTCGCTCCTCACGAGATTCCATCACCCGCTTCCTAGCTTCCTCCATCCCAGACTTGTCGTCAAAAGATGGCATGGTCACTATTCTGCGAGAGATTTCTTCTTGATGAGTTGTGAAATACTCATCTCTCTCCTGAGTCAGAGCATTCAGCTGTTGAACTGCAGCCTGGTGTTGTGTGGCCTCGTCCTCCAGAGCAAGCTGGACAAGTCTCAGCTCTTCTTTAAGACGGGCAGATTTCGATTGCAGCTCAGCAACCTTCCTCTCCTTCTCGTCAGCAACAAATGCCACTGTTTCCACTTGGGCATTATACTCAGCAGACTTGGTAGTGAAAGCATCCAAAAGAATTTGGAAATTAACTTTCTCAACCGCAGCCTCTTGAGACATCTTTTCAAATTTAGCCTGCACCAAGGGTTCCACCTCTCCTCTATTAAGCTCTTTGTAAATTTTGACCGATGCCTCTAACTCATCTAGTACATGTTCAAGAAAAATAGCCTGAGATTCGTCGCCTTGATGACGGATGGCATCAATCAAATAGGAGGTTGGACCTCTGACAGTGGAAAAACCAGCATCTTCTTTTTCGATCATCCTATCTATTAAGGGTTTCAAAGACTTAAAGAAAAGGTTGCTGAAAGAGCTGATGATAAAATGGTTGGTAGCCAGAGCACCCGGAGTAGCAGCTACTCCCATAGACGTTGAAGCAGCAGCAGGTGTCTTTGAAGATAAACGTTCAGCTTCTTCCCTTTGAGTAGACGGCTCTTTAGACAGAGGAGCCATCGTAGAGCTAGCTGCTCCTCCCAGATGCTCTTCTACAAAATCAAATGAACCTTATCATTGATTGTTGTTGTCATTAACAATTAATTAAAAAGGATCAAAAGATCAAAGGCAATCTTACCATGATTTGCCCCAGCAACAAGCCTTTCATCTGTTGGTACAGATTCCAATCTAGCAGAGGTAGCCTCAGACATTACTGTCTGGCTACTTCCGGCCTCAGAACCACCCGAGAAATGTCGGCTACCGCTAGCGATAGCCGTTACTGGCACTATGTCTGTGTATACGGGAGGAGCCGAGGAAGATTCAAGTTCTGCATGGATAAAAATGTAGATGTCAGCTATTTGAATCTATGAAAAGAAGGTAGATAAAATCATTTAATACCTTTCGGATCAGCAGGAGTAGTTTCAACAGATGCTACTTCTACATCAGTATTCTTTTCCGAAGACACGTACACCTCAACATCCTCTTCAGGACGTAGCGTGTCATCCACGGCTTCGGGAAACATATGGACATCAGTGCCTTCTTTAGGATTTAATGTATCATCAACATCTTCTGTTGATGTATCTTCATTGCTTATGCTATCCTCTGGAGCTTCCTCGCTGGTGTTGCGGCAGCGGCTTGATCAACATCGTCCTGCAGACCGAAGTCGCAATCATTTAAAGCTTCAATCATTAGACGATCTTCTTCTTCACGGAGCGCTCCCGGTGTAGCAGGAGTCTGAGTAGTTCTCATCGTAAGAGAAGAAGATCGCACAACTTCATCATCTTTCTGCTCAGCTGCATCTCTCTGCTCAGCTGCATCTCTCAGTTCAGCTTCATCCCTCTGCTCAACCTCGTCCCTTTGCTCTGGAGAAAGAGTCTCCTGCCTAAGCTCGGGGGCAGGTGTAGGGGATGACATAGTTATTCCAGCTACAGCACTGGCCACTACCGAGGACAAGATTTGTCTCGGAGGGGTGATCACCCTCTTTCTTCTTCTAGAGGCCAGTTTATTTCTATGAAGAGGTCTTTCGGGACTCTCCACATCTACTACATCGACCTGCCTTGGAAGAGAGGTCGGTGTGGTCGCTTCTTCTTTTTGGGTCGATTCGGCCATTTGCCGAGACTATGACCTGGTGGTGACCTTCTCTGATGGGTCTAAGATAAGTTTCTTCTTTGCAACCGGAGAAGAAGGTTCATTAATCCTTCTCTTTCTCTCATTGGTTGGAGATTTGACCACTTTCAGAGAAACTCGCAGTGGTTCATTGACCTCCTCAGGGAAGTTAGCTTCCCTCGAGGGTTCCAAGGGATCATCCACTGGCTCATGTTGCTCGTCATTACCTGGAGCTAGCATAGCAGTTGCTCCTTTCTTCAAACGCGTCGCCGTCGCGAAGCTATCTATAAGGTTGAAGTTCTCGGCGAATGTATTCGCTGCTGTGTAAAAAAGCGAATATGTATATAACATCCGGAGGCCGTGATCATTCTTGGTCGGCATCGAGAACACTGTCCTTGTGTCTCGAGCTTTGTAATAAGTCCATGCTCTGGCACCATCAATCAGATACCCCTTTTCTTGTAGACAAGTTATAGCATTGCCTACGTGGAACTGGTCGTAACCAAATTGACGAGCGAAGCGGCTTGGCAGATATGGTTCCAAGAAACATTCATCTTCAAATCTATACACCAAGTGCGACGGCCTGATCGTCCTCAGCCAATCAAATGCTGCCCGATCCAACGGCTGCCTCCCAAGGTCAACTAGATTTGTCGACATATGTTCATAACCGGTTGGAGGGGCAACGAAGTAAAAATTCTACCCTTCCCAAGGTTCAATGCACGTCTGCAATCTTTCAGACTAGTGTATATCTACTTGCTCCGGGAGAATCTCCGCAGATAGCTACCACCGACTGCTCCCATGTCAGGGTTCATCAATGACGGATGGTGCAGAAGTAACCATCCAAACAAATAGGTGTAAGGCAATTCTAGCCGAGGGAAGTTCCCCTTCTCACCCTTCCATTTGAGCATAGAGTCAACATAAAGACGAAGACCTGCGTTCACTCTACAGGTCATCGTCGACAGCAGATCCATCCGGTAGCCAAAGACTAACCGAACAGCAGTAAAGAGTACGCCGCGGTGGAAGCGATCCACGGTGCTTGCTCCCGGGACGACGAATCGACGGAGCCAATATGTCAGGAAACCCGCCAGCTGGGCTTCTCTTGACATGGGCCTGTAGCCCATTCTCATAAAACTCTCAATAACATCTCCGGTCTTGAATGGAGGGTATTGAAGTTCGTCATTAACTTTGATGTCCATTTTCTTATTTTCTTCCATCAATCTTATCACTTCACTGTGGCTGAGGGGTTGGAAGAAGGTCGGGTTGCACGTATCATGATCCTTAGTCTTTTTCTCGATGATATGATTAAGAAAAAGATAGGGTAACCACTTTGATGAATAACAAGTGCCAGAAGAATCGCTCTTATAGTACATGGAGCAAATTTTGTAGTGGCACAGTAGTTCTTCAAAAACAGCCACCATCTTTGTATTCTCTCGACGAAGTCGGTCTAACTCGTCATTTGTTGGAACATATTCCTCATAAGGGAAGTCTCCCGTTGGTAAGCATGAGATGTATTTTCATCTCATGAAGGGCTAATCCAATCTTCCCGCAGGGTGTCATGAATGTCCCTGTCCTATAATTGTACCTTTCTGCCAAGGCCAGAAACAGATGAGGGTTGGGAAGGAATCCATATATGGTAGCGTATACCGCTTGATATAGCTCGATCTCTTTGAGCTTGTCTTCGAACTAAACCAATATCCAATTGGTTATGCAGTTCCACCTTTTGTTGTCTGGGTTCACCAGACCTGTCAGCTGGATGTCCTAATTCGGGTATCTGCCCTCAACCTTTGTATATTCATTAGCAAAGATTGGCGTCCTTACCGGCAGCAGCAAGGAGGAGTCCTCTGGAGGGATGCAGCCAGGCTTCAGTCCTCTGAGCAAAGTGCTATGACGCTCAGAGGAGCTATAGAACATATCCCTGTTGTTTTGTCCTTTCTTTACACAAATATTCTCTGTCCTTGCTTGTTGGAGGGGGGTAATATCCCAATCCATCCTCCTGGGATGGCTTGTATGGGCATAGCGGGCTAGAGGGAGGCATCTGGCAATGTCCGGTAACAGGATTATTTTCTCCTTTCTCTGGAAGAGTCTCTGCTCAACACGGGGTCTCGGCTGAGAACTCTTGTCAATAGCTTCGTCAAATAAGAACAGGGGTTTCTTATGGGTAATGGCATCGACAGTCTGCAGGGGTTGCCCATTCATCAGACTCAATAGAGTTTCATTGTCCTGTGCTACCAAGATGGCTTGACGGGAGGATGGCAGAGCATATTGGGGAAAAGTACATGGGACAAATCTTTCTTGAACTCTGGTTCAGCAAGGGTCCCTGCAAAGATTTCATACTTTGGGTCTTCTCTGATGTTAACTGCATCAAACAGAAAGACAAAATTTAGTAAAAGTGAAATCAAAGATTATGTCCATAAAATCAGCAGATTGCGCAAGCATCAGATTGCGCTGTCTGTAAAGCATCAGATTGTGCAACAATAGCTTTTATGTGCAAACTGTCCAGTGGCGCCAACTCATCTACTTGCGCAAGCCATCAGATTGCGCTGAGTAACTTGCGCAAAGCATCAGTTTGTGCTGGACAGCCTTGTGCAAATCAGCAGATTGTGCTGACTTTTGCCAGCGCTTTCCAACCGATTGCGCAAAAAAATAGTCTTCATAAAAATGAAAACTATTGGGTTTGTGCAACCGAAACCCTAAACAGGGCGGTGCAGTATAACCAAATCTCTAAAAAGAGATAGGTTTGGGGATTCAATCATGTCAAAGAACCCTAAAAAAGGGGTTTTCGATCGAGTGACTACCTTGTAAAGCTGGGTGACCAACTTCGTGTCGCGAAATGTGTGGCGCAGCACGAGTCGAAGACTCGGCGGGGGCTTTGCCCTTGTCGGCGGCGGAACGCTTTGGAGCCATTTGAAGTCGACGGAGAAGAAGAAGAAAGTCGGAGTAGGCTCGAGAATTTTTCTCTCTTAAGCAAAGTAAAAACAAGTAAAGAATAACAAGAAGAACAAAGAGAACTATTTATAGTTTTTCGAGAGTAACGGTCGCCTCAGATTGTGCCGAAGAAATGGGAACTGACTCCTCCAATTACGCAGACAAAGCATTACTTGCGCAACTTGATTTTTAAATCAAAATTCAAAGTATTTCGAAGCTTTGACTATTTTCAAACTTCGAAAACTTTGAAAGGGGTCTTGTAGGTCCTAAAAATTAAGTTGCATCCATCAAAGAAGTCATGAAAATCAAATTATGCATCCTTCAAGTGAACTGCACAGAAGACAGATTGCGCAACAATTCGATTGCACAGGCTGAACTGCGCACTCATCCAAGTGCGCAAGCTGACGTGGCCTCGTCATCATTACCTGACAGAGAATCAGATCTTCTGACAACTGACAGCACGGAGAACGAGAAAACTGTTTGTTTATCGTGCAGCACAGCGCTCGAGGACAGCTGTACATACAGCACAATCGGCCAGACTCTCTACAGCGCGGTCCATCCCAGCGCAATCTGAAGACAACGCAATTTAGATGGCGCACTCTATCAAGACAACTAACAAAGTACACGTGGCCTTCATGCCATCAATTACTCACCATATGGCAACCGTCTGTACACGATCAAGCGTATTTCAATCAAACAATGCCACGTGTCACATACAAATGGTCCACTATCGAGTAACTGCCTGCGCAGTTCATTGCTTGCGCAATCCAAAGTCTGCGTAATCTAGCCTGCGCAATTCAGAATAACTAAAAGTTAGTTATTTTCAGAACTCTATAAATAGAGTTTTAAGCCTTCATTGTCACACACACAGAGATCAGAATCCATAGAGGTTATCACCAGAGGTCAGGAGTTCTTGCCAAAGTGCTGCTGCAATCTTCAGAGGCTATCGTCTTCAAAGTTCACATCGTCCAAGGGATAAAGCGATCGTCATTCAGATCGGATTCCTATAGTTGTACTTTTTCAGAATTCTTGTAATCTTCTTACAAAGTTTGTGAAATAAAGATCAACTTTTGTTTTTGTAAACAAGCTTCGGGGCAAAGTTTTGGCTCGGAACAAGAATCTGTTGACGGAGCACATCCACCATGCTATCAAAAAAAATTAGTAACGGTGAGAGACCCATCTGAGTAGGACGTATACTCTGATAATATCTCCTCCAACACTCAATCCCACTACTGATATCATTCTTGTAAAGGTGATCTCTCAGAGTATACGTCCTACTCACATGGATCTCTCAGAGTATCCTCTCCGGTTGGGTTGTGTTCTGAGCCATCCATTCTCACACTTAAAATATATATGAATTAGAACTGTGTTTTGTATTTTCGGCGAACCCAGGGATTTGATTTTGTATTTTGTATTTTGGTTTCTATATTTTGGCTCCAGCTCCATTTGCATTAATCTACGGTACGATATGGTGATCAGGACATAGTCCCTGTAGCCATTCGACTGGCGAGGCAGAAACTATGTAGCCGTAGATAAAGTTGACTGTCCTCCGACCCTCATCCCTCGGCAATGATGATACGACAACCTATCACTATATCTTATATAGTAGTAGATGATGTCTTAGTATTGCATTATGTGAGTTCATCTTGATTCTGTTACGTTCTTCAGATACTAGATACGATAAGAACATATACTACACCATATGTACAGAACATAGATGATTCACACTAATGTATGCTAGAATGAATCTTGGGTTGTGTTCTGAGCCATCCATTCTCACACTTGAAGATAAATCGAATTATAACGATGGATATTAGGTTACTCTTCAGGATAATTGATGTCTATTTTATATTAATTTGGTTTGGTCTATATGATTCTTGGATAATTGGTGTGCATTAAATTCGTATGTACATATTTGGTCTATGTGATTCTTGGATAATTGGTGTGCATTATATATTTGGTCTATGTGATTGTTGGATAATTGGTGTGCATTATATATTGGTTTGGTTTATGCATATTTTTGTGAACAGGGAAAGTACTGCAATTTTTTTTGAAAAAATTCTCAGTTACCGACGGACTAGTGACCGGTTAGCGACGGATATTTCCAGCTCCATTTGCATTAGTCTACGGTACGACATGGTGATCAGGACATAGTCCCTGCAGCCATTCGACTGGCGAGGCAGAAACTATGTAGCCGTAGATAAAGTTGACTGTCCTTCGACCCTCATCCCTCGGCAATGATGATACGACAACCTATCACTATATCTTATATAGTAGTAGATGATGTTTTAGTATTATATTATGTGAGTTCATCTTGATTCTGTTACGTTCTTCAGATACTAGATACGATAAGAACATATACTACACCATATGTACAGAACATAGATGATTCACACTAATGTATGCTAGAATGAATCTTAGGTTGTGTTCTGAGCCATCCGTTCTGATCAAGCATCTTCCTTCTCCTCTCCTCCACCATGGCTCTGAACCCATCTGCTCCTTCCTACTTTCCTTCTTCTTATTTGACTCTCTCAGCCACATATGATATCCAGCTCAAGTGTAGAGTCGGGGGAGAAGAAGTGGACAGGAAGAGGAGGGGGAAGCAGCACAGCCGGCAGCATGACCCAAAGGAAGTACAGAGGTTTTCTTCAACATCCGTAGGAGAACTATAAGGATATATCTTTTCATAACATGTCACCTTGTCAAAGACCCTTCATGTGAATATCATGTTACCGCGGTGTCGGAAGACTAACATGTCATAAGTTTTTAAGCCGTGTGTTTTGACATAATCCTCCCAACTCTTTCCTCCTATGTAGTAATCTTGTATTATTACATAGAACTGAAAGAGTTTGGATGATTATGTCAAAACACACGGCTTAGAAAATTATGACATGTTAGTCTTCCGATACCGCGGTAACATGGTTGTCAAATTAAGGGTCTTTGACAAGGTGATATGTTGTGAAAAGATATATCCTTATAGTTCTCCTACGAATGTTGAAGAAAACCTCTATACTTCCTCCGGGTCATGCTGCCGGCTGTGCTGCTTCCCCCTCCTCTTCCTGCCCACTTCTTCTCCCCCGACTCTACACCTGAGCTGGATATCATATGTGGCTAAGAGAGTCAAATAAGAAGAAAGAAAGTAGGGAGGAGCAGATGGGTTCAGAGCCATGGTGGAGGAGAGGAGAAGGAAGATGCTTGATCAGAACTTGAGGTGGAAAAGTTGTGACGTTGATAGCGTGAGAGAGGGAGAGGGTGAATGGAGGGAGGGAAGTGGCTGCATGCCTTTGGCTCACTCGAGTGGTATTTGTCCTCCGACCCTCATCCCTCGGCAACGATGATACGACAACCTATCACTATATCTTATATATTAGTAGATGATGTCTTAGTATTACATTATGTGAGTTCATCTTGATTCTGTTAGATCCTTCAGATACTAGATACGATAAGAACATATACTACATCATATGTACAGAACATAGATGATTCACACTAATGTATACTAGAATGAATTTTGGGTTGTGTTCTGAGCCATTCGTTCCCATACTTGGCAATTAAGCCATTCGACTGGCGAGGCAGAAACTATGTAGCCGTAGATAAAGTTGACTGTCCTCCGACCCTCATCCCTCGGCAATGATGATACGACAACCTATCACTATATCTTATATAGTAGTAGATGATGTCTTAGTATTACATTATGTGAGTTCATCTTGATTCTGTTACGTTCTTCAGATACTAGATACGATAAGAACATATACTACACCATATGTACAGAATATAGATAATTCGCACTAATGTATGCTAGAATGAATTTTGGGTTGTGTTCTGAGCCATTCGTTCCCATACTTGGCAATTAAGCATGTGAAATAGAACTGATTATGTTTAGTTTGTCTTACGATACAGATTTTTACATCCAAATTGAAATAGATCTTTACTTCGTTGATCATACATGGATGTACTAGCGGATCAACCTTCTGGACCATAGGTACTTATAAGTATTGACCGTATCGGATTAGTATCGATCTATCGTTTTGGTATGGACCGTATCGGTTGGTATTGGTCTTAGCGAATTGGTATCGTCCTATCCGATATGTATCGGCCGTGTAGCTAGGATTCATATTGGCCTTATCGATTTGGTATCGGTCATATCCGATAGGTATCGGCCGTGTTGGATTATTATATACCATTTCAGATTAGTATCGTGGAAGGTTTAGTAACAACTGTACTTGGATTTCTCTCTTCTAGAGCTAGATTACCATTACAAGAGAGTCACGAGAGCGTAGCTGGCCAGTTACAGAACATACATACTTTCTTTTCAATCTCGCTTTTTCTGATGGAAAAGGAAGCATGTATGTTCCTGTAACTGGCCAATCACGATCTGGTGATTCTCTTGCAATGGTATTCTAGTTCGAGAAGAGAGAAATCCAAGTACAATTGTTACTAAATCTTCCACGATACTAATCCGAAATGGTCTATACTAATCCAACACGGCCGATACCTATCGGATATGACCGATACCAAATCGATAAGGCCAATATGAATCCTAGCTATTCGGCCGATACATGTACATATCGGATATAGGACGATACCAATTTGTTAAGGCCAATACCAATATGATACGTCCTATACCAAACCGATAGACCGATACTAATCTGATATACTAGATACTAAGTACATCCGGCCTATACCAGCGAATCCACCAATTACTGCACGATAGGCCCAACGACTCCAGTTATATCCGGTTATTGGTGAGTACATAATTACATAGTAATTCTGTTAATCTTGTGATACATATTTTACTCTCTCATGCTACCAACGTCACAACTTTTCCAGTGCTGCTCCCTCTAATGATGATGAACGCAAAAAACCAACATCACAACTTTTATAATTTGAGTAAATTTCTTTACCCAATATGAAAATTTCTGTTGTCAGAAAGATGGCTCCTAGGACTCGTCGAGGTGGTGCTGCTAGTCGAGGAAGGGGTCGAGGTAATAAACCCTTGGAGGTCGACACGGAGGAAGTCCTCGTCGTCAAACAAGAGCCGGTGACTGTTAAGGATGAGGTATTACCAAAGGTCGAGGTCAAGGAAGAACCGATGACCATCAGGGAAGAGATTGCTCCCAAGCTTGAAGTTAAGGAGGAGCCACCGTCAGAGAGTAGTAGCATCGGGACCGACCCTCCTGTCCCTACAGAAGACCTCAACCAGATTGAGCCTTCGTATACAAAGTGGCTGATAGAATGGTACATGTCTCAACGCAACTATGATCCCTGGCTGTGAGGATTCATCGTCTGACTTGTGGTCTTTGTTGAGGCCAAAGTCGATTTTCCTATGTGTTTTGGAATATTTGTGGGAATTTTGGAATATTTGTGGGAATTTTGGAATATTTGTGCTATGATACGACGGATATTAGGTTACTCTTCAGGATAATTGATGTCTATTTTATATTAATTTGGTTTGGTCTATATTTCTTAGATAATTGGTGTGCATTAAATTCGTATGTGTATATTTGGTCTATGTGATTCTTGGATAATTGGTGTGCATTATATATTTGGTCTATGTGATTGTTGGATAATTGGTGTGCATTATATATTGGTTTGGTTTATGCATATTTTTGCGAACAGGGAAAGCTCTGTAAATTTTTTTTCAAAATATTCTCAGTTAGCGACGGACTAGTGACCGTTGCGCGATGGATATTACCAGTTTTCGACTACTGTTCGACGGCAAATCCGTCGCTAACTGGAGATTTGAAAATGTTTCCAGGTAGCGACGGGTGGTCGACGGAATATCCGTCGGCAAGGTTCTGATGGTATATAGTTTGACGGAATAGCGACGACTTTTTCGTCGCCCTGGTTCTGGAAATACCAAGAATTTCCAGAACATGGTCGACGGATAATCCGTCCATATTTCGTCGCTAAACCGTCTTTTGTTAGCGACAGTTATCGACGGAATAGCGACGACTGATTCGTCGCCATGGTGCTGAAAATGCCTACCATTTCCAGAACCTGATCGACGGATCTTCCATCAGCAAACCGTCGCTAATCCGTCCTTTGTTATCGACGGCAATCGACGGATTAGCGACGGAACGATACACTCTGATACGCTATTACGACGGTTTACCGACGGAACATTACGTCGCTATTGTCTAAACAGTTCAGTATTTAATACTTGAAATGGATGACAGTCCGTCAGAAATTAGTCGCTTATGCTTCGTATTGTGAAGTCGAAATGCCGTCGCTAGTCCGTCGCTTGACGACTACGTAGCGACGGACCGTTATTAGCGACGAGCTGATTGCCGACGAATTTTTTTGGCCAAAACCCGTCAGTGATCGGTCGCTAATAGAAATTCCCGTCGGACTGGCGACGGATCTGGCCGTCGCTAAATCGACAAATTTTGGTGGTGAATTAGTTGTTTTCGATTTTATGAGACATTGTAATTTTAACCAAATGTGATCTTAGAAGTTGTAAATGATTTAGTTAATGTCAATAAGAAATAAAGAGACTATTTTATGAGCACAGATTATGTACTTTACTTAATCATTGAGGTTTAGACAGCTTACTATGCCGACACCGTGGTGTAGGCTGGACTTGCCCACGCACTCCTATCCCAAAAACTAGTGTGGGTCGTGACACTATCGGGACTCCAATGGCTACATCAACCAAGCTTGATATTGATGAAAGTGGCAAACCAGTCGACCAGCATAAATATCGAGGTATGATTGGTAGTTTATTAGATTTAACTGTTAGTCGACCTGATATCATATTTAGTGTTTGCATATGTGCTAGATATCAAGCTAACCTAAGGAATCACACTTATGCACAATTAAGCATATCTTTCAATACCTTAAGGGTACTTCTATTGTCTTCTTATGGTATCCCAAAACGATATCATTTGATCTAATTGGGTATTCTGATGTTGATTTTGCTGGATGTAAAGTAGACCATAAAAGTACCAGCAGTACGTGTCATTTTCTATGTAAAGCTCTAGTCTCTTAGTTTAGCAAGAAATAAAACTCTATTACATTATCAACGACTGAAGCCGAGTATATCATTGCAGGCTGTTGTTGTGCACAAATTTTGTAGATGAAGCAAACTTTAGAAGACTATAATCTGTACTACACAAAGATTCTCATTTATTGCGATAACACTAGCATAATAAATTTGACAAAGAACCCTGTATGTCACTCACGCACTAAACATATCAAAATACGCCATCATTTCTTACGTGATCACCAACAACACGGGGATATTTGTTTAGAATTTATTGACACAGATCATCAGTTAGCAGATATTTTTACAAAACCATTAGCTGAAGACCGATTCAACTTTATTCGTCGTGAGTTAAATATTCTTGAATTTTAGGAAACATAATACTTTATGTTTAGAAAATTGTTTACACTATATTTAAATAATTTATTTTAAGTCTGAGTTATTTTGGATACAAGCCGAAAGGGTCCTTCTGCCATACATGTGTAAATAACCTGAAGTGACACGGTGTACTAGTCTTCGGACTACCGCTAGCTGGGATTCGGCCTCTATAGCTAACCCAAAGTAATGAAGATTTATTTAAAACAAGTGAAATTAGTTCTAATATAATTTTTATTCTAAATCAAAAACTGTTTTCAAAATACAAGCCTACCGAACTCTGGCCGAGTTCGAGCTGAGTTTGGTCACCCGTCGACAAAACTGACCAATCAGCTGCTGGGCCACTTTTATTAATACCTATTCATCTTCTTCTCCTTCTACACGAACACAGCCGCCCAAACACCGAAAAAACCTAACCCTAACCCTATTATTTCTCCCAAATCTCTTGGTGTTAGGCCCTAATTCTTTGGATCTAAGTATTTTTTGTGACGTTCTCTTCCACTCTGTACCACTATTTTTTGGTAATCTCTACTATTCTCTTGTCAATTTTCTATGGCTCCTAGAATTTTCAAGAAAAAGAAAAGAGGTGATAGTGCTTCTACATCAAGCCCATCCTACACACCTCAAGAAAGTCTATTTAGTCCACTTCCACCATCCGATGAGGATAACTATGATTCTACGTTATTTGTAGACTTAGAAACCTCACTCGCTTGGTTTCACGACTTTCACAAACGTCCCATATGTCCGGGCAATTCTATTAATTTTAACATATTCCCGGAATACTGCTTGACTTTCCAAGGTTTACCTACACGAATTTGTAGAAATTTCCAATCCGATATACGACAATGTCGTTCGGATGTTTTACTGCAACTTACAATATTCGCATGGTTCAATGTATTCCTCAGTTTGTCAGACTGAAATAAAATTTGATGATGACGACTTAAGCGAATGGCTCTAGGTCCCCAATACTGGAGATGCTTTAGTTGACATAACCAAAGTCCAGTTTGGTCCAGATCTTAACTTAGAGTCTTTCAAGGACACGATGTGCGATTCGAACCCTAGACCCAGGGTTGGCTCATGTCACGTTACTTGAACCAATATTTTTATGAGCTTCATCGTATCATCATTGTCTCCATCTTGCCTAAAACGAGATCTACTGATGAGATCACGTATTTGGAGCTATCCGCCATGCATCATATTTACTTTGGGATTTCCTTCAGTCTTCCTAAAACCACGATGTCAGCCATGATCAACTGCAGGAAGGCAGGACGTAACCTTATCTATCCCATGGTTCTTCCTTTCATCTTTTATAGGTTCAACATCCCCTTGAATTCCTGTCATATAGATGGTACCATATGAGCTTCATAGGTCTAGGAAGTTTCATGTCCCTATCCCTCCTGTAGTTGGTGCCTGAGGTATTCCACCTGCCCAGGCTCCTCACCCTGCACCAGTCCCTCATGTTGATGTCCCTCCTACCTACACCATCAATCAGCTTTTCGACCGATCCGAGGCTCGCTGCATTCTCGAGGACGAACGCTATTAGGTGGATCGCATGAGTCAGCGAGACACTGACTATCGTATGACATACCAGTTCCAGACTCTATGGAATGGTATTGCTGACATTCAATGGACCTTGTCTTATCATCCTACTGGTCCCAATCCGATTCTTCGCCATCGAGACTTCGATGGACCCAGGTTCGAGGATCGTCATGCTCGACACTACTTCGACCCTACCGCATCATACATTGAGCTCGATCGTTCTGCTGACACTGGCAATGATATGAGTTGATGAATGTTTAGGATTTTGGTTCTTTATCTGATGACGACGATGATCATATAGTTTTTTAGTTGATTTTTTGTTTTATGCACTAGTTATGGTAAAGTCTCTTTTAGACTTCCTTATTTCATGAGTTTATGTACATTTATGGTTATGCTACTGAGTTTTTAGTGTTTACTATTATTTTCTACTTATGCAGTTAGACATATATTGTTGGCCATGTTTATTTCTCTATCTTTTTGGTATAATCTTGTCTTCTTTCTTATGTTATTTGTCCTCACAATTTGCCGGGGAGCTTCCATTTTGTACAAATGACAAAGGGAGAGAAGAGTGTATATATCAAAAGCAATAAATGTGCGAAGTACCAACGCGAGGTAAAATAAAATTTTAAGTTATTTTTTATATTATTTGGTATAAACTCAAAGTTTGTCAATTATCAAAATGGGGGAGATTGTTGGCCCATTGGTCATAGTTACACCTGATTTTGATAATCAACATAAACTTTGGTCGATACGCAAATAATACACTACAGGTACAAAAATAGATCGTCTACTTCCAACAAGCTAGTACTCATCGTCTTTATCGTATAAAAACTACAGATGCAGATCAAGGTTTATTTTTCTATTTTATTCTGTATTTTTTTATTGAGCCTAGGAAAAATGTATGGTTGATCGGATTGGCAACTGGTTTTCTAAACTCCACATTCAAAAGCCTACCTATATACCTAATCCTATATCCAATCCTATATCAAACCCATATCCAATAGCCATATAAAAAGTCCATACATTATTTGAACATATATTCATATGAGAACTCTACTCAAGTTCGGTCCCAGTTCTGCTAGTCTGTTATCGAGAATAGTTTGGTCCTCCTAAATATCTGTAACCAATTTTCGAATTACGAAATTTATGGAACCGAACTCTGCCCGAGTTCTACCCTAAAAAATACTATAAGTAGAGAAGAACTTTCCATTCCAAATCATTCATTCATTCATCTCTTCTTTCTATTTAAAAGCATTCCAGAGCTATTCACTTCCATATCTAGCCTTTAACGACTCCTAGCCAAGCTAAGTGCCATTCCATTTAAATCTAGAGTTTGGTGTTAGAGTTGTAAAGAAGGCTCTCCGAAAACGTTTCAGTTTTCAAGTTTGTCGTATTGAAGTTGCGAGTCCTTCGGATAAAAACTCGTGGTTGTAAGGACCTACAAGCGCTCGGTTAAAGCTTGTGCCATAGTGGATTAACATCGAGCAAGAGTACTCGAGACTGGACTAGTCCTCTCAGAGGGATACCAGTATGCATCGCTGTATCATGAGTTTGCTTTTCTAATGCTCTTTACTCTCTGCATTTAAAATTTCATAGTTTGCTCCATATTTTATACCTGTGATACTGCTTAGAATATTTTTAATTGGTGATTATCTTTCCGCTGCATACACGCACTCTATTTATCCCCTCTAGAGGTGCTCAACGTTTCTACAAACTAAAGTCCGACCTCCCAATAAAATAAAATAAAATAAAGGAAAAATATCAACTAAAATGTAGCAATGTCATGTCCACTAAACAAAGATAACTAGATCTCGGAAGGTGAGGCCTCCTCAACTGAGAATGATGGATCCAATGCAGAGCCATACTCCTGGGTCGTCTAAGCTTGGAGAGATCACTAGGTCCTCAGAGGGACGTAACAAGATACAGGAGAAAATATGCCATATAAACTATGTATATATAATAAAGAATGAATGCAACATGGTGCCTAACCAATCTAATGCGAATATGCAGTTAAGAACAAACCTTCAACACATGGGCACTATGGCTATAATGGGTTTGGCATAGCCCCCTCTTTGGGCACCAGGGGCCTCAAAGCATGACATTTCTCGAACATCAAAGGCCAGTAGGAACAGTAACAAGGGATAATCAGGCCCGTATCTCCAGTGGAGCTTCCGGGTACAAAGGATAGTGCATACTTGATCCATATGTTAAGAAACTGTCCTTCCCACCCCATGCCTATCTGTGTCATCTCCACAACACATACAAACCTCTAATAACTGCCAAGTCTACTAATCATACAATTTCTATCAGCAGTTATCTCCTATCTGTCGCACGTCCCATACGTATCGATGGTCAGTCGACTACGCGAGTTTATGTCCTATATGTGACTCACAACTCATGAAAACTCAAGTGTCAAGGCCCAAGGAGATATACCAATACCTCACAATCATGGGTTGGTCATCTAGTACTATATCATCATGCGTAAAAATAAGTAAACGTAATAAAAGACTAATGCAGTCGCTCGCACCCAAGTATGACTTGGACGCATAGTTTGATAAAAATAAGTAGACAACAAAATAATAAAAGAAAATAATATGATAAAATGACAGTAAATAAACAGTAAATAGTGGCAATGTATCTTGCCTGGAGGTGGTGTGCAGAAAATGACAACGTCTCGTAACTCAGATCGTCAGAATCAAATAGCAATGAAAGTCAACTTTTGCAAACGTCCACAGATGCTGAAATAAACATCATGAATGATTTCAGCATAAGAAATATGTTTAAGGATGCCTATCCATAAGTCCAATTCTGGACACAATAGCAAAATTATAATTTCGGGCCAAATTGGTGTCAACCGTTGGACCCGATTTGCACCGAAAAGCATGCCAAAACCTACGGTCTCTAATGTCGTCAAGTATATGTCTATGGGTCTAATTTGACGATAGGAACTCAACTGTATGCCAAAATTTGGGTTTCCGATAAGCCGTGCACAATTTCGCCCGTTGGATCGGGTCATGGGCCCGCTAAAATAGCGTTGCGGTCGACCTTCTCAGAATCGGACCAAATGGCTCACAGGACCAAAAAAATGATACGAGATCAGTGGCACAAGTTTCGTCTCAATGTGACGAACGTGCACGAAGTTGTGGACTAGTTTGGAAAAGGACCAATATGGGATATCTTGACGGATATGCCTCGATTTCGTCGTGCACACCCAACCAAATCGATTTTTGTCAAATCCCGTACGTCAGTGAAGTCGATACACACCTTTCGATGCTTTTGATTGACGATCACGTCGTCCGGTTTGTCGGGGAGAACATCGTATTGGTAAAAATTTCTGTTTTTGAGAAGTGTTTTTCAATTTTCGAATTCCGCTTTCCTCGACGCATAGTCGATGAAATTAAAAATCTAAAAAAGAGTTTTGAAGCCCTATAGGTTGTCCAAAACTGTCTTCAAATAGTTTTTTGAAATTATCGATGAATTGGCAAAAAATTGCCTTCCAATTAGGGTTCTAGGACTACTTTTACACTGTTCTAAAAACAGTTTTTTGTCGATGTTCGTATCGAATTTATAGACAAATTGGTTAACTATTCCCGAACCTATCTAATGGGTTTTCAAGAGGGTCAACTAGGCTTCCAATAGGAATTTACAGCATCAAATGATCAACTATATGAGAAAAAAAATTGGATAGGGGGTTACCTCGCTGTCAAGAACAGAACATAGTGCTCTGTTCTCCGCTGTGCCGGTGGTCGTGGCGGCGCTCTGGCGATCTTCCGACGGCGGCATGCGGCTCGTCAGGTGCGCAGGGAATCGGAAAAACTCGTGAGGGTTCACGAAAAGTCCTGGATAGCTTAGAGTTTTCGAGATATCTTGTAAAATCCGAGATAGGTTCGCTATATATAGGTATAGTTTAAATTCGATTTTTGATCGAATTTAAATTCTAATTCCCGACTAGGATTTGGTTTAAATGGAAGAGAATGGATTGAAGAGTTGACATGATTTGATTTGGTTTGATTTGATCTGAATTTGAAGAAGTTTGGTGGATCAAAAATCTCATTCTGGGAGTCGGTTCTGTGTATTGGGGGGGGGGGGGGGGTGTCGAGTTTTCACTGGTTGGTCATCTCCCTAGATTCTCCAGATCTCGCAAGATATTGAATGTTAATTGTTCTTTAATATATATATATATATATATATATATATATATATATATATATATATATATAGATAGATAGATATAGCAAATGACCTCTAGTATAGTGGTTAAGAGAGATGCATGCGACCCAAGTGGTTAGAGTTCGAGCCCCAGTGGATGCGAGTTCGCCACAATTACCCATTGCTTCAATTTTTTTTGAAGCAATGGGTAATTGTGGCGAACTCACCCCCACTGATGCTCGAACTCCGACCACTTGGGCCGCATGCATCTCTCTTAACCACTAGGTTAGAGGTCATTTGCTATTGTTTCATATATATATATATATATATATATATATATATATATATATATATATATATATATATATATATATATATACCAAGTGGTATATATATATATATATATATATATATATATATACCAAGTGGTATATATATATATATACCACTTGGTATATATATATATATATATATATATATACCACTTGGTATATATATATATATATATATATATATATACCACTTGGTATATATATATATATATATATATATACCAAGTGGTATATATATATATATATATATATATATATACCACTTGGTATATATATATATATATATATATATATACCACTTGGTATATATATATATATATATATATATATATATATATATATATATATATATATTTGAGGAGGGATCAACATTCCCTTACTTTTACATCCCCCAAGCATTTCCTCTTTCACATTCGTTTGATCTTGTTTAAGTCATCTAATCTTAACCGTTGATTTTTTAATAGTTAAGATTAGATGACTTAAACAAGATCCAATGGGGCCCTCGTTTGGTTCGCGGAATCATCGGGTTGGAAAAAAAAAGTGATTACTTTTCTATGTTTGGATGCCAAAGGAATTGAGGAGGAAAGGAAAGTGATTTCCAATGAAAGAAAAATTAGGAAAAAAGTGATTCCATCCATCCTTCCTTGGCCTTTTCAAACACCGGAAAGGAAAATCAATGGAAATTGTAATTTTTCAAAGGAAGAAAATGCCAAGGAATTGATTTCTTTTTCCTTCCATTCCGCAAACCAAACGAGGCCTGGGTGTTATCATGGGGATGTTTGGGGGAATGCAAAAGTTAGGAGATGTGGATCACTCTTTATATATATATATATATATATATATATATATATATATATATATATATATATATATATATAGGAAGCGAATCAAAAGCCCCCTTAGAAAACCCCCTAAAAATCCCCCACTCTCAATATTAACATTAATGTTAATGTTAATATTAATGTTAATATTAACATTAAATAATAAAATTAACATTAAACTTAATATTAAAATTAATATTAACATTAACATTAACATTAACATTAACATTAATATAAAAATAAAAATAAAAATTAATATTAACATTAACATTAATATTAACATTAATATTAACATTAATATTAACATTAACATTAATATTAACATAATAGTAATATTAACATTAATGTTAATATTGAGAGTGAGGGGATTTTCTAAGGGGGCTTTTGATCCGCTCCCATATATATATATATATAATATATATATATATATATATATATATATATATATATATATATTTTATATATATATATATATATATATATATATATATATATATATATATATATATATATATATATATATTTATATATATAGAGGGCTTTTGATCCGCTCCCACATATATATATATATATATATATATATCTATATATATATATATATATATCTATATATATATATATATATAACACCATTATCTAATTGCTACTTATACTTAACTTATATTCGATTTTATAACTTATACCATATGCTTGTTTACTTCTATGTTAACTAACTATATATATATATATATATATATATATATATATATATATATATATATATCTATATATATATATAGCAGATGACCTCTAGCCTAGTGGTTAAGAGAGATGCATACGTCCCGAGTGGTCAGCAGTTCGAATCCCCGTGGGAGCGATTCCAGAAACAATTTACCTGGTTCCAATATATATATATATATATATATATATATATATATGTTTTATATTTTTTTTATAGAAAGGTAAAACACTAACTATTCATATGTTTAAATTTTTTTTTTCTAAACGAGAGGGATACCTCGTGTAATTAATTTTAAAGTTGAAATATTTCGTATAATAAACATAAAATATAAGAATAATTAACGTAAACAATCCAATATTTATCTATTCTACTATATAATAGGAAAACTTGGTGGTGAAACTTTTGAATTCCTAAAATACCCTTGAGTATTTTATATTCATGATATTATTATGTCAAGTTACATGTCATTTATGTTTAAGAGTCAAAGCAATAAAGCTTGCATGCAAGTTTCTTTTTTTCATACAACTTTTCATATTTCAATGGTAAAATTTTCTATCTTTACCATTTTCGAAATATTATTATTCTCAATAAAAAACTTAAAAAATAAAATTTGTACTTTGAATCTCTTGTCATTATAAAAAGAAAACACACATCAATAATTACCTGAAAAAGACGAAAAGATGACAACTGAGATTATGATATTTTGACTAAGATACGTGCAAAGCACGTACATGCAGACTAGTATATTTAACAAGGAGTATATAATATTCTAAAAAATTTAAATTCCTAAACATATATAATTATCGACTATTCACTATTTCGCGAATCAAAACGTCTCTAATGGAAGTGTATTTTATTACCGTTAGTTTCAGGCCATTGGATACAGTTCCCAGAATCCCAGGGTATAGGGTTTATGTACACCCAATCCGCCCACCCTGAACCCCTCTTTCGGCGGGGTGAGAAAAAATCGCACCAAAAAAAAAAAAAAAAAAAAATCCTCAAAGAAAGAGAGAAAGAAGCCAAGGGAGGTCAGGAATCATTCCTCCGCCGCCGCCCAAACACTCTCTCTCTACCGAATTCCTCCGCTGAAACCCTATTTTCATTTCCGATGGCCGAGGCCTTAGCCGAGCCACAGCCAGCAACAGCACCATCGGCATCGGCAGCCGCTACCACGACGGCTTCTCTGTTCCAGAGGAGGATCGCCTTCCATTTGGAGAGGAAGCCTTATTCCCCGATCTCGAGTTCTGGCGCGAGTTTCAACCTAGAAACCCTAAATCCCTCCAGTTCCGCTCGGGCCCTGCCTACGCGTGATGATGATGAAGCTCTGCCCGCCGCATCAGGTAAGAGATCTGACGGCGTGCTGGATCCGGAGCTGAGTTTCAGGATTACCTTTCGGAGAATCGTGAGTTCGGTTCCCTCTCTTATTTTAGTTATCTTCTTCTCAGAATATGTGGGTGGGATTTGGTTTGTACTTTCTTCAATTATATTTAGAGACTTGTGATCTTTTGCAGGGTGCTGGTTTGGCAAATCTTGGGAACACTTGTTTCCTTAATTCCGTCCTCCAATGCTTGACATACACTGAGCCATTTGCCGCGTATCTTCAAAGTGGGAAACATAAATCTTCTTGTAAGTGCATAAATAATCACTTTTGTTATACGGCTGTGCTCGTCGGCAATGGGGTGTGTGTGTTTGTGGGATTTTTTTTTTGAATATTTTCAATTAAAAGGACATTATATAAAATTTATAATCAAAAGATAACAATAGACGAGGCATAATTTGGCCAGGGCTGACCCAGGCGCCAGACAAGATTAGACAAGACTTCGGACTTTGGCAACCCCCCTCTGCTTAGGGCAACCCTCCAGGCTCAACATGATGCCAGCAGAGGTCCGGGTCACAGGTGGTCCTTTAGGATCGACCTACAATAAGGGTCAAAGGGGCAACCAAAACTAGCTCCGGATATGGCAAACCAACCCCCGGCCCGGCCCCGAATGTGGCTAGAAAGAATTAAACTTGAGACCTCCTTGTTAAAACACATACGCTTACCAACTGGCAACAATCCATTTGTGAATTTTTCATAGCCAATTAGGGTCAAGGGGCAACCAAAACTAGCTCTGGATATGGCAACCCAACCCCCCGGGCCGGCCCTGATTGTGGCTAGAAAGAATTGGACTTGAGACCTCCTTGTTAAAACACATACACTTACCAACTGGCAACAATCTATTTGTGAATTTTTCATAGACAATCAACTACTAGCATAACTAGAAAAAAGAGGAATTGTATAGCATGCATGTATTTGGATTCCCCCACGCTCCTCGGTATCTTTGAATCTACTTTGTTTGGGAACTAAAGATAGAGTTTTTAGATTAGGCATGTCGTTGGACCTTCATTTATTTATGTTGTGGAGATTGCATGTAGGGCTAGGTTCTAAAGATAAAAATTCATGATCAAGGATTGGAGTTTGCAACACCTATTTTCTAGTGTAATTTGTAAATTGTGAATTTATGGGGAGCTACAAAAAGTTGAGGGATTAGCAAGATTAAATGGGAAATTTTGATTGGTAATTTCTCTTGGAAGGATATTATATTTAGTCCGAGATAAAATAAAAACATGCCTCAATTATTCTAAAGAGAGAAGGGCGACACAACGGGCAGAATTAGGGGTTATTTTTGGTTAACGGGTAGGGTTTTTAAATCCCTACGCATTGGCATTTATAGTCCTTATCTTAAATGAAAACCATTGTGATGCTTTCTTCTCGTATCATGAGCATCTTTTACCTCTTCAATGGTCGATATGGAGCATGCAAAAATCTTGTAGGCAGTGATCCTGGAACCAATAGGGGCTTTTGAGGGTGTGTTTGGGAACATAGTTTAAATTAAAATAGAAAACTGGGATTTATGCCTCAAACTCCAAATCACTTAAGTTGTTTTTGGCATGCTCTACAGTCTATACCTGCTGCCTTAGGCCACAATTGCAGTTGCTACTGCCAATAGACCTGATGTCAGCTGCTCTTGCTAGTTGACAATTTAGTTTTATCTCTCAGTTCTTCAGGTTTTCCCATAGTTACCCCTTTTTGATTATTTTAATCTTCTGTATTTATTGAAATTCTTTTTTGTAAGCATTGTAGCACATAATCAAGTTACTCAATAATTGGCCGTGTATCGATTGCATCATGAAATCACACAAATATAACCTTGCTGTAAGCACTGCTATGTAGTTAATTCCAAAACCATAAAGTTAACCATCAATTTGTAGCTATCTATACAACCATTAATAACCCTTGAAGATTCCCTGAAGTTGTAATTATTATGGAAATGATGCGGAATCAATGCGAGGTTTAAAATCAGCAATTAAGTTGAATTGAAGCAAGTTTCATTTAGTTCGTTGCTAATTACCAGATAATTCCTAGGTTCCCAAAATAGATGATTATATAAAGCAATAAATCAAAGCTATCATGCAAACCTTAGATTTGTAGAAGATTGGATCAAATGTCTATGTAACTCATGCTAGTTCTCCATTTAATATTTAGGATGATAACAATAAATTTCAGTTTTATATTTGAAGAAGCACTCAAGCTTATTTGTGAATCAGTAGCCTATTGATTGTATATTAGATGTAGTTATCTCAATTACTCAGACTCAAAATGGAAAATGAGAGTTGAATCTGAATTTCGAATGATTATCGGTTTCTTGCAAGTGGTGCTAGCGGAGGACTCGGAGAGGAGCGCCTGTTGCTGTTGCATTGCTGTGTTGCTGCTGCGCTAGTAGGGGGGGGGGGGTGATCGGGAATAAGAGAGAATTAGGAGAGGGAGAGAGACTTGGCTATCACAGCCATTTTAAAACAATGGAGTCCATCAAAATAATTTTTTTTCTTCATCATTCATGTCCTCCCTCAATCAATGACTGAGAGGGTTAAATAGACTACACAAAACAACAAACTACTCTTCTAAAACAACTCAATAACCAACTACTATTCCTCTTCCTAGATAATAGGTAAACAATAAACAAACTCAACAACCAAACTACCGTTCCTAAAGAATAGGTAAACTAGTACTTTATTTAAGAAGAAAATAACAAACAAATAAAAAAACAAATAATAGTAAAATGTGAAATCGAACTCGTCCCGACAAGAACTCCGATGCTGCCATATAGCGAGGTTGCATTGTGCCGTATTCTACGTTGGTAAATCTTCGTGACTGGTTGCTTGATGTCCTCATCAAATTCTTCCAGGGTGAAAGGAATTCGACTTTGGGTGCTGTAGCTCCTCCCGTGTAATCCATGAATCATCAAATTCAGAGCGACCTTTCCATCGAATCTACTAGAGATGATTTAATCATCCAAAATTCTGTCAATGTGATATGCTGATTGGGATCATGGAAGTGAGGGTAGTGGTGGGGAACTCTCTGGCAAAGACTCAAGTGTAGGCTCATGTGAATCCACAAGTGGATTATCTGGACTAATTGGGGGACCCTTGTAAGCGATTAAATCTTCAATATTAAATGTGGAGCTGATTCCGAATCCAGGTGGTAAGTCAATGACATAAACATTCGGTCCAATTCTTTGTAAAAATTTAAACGGTTTTGCACTGCGAGCATGTAATTTTGTAACTGATTCTGGAGGAAACCGTTTCGGTCTAATCCGGACCATAACATAACCACCAATTTGGAATTCAAGAAAATTTCTGTGCTTAATCAACAAAAAACTTATATTGAGCATTACTATTTTTTTGATTATTTTTTTATGCAAGTTATGAATATGTTTGACAACTGCAGAATCAGAAATCCTAGAATGCTAAGACATGAGAATGAGATCTATAGGTCTCCTAGGTTTAAAACCTAGCACGAAATCTATACTAACATCTAACCGTGGACGGTTAGGTACATGAAGCGGAGTATACAAGTCTATATTTTGTTTCTGTTGCTTAGCCAGTTAGCAAGTACGGTACTGACCGACAAGCTTTGCAACATCTCTTTTGACACTAGGCTAGTAAACTGATTCTCAACGGCTTCTATAGTCTTATTTCGACCAAAGTGACTGGACAAACCACCAGTATGCAATTCCCACAACAAAAAGCCTCTCAATGAAGTATGTGGGATACATAGCTTGCTAAATTAAAATAAATAGCTGTCCGTCAATAGAAATCCATCTAAATCACGAGTCAAATCATCTCTCAAAAGTACATAAATTTCACCAAAGTCAGGACACGACTCATAATCTTCCTTGACCTTATCAAAGCCAAAAAATTCGACACTTATGCCAGAAACCAGTCTTCTAAATGGCGGTCGAGGTGTCCGCCTAGGTGGCGTCTAGGCGCTAGGCGGCCGTTATCCGTATCGTTTTTGCCGTTGGCGGTGGAGTAAACGGCCAAGGGAGGTTTGGCGGCGTAGGCAAACGCTAAGGCGGAGCAATACATGATTAGATGTTTTGGCAAAATAATATTGCAAGTATTATGGATCTATGGTTCACTTTTACCGGACGAAATCTTTATAAATCTTTGTTCTATAATTTAGTTATGTATAAAACACCCTTAAAATATGCATATTATGCAAAAAATAGTGGTAAAATAGTAAAAATGTCCAAAATATATTAAATATCCAGACGGCGCTTAGGCGGTGCCTAGGCAGTACCACTCCGCCGTGCACTCGCCTATTGCCATTTAGAACCTTGCCAGAAAGTACAACTATACGTTGATTAAGTGCGTCAGCGGCTTTGTTCTCAACTCCTGTTTTATGTTTTAACACGTAGGTGTAGTTTTGCAAGAACTCAACCCACCTACCGTGTCTAGCGTTCTGTTTTTTTGGAAGTTAAGGCATCTCAATGCCTCGTGGTCAGAATAGATAATGAATTCATGCAGTAGCAAATAATGTTGCTAATGTCAAAGGGACAAAATAAGTGAATAAGTGCATAGAACTCTTTATCGTAGATGGTGTAGTGCTGCTTGGCCTTATTCAATTTTTCACTAAAAAAGCTAATGAATGTCCCTTTCAGGCTAAGACTCTACATATGCCTATACCAGAATCATCACATGCAACCTCAAACACCTATGAAAAATCAGAAAGACACATAACAGGTGCCTCCGTCATTTTTTTCTTAATATCTTTGAACGTTTTGGCTGCGACAACTGACCACTCAAAGGCTGCTCTCTTTAAGCAATTGGTTGTGGGGGCCATGACGTTTTTAAAATCCCATATAAACCGACGATAGAAAGTCAATAGTCTGTGAAAACTCCTAACATCTAGTGCTTCAGGGCTCGGACCTTTATCTTCTGGTGATCGACAAAGATTCTTGCACAAGATACGACAAATCCTAGAAAAATAATGTAAATAATGTACATTTCTTAGGTTTCACATACACGCTCTCCTTACGTAACGTGGCACACACTTGCCTTAAGTGATCTACATGTTCGTCCCTCGTTTGGATGTAAATAAGTATATTGTCAAAATACACAACCAAGAATCTACTAATAAAAGGTCTAAGTACTTGCATCATAACTCTCATAAATGTGCTAGGGACGTTGGATAGTCCAGAATGCATGACCAACCACTCATAAAGGCCATCTTTTGTCTTTAAAACGGTCTTCCATTTATCCCCTGGGTGAATACGATTATGATGGTAGTCACTCTTGAGATCAATATTTGAAAAGATAGTCTGATAGTGGCTCCAGACATCATATCTAACATATCGTCTAGTCTGGAATTAAAAATGGTATTTCACCATATTTTATTAATCACACGACTATTCATGGACAACCTCCAGGCACCATCTTTCTTTCCGGAGTCAAAAGTGCTGGTACATTGCAAAGATTCATGCTTTTCGTGATAAATCCTCTAGCTAATAACCACCTTAACTGCGGAGGAGGAGGGTGCGGCCAAGTGTCCGGAGCTGAGAGGGGGGATCGGGAATAAGAGAGAATTAGAAGAGGGATATAGACTTGGCTATCACAACCATTTTGAAACAATAGAATTCATCAAAATAATTCTTTTCTTCATTCATTCATGTCCTCCCTCAATCAATGACTGTGAGGGTTAAATAGACAACACAAAACCAACAATCTACTCTTCTAAAACAACTCAACAACCAACTACTCTTCTTAAAGATTAACCAACTACTCTTCTTAAAGAATAGGTAAACAATAAAAAACTCAACAACTAAACTACCCTTCCTAAAGAATAGGTAAACTAGTACTTATTCAAAAAGAAAATAACAAACAAATAAAAAAACAAACAAATAATAGTAAAAAGTGAATTCAAACTCTTCCCGACACGAACTCAGAAGCTGACTCATAGCGAGGTTTTGTGCCGTCTTCTACTTTGGTGAGTCTTCGTGACTGGTGACCTGAAGTCCTCATCAGGAAGCAATTGATGCAAATACTTCTTTCATGTTGAAGTGGTCATACTAATTTTCCATCAACTGTTTTGCTAGGGTAGCAAAAGCCAAAAACTATTTCCTTGTCAGACATCTTGAATGTTATGTTGTATTACCATAAATTGACAGCTGATAGTTCTTATAATTTGTGGCCTTATTTATTTATTTATTTTTGTTTATTATATGTTCATGTTGTAGCTAACTTTGAATTTTTTCTTCTCTATTAAGGTCGTACTGCTGGATTCTGTGCAATGTGTGCTCTTCAAAATCATGTCATGAATGCTCTGCAGTCAACTGGGAAAATATTGGCACCCTCTCATCTTGTCAAGAACTTGCGATGTATGCCCATTTATATTTCTTAAAAAAGTTTGGAAGTATCTTTAAACACTAATTCTAGTTCGTCAAAATCTTGGAATGATGTTATCATTTCGATACATCTGATTTTTCTGCTGACTCTTGGTGTAAAGAGCTATAATTCTTGACAACTTGATCAGGTATATCTCGCACTTTCCGAAATTCTAGACAAGAAGATGCTCACGAGTACATGGTGAACTTGCTAGAGTCAATGCACAAATGCTGTTTACCTTCTGGTGTCCCAACTGAATCTCCTAGTGCCTATGAAAAAAGTTTGGTCCATAAGATATTTGGTGGCCGTCTCAGGAGCCAGGTAGCATTAGAATTTTGTACTTTTGAGATTCTTTTGAAATTTAGAGCTCTAAATTATATGTTTGTATTCTCATGCAGGTGCAATGCATGCAATGTAAGTTCTGTTCCAACAAGTTTGATCCCTTCTTGGATTTAAGCTTGGAAATAATGAAGGCTGATTCCCTGAGGAAGGCACTTGCACATTTCACTCATTTTGAGCAATTAGATGGAGGGGAGAGGCGATATCAATGCCAGCGTTGCAAACAAAAGGTCAGGGCCTTTAAGCGACTTACTATTCACAAGGCTCCCCATGTCCTCACCATTCATCTCAAGCGGTTTGGTTGTCATATTCCCGGACAAAAGATTGACAAGAAAGTAGACTTTGGGCCTACTTTGGACTTAAAGCCTTTTGTCAGTGACCAACATGTGAGTGAAACTTTTCTAAAACTGTTTTCTCCCTTTCCAGCTTGTACCTTCCATTTTCTCCATTTATTTGATCTTATTTCACCCCAATGTACAGGAAGCAGATTTGAAATACACTCTCTATGGTGTTTTGGTGCATGCAGGCTGGAGTACCCACTCTGGTCACTATTACTGCTTTGTTCGTACGTCAAGTGGCGTTTGGCATTCTCTTGATGATAATCAGGTTAGGATTCCACATTATATTCTGTGTTTTCTTATGCCAAGGTATTTCTT
This sequence comes from Iris pallida, assembly GCA_029216955.1. Classification (NCBI taxonomy): domain Eukaryota; kingdom Viridiplantae; phylum Streptophyta; class Magnoliopsida; order Asparagales; family Iridaceae; genus Iris; species Iris pallida. The sequence goes on from JANAVB010019999.1 coordinate 4,321,408, forward strand.
TTTCTAAGGCTCTTGTATTGTCCAAGGGTAAGGCAACCCCACCAGAGGATAGAAAAGATGTGACAAATGTATCTTATTCAAACTAGTGCACTTAAATTTCTTTGCGAGATCACAACATATTGAATATAAATAAACTCACAATTTAGAAAGGGTAGCTAGACCTCTCAACTTATGGATGAACTTTCCAAATGTCCACTTTCTTATGAAGAAGTGGATCATGAGGGGGCAAAGAAGATCTCAATCCAGAAACTTTTTTTAAATTAAGCTTAGACTGCTTGAAGAACTATAGGTAGCTGAACGGAAATAAGCTCCCAACCTAGGAAAGGATTTATAAAGCTCACAACTAAAGTAAATATCACAGAACTCCCTAAACTCCACATAATGAACTACTCCCCACAAGGAAGGGGTGGTCAATGTCTTATTCCAAAGAGAAAACCATTGTCTTTCTTCGCTTCCTTGACATTCATGATGTAACCATTGTCCTACTTTGCTTCTTTGACATTCATGATGGTTCCTTATTTAATCTAATCGGGATTAAATTCAGCCTTATGTTGGGGCATGGGTTGGAACAAGCTAGGATGATTGGGTTTTTGTTGACTATTCATTCATGGTCTATTGTTAAATGCTGAAACTTGAATTTTTCTCAGGATTTATAGAAAAATACTGTGGAATTGATTTGAACACCCTTCCTCGGTATAGCATGGTGCTCCATCTTTTGTGATGGAGAGCAAATCACAATCAGAGGGTTAAGGGAAGGAAAGTGAGTCAATTGTCTTACCCATTGTGTAGTTACTAAAAACTGTGGTAATATATAATAGAACAGGAAATTTTTAGCTTGTTTTTTTGTTTCTCTAGCTCATCAAATTTTTTTGCTCACTGAATGTAGCCGAAAGAAAGGAATTATATTTCTTTCTTTCCTTTTAGGAAATACTTTTCTTTATTTCCTTTTAGGAATTACTTTTCTTTATTTCCTTTTAGGGGTTGTTTGGTTCACCATAAAGAGAACTACCACAACAAATGTTATGGTAGTTGAGTCATTTTGGTTGTTTTGATTGCTGAAGTAATTCCAGTATAATACAACAATTGTTCCAAAATTTCTCTCAACTATCATTACAGTTGCAGCCGAAGTGATTGTAACGTAAGAGCATGGACATTACAAAAATCGGTGTAGTGTCCAGGTCATGTCAAGTTGAACACGTACCAGACACGGCACATACACTACAAGATACACTAGGACGTCCCAAAATGGGTGTGGTGTCAGTGTTGCTGTGTCGAATTCATGTCTGGCAATATATACTGTTTAAGCCGATATGTAAGTAGTCATTTCCACGATGATTTATACGTGATTAGTATGCTTAATTTCACTCCAGTCTTACAAGGGGGTCAACATGGATGCCATGGTACCCGATAACCCGATCCGATTTTTGACTAAAATTTTGGGTTTGGATGTAAAAAGTTAAGACCCAAAATAATTCAAGTATGGTTGGGTTTTATAAATATATAATTTTACTCTTTAGATATGTACACAATTGAGTCTTAGAGTCGTTGGTAAAGGCAACAGTTATTTTTACTATGTTAAGGTTTCAATTCCTGCCATATGCACTGGAGAATTAGTTTTTTTTTCTTTTAATTTTCACAAGGCTAGGGTCCGGATGTTAAACTAGAAGCCAAATAACATTTGGGTTGGGTTTCGGATAGAGAATTGGAACCCGAAGAGCTTTGGGGTCGGTTTCGGATTTTACATAAATCCGACCCGCCCGACCTGTTGACAGCCTTAATACACAATCAAGCTAAATTGAGTATCGTTTGATTATTTATGACTGTTGTTAGAATGGGAGGAAACTGAATATACAAAAAAATACAAGATGGTGGAAATCCAATGTACATGTAATTGGAAAATAAAAATGAGCTTTGAGTGAAGTTCTATTCTACTGCAGATAAACTCTTCCTAACATCATCAGGTCCAAGTATTCATCTTTTTGTACTTGTATTCCAGGTACGTCAAGTTAGTGAGAAGACCGTACTAGCGCAGAAGGCCTATATGTTATTTTATGTTCGTGATAGAACTTCAGCAATTAAAGGATCAACTGGTGTTGCATGCAAAGATAACGTGCCGACAAATGCTCCTGGGAATAAAATGGTTCCTCAATCATCCTGTGTCTTTACTGGATTTGTTTTTAATGGGATTACAGAAGGAAAATCAAGAATTTCAGAGCGCGATTCAGCCATATGTAAACCCAATGATAACTCCTGTGGTCAACCTTGTGCTGCTGTGGTTTATTCAAAAGAAACTTCATCTTCGCAGAAGAATGACAATAGCATGCCGAAAGAAGCTCCAGTCTTGCAAAGGAATGGGTTTGTCATGAAAAATACTTCTTGTTTACAAATGACTGCTGAAATTCAGGCAAAAGAATTAATGCAAGCAGCCCTATCGAAGGATCATATAAAACTACATTTGGAGAATCCCTCAACAGAGATGCCTCTTTCTATATCTTCCATTGATCATCCATCACGACTGGAACATAATACCGTTGATTCCACATCTGATGCTGATAATGTTGTCCTGCCCGAAAGCAGGCTACTTAGTCAAGGGAAATCTCAGTTTCCTGACGTTTGTAACATTAAAGCGGGGTCGAGTATCCTTGCTGCTCAGTTATATACCACTGGCTCCTTGAAGTCTAGTTCTGAAAATCATAACAAGAACTTTCTCAAACAAAACAACATTCATGTGGTAACTGCTTAAGTCTCTAGTTCATCCGTCGTCTTTCTGTGTAAATGTATACATATTGATCTTTTAACCCTTATTTCTTTTACTTTAGAATGCTAGCGCCATAAATGAAATTTCTCAAAGTAATGATGCCTCATGCAAGATGGACACTGTTAGCGCGTCTGTGAACATTGAGCAAACAGGAGATTTTAGCCAATCGATTCATACAAATGAATGCATTGGAGAGGAGTTGTTTAGCTCAACACTTATGGAAACTCAGGTACCATTGATTTTTCTTTTTTTAGAAATGAGGCAAGGGTCCCTCTGTTGTTGCATTATCTGGAAGTTAACTTTGTTTCTTGCCAGAGTTTTCTAACAGATTGTTTTTCTTTTTCATGGTGTGCTAATTAATTGGCCATCCAGATCACTGGTTCCGATAATGGTAAGATCTTCGGTAATCTACAACACAAGGAAAGTAGAGAAAATCTGCTTAAGTTGGAGGAAGCTGGACTAAGTAAGAAGTTCTTGAATATACCAAAACGTGTGAATGTTTGTCTTCAGCAGGATTGTCTTTCACTAATAGGCAGAAAAGACTCTGTTCCTTCCCACACTAAGCGGAAGCAAAATAAGCTTGCGAAATCTCTCTTAAAAGGTCCATGTTTTGGACGCAAGCAACTATTTCTCAAATCCTTACTCGTGTGCAAAAGTAAAAAGGGCAAGAGCTACAAAAAGCATCGTGTCAGAAAAATGACCAAATATAAAGTTCAGGAGGGTATCACTGCCGATGATCATGGGAAATCGACATCTGAGGCTACACGACTAATTGGTGAAGCTTCTTTCCAATCTTCCAAGAAACGTAGTCGGCCAAGTTCAAACAAAGAAGAAGTTGAGGGAGTAAAAGAAGTTAAATGTTCTAATGGTATTATTCTTGACAATGATAGAATTTTAGAAAAAAGTAGCAAAAATGTTGTCATGCTTGCTACTTCAGAACAGCCTATGAATTCAGTCACGCCTGCTGCAGTTGAGTGCAACGCAAGAAAAGAAATTGCCTATGAAAAACGACTTGCCGAGAATAATGCTTTAAGTGAACTGATGAGCTTCAAACATATCATTGGTCAGTCACAATATTTTTGTTTCTTGTCTTGTAATTTTTACCACTATTGACTATTTGTCTTTGTCTGGATTATTGTCTATTGTTGAAACTCCTTTTTCATGCATGCAGTTCCGAGGTGGGATGATGATGTGCCTGGGTATCGTGGATTTGGAGATGCACGAAGTAGAAGTATTGGTTATGTACTAGATGAATGGTAAGTTTCTTTACCTCACATTTGTTATGGAAGATAATGAGATTTTCAGTTGCAGGGTGAATACTCTGACCATCAATATCCAACTTAAATTCTTGTTGTATCAAAACATAAATTTAGAAGATAAAATAGATAATAACTCAAGATTTTACAGTAATCCAAAAAGCTATCTCCAATCAGAAGATGCAACTAATAGGTCGCATCTAATGCACTATACCGTTCTATACAAAACTAGAATTCCTTGCATCAGGTACTCCACACCTTAGAAGCTAGAAGCGGGGGTGGGAGCGGGAGCGGAGGAACACGACTACTTAGAAGAGTCTAAAGTTGGTAGTGTACTGTAAAGCCCAAAAAATTGTGCCCCGTCTGAAGCGAAAATGCATAGCCTTCTACGGACCAAGGTTATGCGAGAAGCTTCCAGAATGTTCTAGAAGATGGTAGAATCTTTCAGAAGGTCCCAGAATCTTTCAGAGGATCCAAGAATCTTTCAGAAGACTTGAGACCTTTCTAGATGTGTCATGATCTTTCTGGATGTACTAGAAGCTTCCTTGTACTTATCTATTCCCAAAAATATTACTAAAATAATCTCGGGAATATGCCGGTTCCAGATGGTTCCTGATGTTTCCATGTAAGCCCTATGGGCACTATAAATAAGTGAGAGTTCTTATTTGTTCCTCACCAACAAAACTTGTAACCATTCTCCAAGTTAATAGCAGAATCCTTTACGAGTCCTATTTGCTCCACTCTTCTCTTAATTACTTAGCATTCTAGCTAAGATGGTTCGAGAAGGCTTGTACGAGCCTTCGAGAAAGAAGATAGTGCACCGCACGCGACGAAGTGTAGCCTAAAACACTAAGTCCGTGACAAGTGGTATCAGAGCAAAGATCGATTGTCCCGATGTCATTCGAGATCGTCCATGAGGAGCAACCCATATCGTCTAAGGAGAAGGCGAAGCCCGCGAGGAAGGGCAAGAACAAGAAGCCGTCGATGGAACGTGCCCTTGGCGAGTTGGCATCCCGCATGGACTCTTGGAGAAAGGCGTGACGGTTGTCGAGCTTCAAGTGGAGCAAAACCAGACGGCTCATGAGGAGTTCGCCCATGGGTTGGAGATGGACGTCACCCATGCTATGGCGCTGTTTCGGGAGCAACTCCGCGAGATGCAAGCCGAGTTTGAGGAGGAACGCAAGGCTACCAAGGCGAAGATTGTCGAATTATGCGAGGAGCTAAAAACCAAGACGACGATCCTTGAGAAGGCTATTGCTGTTGGTGCGACTTCGAGGAGGGAGGCAGTCCCGAAAGTGAAGTATCCAGAACCCAAGTCCTTCAACGGCGTACGAGACGCGAAGTGGATAACCTCATTTGGAATATCAAGCGGTACCTGAAGGCGGTTCGCATCGAGAATGAGACCGATAAGGTAAACACGACGTCTCCTTATTTTTCTGATGATGCTATGCTGTGGTGGTGCTGCAGGTGCATCACGAAAGAGAAAGGACTGCTCGATTGAGACTTAGGAAAATCTCAAGAAGGAGATCAAGTCTCAGTTCTATCCGAAGAACGTGGAGTTTGTGGCGAGGTAGAGTTTGCGAGAACTCAAGTATACTGGGTCCATCAAAGACTATGTGGCGGAGTTCACCCGCCTGATGCTTGCAATTTCGAATATAGGCGAAGAAGATCACATGTTCTTCTTCCTATACGGTCTGCAATCGTGGGTGGCGCAAGAGTTGCAGAGGCAACGCGTCTCAGATCTGAACACGGCCGTTCCAGCGGCCGAGAAGCTGATGGAGTATCGGCGAAGCGATACCCCCAAGCCTAGGGCTGCAAATGAGCCAAGCCGTTCGCAAGCTGCTCGAAGCTCGACTCGATAAAAGCTCGTTTGAGCTCGGTTCGTTTAGTAAACAAGCTGAGCTCAAGCTTCATTTTCGAGCTCGTTTAATAAACGAGCCAAGCTCAAGCTTAGAAGTGCTCGGCTCGTTTGAGCTCGCGAGCTGGCTCGTTGATGAGCTTGCAAGCTGGCTCGTTTAGAAGCTCGTTTAGGAGCTTGTTTAGAAGCTCGTTTGTTCTTTGTTGAATTCTAAATATATGTATATTTGTGTGCATTATATATTTATATGTCCTTAATAATTGATATTAAGGAACTTTTGAATTAATAATATCACAGTTACTTGAATTCAAACCTAACTAAATTGAAATCAAGCTCGTTAAGCTTGAAATCAAGGTTAATGAGCTTGAAATAAAGTTGAGCGAGCTTGAAATCAAGCTTAACGAGCTCGATTTTGAGCTTATCAAACTTGTTTATCAAGCTTGTTTATCATGCTTGTTTATCAAGCTTGAATCAAGCTTACTTATCAAGCCAAGCTCGAGCTCAAACCAAACCAAGCTCAAGCTTAATTATAAACAAGCTCAAGCCAAGCTCAAGCTCTAAAATAAAAAATTTACCAAGCTCGAGCTCGAGCTTGAGCTCGATTAATTCTAGTCAAGCCAAGCTCAAGCTTACAAAAGCTTGGCTCGGCTTGGCTCGTTTGCAGCCCTACCCAAGCCCAAGGCAAAGACCACTACCAAGTTCAATGGTGGGGGAGACGAGAAGAACAACGGAAAGGGAGCTCCGACGGAACGAAATATAGAGTACTTCGTTTGCGGAGGGAACCAATTTGCACGCGACTGCAAAAACAAAGACAATAGGGTAAATGCAGTACAAGGCGAGGAGGCCGAGGACGAGGAGCCTACGATTGGAGCTCATATGGGCGCCTTGCGCCTACTCAATGCTTTGAAAAGTAAGGCGGTCGTAGCCAAATTCCCGAGTTAGGAACTGATGTATGTGGACATGAAGATTAACAGCCACAACACGAGGGCAATCGTCGATACATGGGTGACCCACAACTTCATTTCGGACACAAAGGTTCAACGCTTACGTCTTGTGCTAGCAAAAGACTCGAGCAGGATAAAGGCGGTCAACTCAGAGGTCCGTCCCGTGCAAGGGGGTGGCCAAGGGAGTGAAGATCCAAGTGGGAGACTGGACGGGTATCATACCAGTCTCACGGCCGCACCACTTGACGACTTCAGCATGATCCTCGGGATGGACTTTCTTACATCGACAAAGGCGGTTCCAATGTCTCATCTGGGAGTCGTCGGGATCATGGAGGAGACCTCCCCGTGCATTGACTGTTGCACGAGACGAGCTTACGAAGGGGAAGGCTCTTTCCGCCATCCAGTTCAAGAAAGGGATGAGGCACGAAGAGATGACCTATCTGGCAGCACTCAAAACGAATGAGGCGCCCGTGCAAGGGGATCTTCCGCCTGAGATTGATGATGTCCTTGCGGAGTTCGGGGACGTCATGCCAAAGGAGTTGCCAAAGAGGCTACCTTCGTGGAGGGAGGTAGACCATGCCATCGAGCTAGAGCCGGGCATGAAGCCGTCCGCCATAGCTCCATATCGCATGGTTCCGTCCGAGCTCGACGAGTTGAAGAAGCAACTGAAAGAGCTGCTTGACGCAGGTTTCATCAGACCGTCGAAGGTCCCGTACGGTGCATCGGTGCTATTCCAGAAGAAGGATGAAAGCCTTCGTTTGTACATCGACCAGTGTTGTCAAAGGCGTGCCCCAGGCGTGCCTTGGCCCCAGGCGCAGGGGTAGCGCCTTAACAACATCGAGGCGAGGCGCAGTTAGTCAGGCACGACAAAGGCGCGCCTTTTGCCCAGGCGCAGGTTGTGCTTAAGGCGCGCCTCGATGATTTTGTTGATTTTGCTTATATAAATGTGCAGGAAGAAAAAGAAGAAGCCCACAGCAGGCCCACAGGAAAACAAATCCAGCCCGCTCCAATTGAAGAGAACTGAAGAAAGTTAAAAAAAAACAGAAGGAAAGAGAAGATAAAAAAAACTCCACACACAGTCGAGAACCCTACTTCCCTGGGTGCGGCACGACAGCGGCTCACTTTGGCTGACGGCGGAGGCATCTTCAGGTTAGCCGCCGTTTCCCCCTCTCTCATTTCTCTCTCTCTCTCTCTCTCTCTCTCTGTTGATGTCTCTTGTCTCTCCTTCTCTCTCTCTCTCGATCTCTCTTGTATTTGTTTCATTGTTCCTCTCTCTCTCTCTCTTGTATTTGTTTTACTGAAGATTACTAAAGTAGTGCCTTTTTTATTGGAGAAATTTTGGGTCGCACCCCACTTACTTTACCATAATTCAAGGTGCACCCCTGTCATTTACCATAATGTATAACATCCCCCACTTTAGACGTTTTCCGTCTCTTGCTAACAGTTGACCGCTCTGACTCTATTTTTCTGACTAAAAGGCACTTAACTCACTTTATAAGGAGTCGTAATGAATTGAAGCCCCTAACTTGTGTAATCCCTAAACTACTATTCTCTTTTATAAATCCCTACACCACAGCCAATTCGACCGTTCGTTTGAAACCTAACCCCCAATCTCTCATCCATTTTCACATTTAATCTTGACCTAACCCCCAATCTCTCTTCAATTTTCACATTAAATCTTGACCTAACCCCCAATCTCTCTTCCACTCGATCTCTACTGTAACCTCTCCTTTTCCTTCTCTTCTATTCAATTGCGTGGCTTGGTACCAAATATTTAGGGTTCATCGAAGCTTCACCGAGCTCCCATGGCTAGCTCTGCAACTGCGGTAAGCTATGTTTTGTGTATTTTCTTTGAATGTATGAAATTTCTTGCTGTTGTGGTTTGTCCCTCTAATTTTCGTTGAATGTGTGACATTTTCAAATATGTTTAGGAGAAATGTCAACTTTGCTGGAAGCACACCCACCTTGCAGATGAGTGTCCGTTCTTGAGCTCACCTTGCAAGATGGAAAACTGCAAGGGGATTAGGTATGTTTCGAAGTCAAATACCAAGGCAAATCCTGGGAGAGAGTTTCTGAAGTGCCCCCTCTGCTCGGATTTTCAATGGCTGGATGTTGCTGTTTTGGGTTCAAGCTCTGGAAGCTCATCTTCAACAATTCAAAGAGGAGGCTGTTTCTTATGTGGTGAGTTAGGCCATTGGAAGAAGGAATGCCCTTGGGAAGAAAGCACTTGTCCTAATCAGAATTGTGGAGGAAAAATAGCTATTTTAATGTCAAAGAGGAGTCACAGCAAGGGAAGAAAATTCTTACAATGCTTGAAATGCAACAATGCATTCCAATGGTTGAATGAGGCCAATCTTAGTGAGGATAACAAATCTCAAATCCCTGTTCAAGTTGTAGTGAACACGACTTTAGAAGTGTTTTGTAAAAAAATTGGGAAAGGATTGGCTATGTAACATTGAAATCTGATAGATCATGTACTAGATGTACTATATGAATGAAACAATGTTTTGAAGAAAACTGATAATTATGTTGCAATTTTTCACTACTTGTTGCAGTTTGTAACTATATAAAGACATGGACACATTGCAAACTGTCCAGACAAAATTAGCTTCTCAAGTATATGAAGACATACTGCAATCTGTCTCACAAAATCAGCTTCACAAAATACGCTTCAAAAAACTGTCCCACAAACATACAATGATATGGACATAATGCAGATAACATACTTTCATATGAAGACATGGACATACTGCAGATAACATACTTTCACAAAATAAGCTTCAAAAAACTGTCCCACAAACATACTTTCACAAAATAAGCTTCTCACATGGACATAATAAAGACATGGACATGGACATACTGCACATAATGAAGGAATACTGCACATAATGAAGGAGAGTACTGCATATACTTAAAGTATTGCAAACATAACTCAAGTACTGCAAATAAGTCCAGAAAAACATTGCAAACATACTGCAGATAATGAAGGCATACTGCAAACTGTCCAGACAAACATACAATAACTTTCAGTAGAGTTTGTTGACATTAGAGTAATTACAAAATGAAGGCATGCTACAGTAATATTCCCACAAAATGAAGGCATGCTTCAGTAATATTCCCACAAAATGAAGGCATGCTTCAGTAAACAACACTGAGTTTGTTGACATTAGTAATTACAAAGCATTCCTTTCTGAAATGGCCTATATAACATTCCACTGTAGCCTACAAACTGCATAAAATGCCCCAAAAATTGCCCAAAATGTCCTACTGCTGTTGCCAGCTACTGCTGGCTCTAACACTTGAGTTCCATGGAGGTCTGAACACCGAGTTTGTTGACATCCTTGGTGGTAGACATGCTGCAATGTCATTTGCCCTACCAGGTGCATTGGCCAAGTGTTGTATTTGTTCTGCAACTGAAGGTCTTGGAGGCATGAAATTTATTGAAGGCCTTGGAGCCATGAAAGTTGTTGAATGCATAGTTTGTGTTGTATTTAATTCACCTGCTTGTTGTACTGCCTTCTTCTTACCCCTTGAAACCTTTGGCTTCTTGTAAACAGTACCCTTGGAACTTTTTTTTGGTTCTTTGGGTGGTCTTGGCGCCCTTGGTGTTTTCTTGTTCCCTCCAACTGGTCCTCCCCGGCGCCCTCTAGCATTATGATCTGCTGGCAACTTGCACCACCCACATATCCTCTGCTTCTTGACACCTCTTTGTAACTCATCAGCTTCCTTCCTCCTAACACCATTTGATCTTCCAGGGAGCCTATGTCTACCAGGTGGACCAACCTCATTATGGTGGCTGCAAAATAAATGAAGTAGAGAGTGGCATGATAGTAACTTAAATGAAGTAGAGAGCTGGAAAATAAATGAAGTAGAGAGCCTATAGTGACTTACTTTGTCCCATAAGCTTTGTTGAGGCATTGGAACAATCTTTCCAGCATATGCTTTCTGGTAGGTAGTGGCATGATAGTAGTGACTTGTGAACCTATAACAAGACAAGTAAATATTGTTAGTGTACAACTCTAGTATAAGCTGTAACAAGACAAATGAATATTGATAGTAATTACATTATCCATTGAGGGCTACTAGGTAACAAAGCAGCTACAGCATGGACACAGGGAATCCTGTTAAATCCAACACACAACAGTCACAGCTTCTTTGATTAATATCAACAGTCCATCTATTCTCAATAGAGTACACACTAGTGACACAAAACAACCCTTCATCAGCCCCAGTCACTTGATATTTGTTGACAAGCTTTGATCTTTGCTCAATTATCTTCTTAGCTCTTGGGGTCAAGTCATACTCACCACATGCTCTAGAAGCCATCTTCCTATCATAGATCATTTGCATCACCATCATATGAAACATCTCCACAATCATAGTGATGGGTTTACCTCTGATTTCTCTTATCCAACTGTTGAAGCTCTCAGAGAAATTGTTGGTTATGTGCTCACACTTGGTTGTTTTGTCAAAGTAGGCTCTACACCATCTGGTCTTGTGCTCTTCCATCATGTACTCAAGACCCTCTGGACACTGTTGAGAAATTGCTTCAATCCATTTAGCATTATCTACCTCTCTGTAGGCTCTAGCTGCCCCCCATATAAGATGCTTTATCTGTTGGCTAGCACTGACATGGGACTTGAAGTTCTTGTAGAAATGCCTGAAGCAAAACCTATGTGGGTGCCCATAGAATTCACTGTCAACAGCTTTCCCTAGGCCTTTCTGCTTGTCAGAGATGAAGGATATCTTCCGTGGATGTTGCAATAACTTGTCTTTAATCATATGCTAAGGAAATGACCCCATGTAGCTTCACACTCTGAAGTGCATATATAGATGGCAAGTGGAAACAACCCATTATTGTCATCTAAAGCTGTGGCTGACAAACACACCCCTCCATACTTTCCTTTCAAGTGACAACCATCCAATCCAACTAGTGGTCTGCAACCATTTATGAATCCAATGAAGCTTGCAAAGTAGCCTATGCATAAATATCCAAATTCAGTTGTCCCTGGTATATTTCCACAAAAAGCCACATTCCCAGGGTTGGATTTCAAAACCTGGTTTGCAACCTCAGGAGCTTTCCTATAACTTTCATCATAGCCACCAAACATTATCTCCTTAACTCTGAACAATGCCATGTGTGCATTCCAATATGACATCTTTACTGTAAACTTGGACCACATCTGCTTCTGAACATCCTTTGCCTTCCATGAAGTATGGTGTGCCTTGATGTCATCTTCCAAAACTTCAGAGATGAATCTGCTGTTTGCCATCTTGTTCTGCAACTTGGAGGTGTGCTTACAAGTGTGTGCTTTATTGAGTTGTCTCAGTGTACAAGTTGTCTTATCTGGTCCAATTCTGACCCTGCACATCCATGGACATGCCCCTTCTTGACACACCCCCCATATCCTCTGCACTTCATTCTTAACATACTTAATTTCAAATCTGTTCTTTATAGCAAAAGTCCTTAAATATCTTCTGTACTCACTAGGATTCATCTACTGCTGACCTAGGACTAGATCAATCACCTCAGGAGCTCTGTATTCCTCCTCACCCATCTCACCTTCACTGTACAAATCATCAAGTTCAGTCCCAGCTTGATGATCACATTCAGAAGTTGATGAGTCATAGCTATCGTATTCCTCTTCAGGCTCTAGTTCATCAACTGCAAGTTGTTTTCTTCTCTGAACCTCTTGCCTCTGAAACTCAGTTTCTTCCCCCCATTCTTGACTGTTGTTTTTTGAAATGTCCATATTTCTTGACATAGGTTCTCCTTCATCATCACTGTTACATGGAATATACTCCTCATCACCCTCTGTTTCTTCTTCTTCATCCTCTATTTCTTCCTCACTTGAATGGTCAAGGGTTGCTGGTGGTTCATCTCCATAATGTTGTGTCCCAGCTTGTGTACCAAGTTCTTCATCCTCATGTGTATCAGCTAAGTCTACTGCTACACCTTGTGTAGTTGGTATTTGTGACTCCACTTCATCTAATCCAGTAGTGACTGCTTGACATTCTTGACATTTGATCCAACTGCTCCTCTGGGAGGTCCACATCACTGCCACTAGGTAGTGGTTCAACAACATCATCTTCCACATAGCACTTCTCTACATTTCTCTGACTCTTTCTCACAGGTTTTCTAGATGGTTTGTGAGCTACTTTCTTCATCCTAACCTTCTTAGCTGAACTGTGTGGATCAATAGGCTGTAACTCAGTAGGTTGTTGTTCTTGAATTACAGAACTACCAATCTCTTCTAAGAATGTGTGTACCTCTCCATTCTTGTCAGACAATTGCTTAGTAAACATGTCTAGCAACCCAGCATCACTAAGGACCTCCACTCTTTCCCCTTTTTTAAAGTCATGAAACCAATAGTACTTGTAACTTGCCCCCACATTGTTACTCTCAACTGTATCAGCTATATCCAACAAACTTACATAGTCTGGGTCCAATTCAAAAGGAACTGAACTACCTTTGAAATGGATCCTAAGCATGTACTTCCTGTATAATCATACACATATACACACATAAATGCATAGTAACACACAAGCCAGAGCATACTCTACATTAGAATAGTAACACACAAGGGAAAAACATCTAACACCAATTTTTAACACAGACCAATTTTAAAGTAACACACAAGCCACAACGTACTCTACATTAGAATAGTAACACACAAGGGAAAAACATCTAACACCAATTTTTAACATCTAATTTTTAACACAGACCATTACTTTGCAATCTTTGTAGCACAGACCAATTTTTAACATCTAATAGAGGAAATCATCAAAAATTGATGGGGCCAAACACCATCAGCAAAAAAAAATCATACAATCAAGAGAAAAATACAAACATATAAACAATATCATCAATTTTTAACATCTTACAGATGAAAAAGACATGAACGAAGGATTTTAATTGATTGTGGATGTTAGGAGAAAACCTAAAATTTCATTGAAATCATCAAAAATTGATGGGGCAAACCACAAAAGCAAAAAATTACATACAATCAAGAGAAAAAAGGGGAGATTTCATGTTACCTGGGTGTTTGGTTCGCCATGGACGATCGGTGATGTTTCGATTTAGAGAAGTCTGTACAAAGTAGAAAAGACGATAATTTAGGGGTAAAACCTAAAATTGCATGCCTTAAAGAGAATAGTAGTATGAACTTAACATTACCTGCATCTTTGGATGACCATCGGAGGTCGGGGAGGCTTCGATTTGGAAGGGGGAAAGAGAGTGGTTCGTTGGAAGGGGTAGAGAGCAGTTTCGATTCGTTTTAGGGTTTTGGAGAAGGGAGGGTTATTTTAGGAATATAGAAATAGCTTCTATTCATTACGTCTCCTCAAAAAGTGAGTTAGGGGCTTTTTGGTCAGAAAAATAGAGTCAGAGCGGTCAACTGTTAGTAAGGGACGAAAAACGTCAGTGGGGGTGTTATACATTATGGTAAATGACAGGAATGCACCTTGAATTATAGTAAAGTGAGTAGGATGCGACTCAAAATTTCTTTTTTTATTGTTCATTTTTGTTTTGTTTTTACTGTATACCGATGACTGTGAATTAAGACTAGAGAGGTGCACAGGTTTATCAATGTAAATTGTATATATATATATATATATATATATATATATATATATATATATGCGCCTCGCATCGCTCGGGCGCGCGCCTTAAGTACGCCTTGCGCCTCGGGCGATATGGACTCTGCGCCTTGAGTGCGCCTTGTGCCTTTGACAACCTTGACATCGACTATCGTGTCCTAAACAAGATGACAGTCAAGAACAAATATTCCATCCTGTTGGTGGCCGACTTGTTCGATCAACTGGGAGGCGCATGATACTTCTCCAACCTCGATCTGTGCTTGGGATACTTCTCCAACCTCGCCTTGCGCCTCGGGCGATATGGACTCTTTGCGCCTTGAGTGCGCCTTGCGCCTTTGACAACCTTGACATCGACTATCGTGAACTAAACAAGGTGACCGTCAAGAACAAATATCCTATCCTGTTGGTGGCCGACTTGTTCGATCAACTGGGAGGCGCACGATACTTCTCCAATCTCGATATGTGCTTAGGATACTATCAAGTTCGGATTGCGGAAGGGGACGAGACAAAGACGGCATGCGTCACGAGGTATGGCGCATATGAATTTCTAGCTATCCTTTGGTCTAACAAATGTTCCTGCCAACTTTTTGCACTTTAATGAACAAGCTCTTTCATCTATACCTGGATCGATTCGTCGTGGTCTATCTTGACAATATCGTCGTGTACTCAAATACGATGGAGGAGCATATCGAGCATTTGCAGGCAATTTTCCAGGTGCTGAGGGAAAATCAGCTCTTCGTCAAGCGGGAGAAGTGCTCCTTCGCACAGGAAGAGGTGGCATTCCTGGGGCATTGGATTGGACATGGCAAGATCTGGATGGACGGCGCGAAGGTTCAGTCCATACGGGATTGGGAGGCTCCCACCAGGGCGACGGAGCTGCGTTCATTCCTAGGCCTGACGAACTACTACCGACGGTTCATCCAAGGATATTTCGCCATCGCAGCACCACTGACCGATCTGTTGCAGAAGGATCATACATGGAATTGGACGCCCAAATGCGAGGAGGCATTCGAGGCACTCAAGAGGGCTGTGACGGAGAGCCGGTCTTGTCTCTGTCGGACTACTCCAAGGCGGACGCGTCCGACTCTGCTATCGGTGGGATGTTGGTGTAGGAAAGGCACCCCATCGCATTCGAGAGCCGCAAGCTGAATGATACCGAGCGGCGCTACACGGTGCAAGAGAAGGAGATGACCGCGGTCGTACACTTCTTGAGGACATGGCGGCACTACCTTTTCGGCACCAAGTTCGTGGTCATAGCGGACAATATTGCCACGGACTACCAGTAGCTGTCCCCGAAGCAAGCGAGATGACAAGTCTTCTTGGCTGAATTCCACATGGAGATGCGATATAAGCCCGGCAAGGAGAATCAGGTGGTCGATGCACTTAGCAGGAAGGCTGAGCTCGCAACGGTGTGCTTGCTCAAGGGGGATATTCTGGATCGTGTCCGAGTGGGTATCGCCGAGGACCCGCTGACACAGGCCATAGTGAAGCTAGTTCAGAGGGCAAAACGAGAAGGTTCTGGCTAAAGGACGGACTTCTCTTCACCAAGGGCGACAGGGTGGTCGTACCTAAATGCAGTGGCTTACGAAGACAGCTGCTCAAGGAGTGCCACGATACCAAGTGGGCTGGACATTCGGGACAAAAGCGGGCCTTGGTGTTGCTGGAGGCTGCCTACTACTGGCCTCGCATGCGCAAGGAAGTAGAGGATTATGTGCGCACCTGTCTTGTGAGCAACGAGACAATGTGGACCACCAGAGACCTAGGGGCCTGTTGGAGCCTCTCCTCGTGCCGAGTCGACCGTGGGATAGCATATCGATGGACTTCGTATCCGCCCTGCCGAAAGTGGGGGCTCTTGAGTCTATTCTCGTGGTGGTGGACCGATTCTCGAAGTAACACGACCTTCAAAATTTTTGGGAGTAACGCAACCTTCAAAATTTTCGTAAGTGGGGGCTCTTGGGACTGCACAGTAGAGGAGGCCGCGCGACTGTTCATCAGCCATGTGGTGAAGTTTTGGGGCATCCCGAAGAAAATAGTCAGCGACCGAGATCCCCGCTTCACAGGAAAGTTCTGGACGAAAGTATTCAAAATTTTTGGGACGGACTTGCACTTCTCGACCAGCTTCCACCTACAGACGGACGGACAGACATAGCGGGTCAATTCTCTGCTCGAGGAGTACTTGCGGCACTTTGTGAGTGCAAACCAACGGGATTGGGTGCACCACCTGGACATCGCTTAGTTCTGCTACAATCTTCAACGGAGCGAGTCGTCACATAGCAACCCATTCGAGTTGGTGATGGATCGACAGCCGCTTGTCCCGCACATGCTGAGTGCGGGTTCCTCGAGTAGAAGCCCCGCGGACGACAAGTTTACTTTAGACTTCAAGGCAAAGGCGGACATTGCCAAAGCATTTCTGGAGAAGGTCGCGAGTAATATGAAGAAATGGGCCGACGCGAGACGAAGGCCGGTTGAGTACAAGGAGGGGGATATGTGGTCAAGCTGCAACCGCAACAGTTCAAGGTGTTCCGAATAGTGCACAAAGGACTGATTCGAAAGTACGAAGGTCCCTTTCCCGTGCTCAAGAAAGTAGGCAAGATGGCATACAAGCTCGAGCTCCCCGCCAAACTGAAGATTCATCCAGTCTTCCATGCAAATTTCCTGAAGCCGTACCATGAAGACTTGGAGGATCCCCAACGAGGAGTTCCAAAAAGACCCACGGCGTGACTACATCCTTCGACGAGGAAGTGGAAGCCGTGCTCAACAAGAGGACTATCCGTCGGCAAGGCGTGTCCTCGTATGTGGAGTACCTTATCCAATGGAAGGGCATGCCGCACGGCGAGTTTAGCTGAGAACGTGCTGATACATTACATCAGTTCGAGCCCGAGGTCCAGGCATTTCTCAGCGAACATGGTTGACGAGGACGTCAACGCCTTAGGTGGGAGAGAATGTAACGTCCAAAAAATTGTGCCCCGTCCGAGGCAAAAATGCATAGCCTTCCACGGACCAAGGTTATGCGGTAAGCTTTCAGAATGTTCTAGAAGATGGTGGAATCTTCCAGAAGGTCCCAGAATCTTCCAGAGGACCCATGAATCTTCCAGAAGACTCAAGACTTTTTTAGATGTCTCATGATCTTTCTGGATGTACTAGAAGCTTCCTTGTACTTATCTAGTCCCTAGAATATTCCTAGAATAATTTCTGGAATATGCCGGTTCCAGATGGTTCCTGATGTTTTCATGTAACTCCTATGGACACTATAAATAAGTGGGAGGCTTCATTTGTTTCTCACCACCAAAACTTGTAAGTATTCCCCAAGTTAATAGAAGAATCCTTTACGAGTCCTATTTGCTCTACTCTTCTCTTAATTATTTAGTATTCTAGCTAGCCGGGTTGAGAAGGCTTGCACGAGTCTTCGAGAAGGAAGATAGTACGCCGCACGCGACGAAGTGTAGCCTCAAACACCTAAGTCCGTGACAGTGCGCTAATAATTTTTTTATGTTTATTAATTATTGTTATCAAAAGTTATAAATATCTTAATATTTATTAGAATTTATAAAGTTCAGTTCGAAGTTACGTAGAGATGATTCACATGTTGATTTTTTATTATGTCAAGGTAAATAATTTTTAGTTTCTTGGTACTTTGATAAACTTAAAAATCTTCGAACTTTCTTCCCAATATTTATGTCATCTTTTAAAATTATGATCATATTATGGGAAACGCTAATGTCGTTGGAGGAACGTGCTCCCGTCGCTGGAGAAACGAGCTCCCGTCATCGGTGAAGCGAGCTCCCAACGAACTTCCAAATACGAACCGTCATATCGAGGTTCTTACTGAGATTATCTTATAGCAGTTTCTGGCTTCTAAGCTCCACACAACTTTATGAAGAAATTCATCTGCCAACATTTTCTAATGCTGGAAGCAACATCAATAGGTCCTTCCTGGAACCTTTGTTTACTCCGTTTGCTGAAAGAAACCAAAGCCTGTCCAAGATTTTCAGCAGGAATTGGATTATATATATCAATTCAGTAATATTAATGCGTATATGTTTAATTTTCTCTCAGCTCTTAGACTCCAAATTAACAATATCGCAAGAAGCACAGATATTCAAAACTGTAAACAAAGTTCAGAGCTCTCCATTATGTCTACCAGAAATCTAAGTCAGCGGCTATTCATTAACTTTTGATATTGTTTTTCAGGATAACCAAAGTTCTCAAATTTCGTGACTTTTGAGCTCCTATGAATAAAGTGATGAGAATTGCATTATACTGTCATTATGAATCTAACTCTGATGCATCCTGGTATTCTTTTCTGCAGTTTTCTTGTAACTTTTTTTTTCTTCCGTATAACTTGCCATATAAATTTGCACTTTTGGAGGAGCGACGTCATGGAGAAGCCAACCAAGTGACCAACAAGTGGATAACAGCTCTCAATCTTTTCACAAAAGGAAGAAAAAATTTCACTTTAGTTATCATCTCCAAGTAGAATAATTTACATTGAATA
Source organism: Iris pallida (assembly GCA_029216955.1). Taxonomy (NCBI): domain Eukaryota; kingdom Viridiplantae; phylum Streptophyta; class Magnoliopsida; order Asparagales; family Iridaceae; genus Iris; species Iris pallida. Next base: position 4,340,318 of record JANAVB010019999.1, read on the forward strand.
TAAGGATCAAGGTTCGAAATATTGGTTAAGGCCGGGTTTTGGATCCTTCCTATGAGTATAGGTATTAGCGGTTTCAAATGTTTCTGCTGTTTCATATAGGAGTATCGGGTTCTTTGTTTCATAAAGCAAAAAAATGATAAAAAGCCTTTTAAAAAGCTAAAAAAACATTTGAAATATTTAGACATAATTTTATATTTAATATATATTGATTTTTAGTTTTACATGGAATAATATTCACTTGCAACATATACTATTGTTTATTATTTGCCTTTAGATATAGTGCAACCACAATAGATAGTTCTGAATGAAATAATATTAATATAGATGAATGTTGTGAAATAATATTAATATAGATAAATATTGTGAATTTGTAGATATATAACTTCGACAAATAGTAAATGTTACAATTTATCAATAAAGGAATCATATCGATACTCTAGGACCGTTGAACACCTCTAGAAGGGGGGGGGGGGGGGGGGGGGGGGTTGAATAGAGTGCATGCGTGCAGCGGAATAAAAATTACCACTAAAAATTTATACGGCAATAACCAAACTAATAGAAGCAGACAATATATAAGTAAATGTGTAAAGGAGATCAGAAAGAGCAAACTCAAATACCGAGATTTATACTGATTTTTCTCTGAGATGACTACTCCAGTCTCGAGTACTCAACTCGATATTGAATCCACTATCTCGTGAAACACAAGCTTTGAATCAGAAGTACTTGCAACTTCTTACAACACGTGCTTTTAATCCGAAGAGCACTACTTCAACTCACAAGCCTTTGATCCGAAGGACTTGCTGACATCAAAAACAGGATGAACACGAAGTTTATTTTCAAGTTCTTTACAACTCGACCAAACTTCTAGATCGAAACGAACTCTCACTGGCTTGGCTAGGAGTCGTAAAGGCTTTGATTTGAAAGAGAATAGCTCAGATAACTCTTTGAAAGAGATAAAGAAGAGAGAATGGAATGAGTGAAAAGAATGATAATCTCTTCTCTATTTATAGGATTTTTGGGGACCGAACTCGGGCAGAGTTTGGTTACCTAATGTTCACAAAATCGAACGATAGAGCCGATTCTATAGGGAGACCTAATCCAAAGGAATACTGGTTCAGAGTGACCGAGTTTGGACAGAACTCTGTCCGAGTTCGGTTGTCCTATGACCAGTTGGTCAATGTGTAGGATTTTTGGATTTTGGGCTCAGTTTGATATGTGGGCTGTTTTTGGATGTGGACTGAATCGGACAGGCTTTCTGGAAGTGGACCTTGGAAAAGCTAAACCAGTGCCTAAGGTTCTAAAAATCGCTAGTCGGTGTGCGGGGAGTAGGGATTAGTCGGACTAATCGGGGCTAGTCGGATTAGTCGGTTTATATATATATATATATATATATAGGCAATTGGGTTTGGTGGTGCAGCAGACCAATTGGGTTTGGCAAGGTCTTTTCTTGTATATATATAAATGTTAAACTATATATTAAATTATAAAAAAGTTAAACTATGTCAGTGTCTGGTCCTGGTTTGGTCTCACGACAGCTTCTTGGTCCGGTACGAGTCTCCACCACAGGAAAGTGAAAATTTTGAGAAGTGGAATGCTAGAGGACCCATGTGATGGATGCTAGTGAAAATTTTGAAACTGTGTGCATGCCAGAGGACCCATGTGATGCCAGGGAAGGTGGCCCCCACTTCCAATTAATGTGAAAAAGTTGGACTAAGAGCATCTCCAACCCTATTGTCTTGTTAAGTGTTGTGAGCCTTAGGTGGCTCCTATGTGGCATGAGCCACAAGACAATGTCTTGTTTATGTGGCAAAATTATATCTCAAAAGACAATGATATAGAAAAACTCTCTCCAATGCAAAAGTATTGAGAAGACAATAAAAAATATTTTTTCCAACTTCCAAGGCAACTTTTAAGACAACTACTCATCTTCTTTCTTTTTTCTAATATTTTTTATTCATAATTGATGACATGGAAGAGAAGACATTGTCAAGTGCATTGTCTAGAACAAGACAATCAACTTCACAATGCCTTCTTTAATTTTTGCCACATAAGCTTCACAATCGACTTGACAATTGCATTGGAGAAGAACTTTTGAATAAAATTTTGTCATTCCTATGTGGCATTAACTTTTTTTCAAAGTCACAATAGGGTTGGAGATGCTCTAAAGCCTGACTTCACTCCATCCCCACCGCCAAATGAAATTTCTAAAAACCAATGTTTGGTCTCATCCTCACCGCATGGGCGACATCGACGGAGCACGGGCGGCATCGTAATAGTGAAGAAACCAGATCTAATTGAGGTAATTTTTAAATGGATTTTCATCTAATTTATAGACTTATTTTATTATTGTTTTTCCTATTGCTGCATCAGCTTTTTTTAATCCAACGCCTAGTCGGTCGACTTGAGCTTCCTAGTCGTCCGACTAGCCCCCATCCAGGCGATTTTGTCCGTCTAGAGGAGTTGCCGACTTTTTTCCAAGTCGAGTCGACGGCGGCCGACTAGTCGGCCGTCTAATCCGATTTTTGCAACACTGCTTGTGCCAATTCATCCGATGTACATTTGTTCCTCTGACTCAATAACAGATAAAATACATAATAAACAGAAAATTTGTCTTGAACAACTTCTGTACTGTTTGGCTTGGCGAGACTTGATCAGATGCAGCATCACAATTTGTTTATCAGTTGTACCTGCAGAAGTATATTAGTTGTATCTAAATTAGAGTATTAGTCGGTTATCGAAATCCGGTATGACCATGACTAATGGGCCAACATATACACTGTAATATTGTAATCTTCGGCACAACTGAATCATTGTGGTGACACTATTTCCATTCTTTGTTCTTTTCAGTTCAAATTTTTTTTAGCGAATTGACAAAAAGAGAGACCCCAATGTTGGTTTCAGTAGCGGTCGATATCGTATCGGTATTGGTTAAATCGTATCGGTATTGGCTGAACGGTATCAGTATCGGCTGAATTGTATCGGTATTGGCTCATACCATGAACTATGATAAGTATTTGAATAGGGATATAGAAATTAGCACCTCAACATTAGCATCAATTAACGTTCATCATCATCATCACCCAAGACTTCTATCATATTAGGAGTCCGTTATGGAGCATAAGAATACTCTCCGTAAAGGAAGTGACATGGTTTTTATTGTTAGTCCCGAGAAAGATCAAAATATGGTAGAAAAGAGGCCATGAACAAAGATATCACGCAAGACCTCCCAGGAGATTTGCTCTCTGTTCTAATCCTGAAGTTGTAGTCGAGATCAGAAGTTCACGCAAACGAGATCAGAAGTTCATGCAACTAAGGAACAACGTCCAAGCTTCCCAAGACTAAAAAGTCTAGACGAAGAGGTAAGATGATACAATTTTCTAGAGGAAATTGCATTAAACCTTTAACACATTAAGCCAAAGAGTGAAAGGAATGACGTTCCCATCAACATCAATTAACATTCTAAAAGTAAAATTCTAAAGTGTGAACTCAAACCATTTACTTTTCGCTGCAAGCCTTCTAATTCCAATTTTACATAAACAGCTGCTATTTCCATGTATCCTTCAAAAACGATGATTTATAATAGACCTTCTCTAAAAATTTGTCAATCTGAAATCTTTAAATTTCTTTAGCTCTATGTACCTATATTAATTTTTGCTCGATAGCTGACCCCAGTATGATGGGCGTTATTCTTGCTCAATATACTGTGGCAGCTTTGAAGGAAGAGGAGCTCATTACAATGGAGACGATTGAAGGAGAGTTGATGACGGTGGACAGGAATGCTGCTGAAGGTCATGACCAGGCTGTGGGTTCAGTTGGAGGAGGCGAGGGCTGGTGCTCATCAGTACAATGGGGAGGTGGCAATGGCAGTGCTAAGGTGAATAGGGTGGTCGATTGGGAGAAGGTGAAGAAGAGAATGGTTGGGGGGGAGATGAAAATAAGAGATTGGGTAGTTTAGGAGTATCATTATTTTAGGGTGTGATTTTGATAGGTGTAAAATGATTTTGATACAGAAAATATGATTTAAAAATCTTACTCTCTTGAAATCATAGTTGGTTAACAGTGGGCTTAGAAATCACATTTAAAGATCACAATCCACTAATGTTGGATTTCATAACCACCTGCTGTGATTGGGAAAGCGATCGATTAACTCACTGTCCCAGAGTACATTTTCACTACAATTGGGTTTCATAAAAATACACTTCAATAAAATGTAAACCTTTCAATGATCTACTTCTAAGCGAAAGCTACAACTAAATCTGATAATTTAGTATATGCAATATCAATCAAATCCGTCATGCCTGCTCACTGTTTTGGTCAATCCAAGCCTTTTCCCATCAGAATCCTTGATACAGGACAAATTTCTTTTCCATGGGGAAAACGCAAATAGGATCTCTTCTACTACACATTCCGAAACCAAGGATCAGTATTTTTATGCAGAGAAGTTTCTTTCTATGGAGATATACCTCCTATAAGAGTTAGTAGGTTAGTAAAGAGTAGTTAGCTACGCAGTCAAATATACTATACTCACCCCATAATCTGCTTCCTAATTTCCTGCCATCAAAGAAAATAAAGAGACAGACCCATCTCATCTCCCTCTTCAAGACAACAGATAAAATGATAACGTGCAAGAAAATCGATCTCCTCCCTTTGGTGCACGAGTAGGGACACAAGTACAGACAACACGGATACATAATACAAACATTTTCAAATAGGTACTAGGTAGTTACCCGTGTTCCATGAGTATAGACACGATACAGATAGACATAATTTTACCCTGTCTGTGCAACATAATAGCTCGTCCCCGCCCCCCCTCGCGCCTGCTAAACAACAGCTAAAAATAATAGCTTTCCGAAGGAAACAATCACATTAAGAATTCACTGAGTTCCAACATTCAGAAAACAGTCATAACACCTGAACAAAGAATTGGACCCCTCGTCTAAAGATCAGCATTCAAAACACTGTTGGATCACAGAGGAATTTAGTTAAGATCAACATGAAAATCAAGGAAAGGAACAATCCTTTCACCGCAGCTATAAGTAGTGTTTCTGTTTTTTTGAATTGTTCTAATAGAGTTTTGTGCAATTTACGTAATACATTAAGCAAGCAGGCTGTTTTCTTTTCAAGCTTGTAACATGAGTTGATTTTTCCTCGAATCTTTGTTAATAACTTTTGGTGGTGATGGAGCATGCCATAGATGATAGTACTAGATACACATAGTTTTAACATCTGTTCCCATTGATGTTACTGTTAATTTATGGTTCCAGTTTATGATCGTTGTTAACTGCACTTAGTCCTTTGTTCCGTCTTATTCCTTGGATCACTAGTATTTTCACTACACCAGTCTTTTTGAGGAACACTTTTTCGGTAATAGGTTTGAACAGAATCTGTCTTATTCCTTGCATCATGAGTATTTTCAGTATGCAAGTCTTTTCGGGGAACAGTTCTCCGTAGTAGGTTTGGAAAGAAATAAGAGGAGATGCAACCAATCATTTTTAAAAGGCTACTTCTGGGTATGACAGCTATTTGATATAGGTCATCATTATTTTGTTTGAAGAGCTTGATAATATTTTTTGAAAACCTAATTATAAAAGAAATGAAGAAGATCCCAGTTTTGCTTATAGTTTCCGAAGTACATTGGAGTCTCATCACCACTAGACCAAAGTATTCAAGAAAACATGACTTACAGACCATACATCAGTAATAGGAACATTCTATTACGTCTGCTTACAGTAGATAGAAAATAAGTTCATTTCCTAGGGGTAAAAGGTTGAGTATAGATAATTATAGACAGAAGTAAATGTCGATTGTTACAAAATTAAATATTTGGTAGCTTGTGTATTGAATTTTTTTTGTTTATCTGCATATATTGATATTGAAATCTCAAATTTCTCAGGGATGAAGAATATGACAGGGGCAAGAAGAAAAAGGTAAAGAAGTCCAAACACACATCTGGTGGGCCGAACCTATTCCAGGAGTTTGCCAACATGAAGATACAACAAAATATGAAGATGACGGTGAATCAGATCCAATCCGGAAATCAGCCATTGAGGATATGATGGAAAGAAACAATTGTTCATTTTTGTAATCGTTTATCATAAGTAATAATTAGGTCGTCTTTTGAAGTTACTTGTTTGTCGCCTTAAGTTTTGTTTTTTGCTCTTGGAGGGATGACAGCTTATCATTCTACATGGATTCTTTAACCGAGGATTCAAATGAGCCTTCTGTGTAATCCTGTCATTACTTGCATATGCACTAGTGCAAGATTTGTGCTACAAGAGTCAAATTGATATTTCTTGCTGATTGACATGAATTGTTACCATAGTTGCAGTGAATTTTGTTATTTTCTGTTGAAATAGTTAATTTGTAGGGGAGATTCTGGATTCGTATGTTGCATGCATGAGGGCAAGACCTAAGTTCAGACTGGTATATGTAGGAGAAAACTTTGATACCGAAGGGGGTATCAAAGTTTTGATACCCCCTATGTATGACATGTGGGCCCCCTCCCTTTTTGTAAAATGTGTAAACATATATATATACATAAATATTGAGGGGGCCCCACTTGTCATACATAGGGGGTATCAAAACTTTGATACCCTCTTCGGTATCAAAGTTTTACTCGTATATGTAAGGCTGCTCATTTCTATTCCCAGTTACATATCTGCATTGTCCATAATTACGTGTTGTCACTTGGGGACCCAAATTCTTAGACAACGAAGAAGATTTGTATGATTGGGCCAGTCGTATATCTTTGGTCAGTCCTTTGAATTTATATGTTCACTGGCGGCAAATATTTGTATCCATTCCATTTGAGCAACTCAACTCAATTCTATTTATTGAAGTTTAGGTGTACTTCATTCATCTCGTGTAATAACAACACGCAATGTGCTGTTGCACATACTCATATCTTGTTGCTCATCTCCAACATTCAAATCTCTCTCATTTCAAATAGTTTGTCTCACAATCTCTCAAACCATTTGTTGCGCTCTTTGAAACCATTGCTAATCAATAACACATGAGAATCATAACATATATAAATTTATTGTATAAAATTTTCAACAGAACATCAATGAGGGTCAATAAACTTTCGATCACGGAAGCAACTCAGAGTTGAAGAGAATCGACTTAGGGTCCAAGAAAGTAAAGTTGTGTTTTAATACAGTTATATCACGTCTCGGTTCTGCATAATCGAAAATCGTCATCGGATGTTATGCCGTATAATTCTAAATTACACTAGTATAAGGTAAAAACAAACACGATCAATAAAACAATCTCAGAATCAAAGTTATTGCAGCAAAAATAACCCAAAGAAATGATAGACACATATGATAGACACATGAATAGATTGAAAAACGATTCTCTTTATTGATAATTTGCAAATTACGACGACTTTTAAGCCAAAAGAACAACTCGACTACAAGCACATGATCTTTTACAATGAACGATGCCACAAGGCTTACAACTCAAGAAACTAATACAATCAACATTGAGCCATACATTGTGTCTTTTATAAACACAACATCTTCTTCCAGTCGAACAACTTTAAGTTATCAACCGAGCTCCAAATACCTCATAACGTCCAAGCAACTTTTCACACATGTGAAGGAGGGGATCAACATATTGGAAAATACACTGATGAGCGACCTTAACCAACTCACCTAAACCTGTAGTAACCCTAGAAGGGGGGGGGGGTGAATAGGGTCAAGCTAACTAATCAAGTACTTAGCACAAGCTAATGGGCAATTTAGAAATATAAGTGCAAGAGAAGAAGCAATAACAATACCGACACACGATATATCCTGGTATCCTCCCAAGGGGCACTCCAGTCCCGGAACTCTCTCCGGCTTTAATCCACTATTTGAGTAAATAGTTACACACGAGTTTGGATCCGAAGAACTCGCCAACTTCTTACACGAGTGCTTTATTCCGAAGGCCTCTCCGACTTCAACCGAGAGTTTGGATACGAAGACTCTCCAACTTCAACCTTTCACAATAGGTTTTGATCTCCTTATACAACAAGATGAAGATCTTACTTTTCAACTCAATAACTCTAACACAATTTGTGGATGACAAATGAAAGCTTTGTAGAGTTGTTTGTGGATAGGCTTTGGTGGTTTAAAAAATTTTAGGCTCAAAAGTATCAACCTTGAATGAAGGGGTTCAAGACTATTTATAACCAAAGCATTGAAAAGAGCTCAAAGGCAACTTTCCAGTCAGCAATCGGTATACCGTCGGTATGAACCGACATACCGTCGGAATACCGGTCTGGAATTGCAACGGCTAGAAATATAGCCGTTGTGATCATTAAATGTTCGAAATTCGACCGTTGGATTTTCAACGTTACTGAATCGTTATACCGTCGGTATAGATCGGTATTCCGTCGGTATACCGATTTTGTAGACAGAAACTTTCTGTGAACAAAAATCGGTATACCGTCGGTATAAACCGGTATACCGTCGGTATGCCGATTTTCATCCGAAAGTGATCCTGGGCTAATTTCTACCCTAGCTTTCGATTTTGCCATCCATTTCTTGTGTTTACAATTATTCCTAAGACTCATTACAGACTCCAGAAATACTGTAGCAGGTGCAGGCTTCTTCAGAGTCTTGAAATAATGATGGCATGGCTTGGCTTCTTCCTTTGATAGGTTCTGACTTTTTTTCTTGGCGGCAGCTGTCCAAAGATATCCAGTTTGGGAAAACTGAATACCTTACGGGGGCTTCGCCCCCGAACCCCCGACGAGGGGCGCTGTCCCCTCGACCCCCGTCCGCTGACCGGGCAGCGAAACCCCCGAGTGCGTGGCTCCGGAGATGTCGTCGGGTGGTTCAGAGAAATCTTGTGGGATCCGTCATCTTTGGCCCACCATGATTTCTTCATTGCATATGTCCACATTGATCTTGCTTATTACTTTTTTGCATGTACATGTTAGACGAACAAAGCAATATACATAGTAGCAAGTATAATAAGTTTAATGTACATTAGGAGAATGCTGAGTTTAAGTATAAGTGCTAAGGTGATAACATAAATGTTAGTGATATCATAATGATTAAACTTAATTGAATGACTACAATCAAAAACATAGTTTTGATTTTGGCAACCCGATTAAATTTAAGATAGATAAGTCACATCACTAATATGTAAACCAATAGGCACATATCACCAAAGGTATAAGTATAAGTAGAAATGCTATATCGATAGTATGAAGATTAGTGATAATGAAATGCTAAACTTAACATATTAACCATATTAAAAAACATGATACAATCATTGGGCCAACAAAACCACCATAGTAACCATATAAGAATATACAATATTATTAAGTGGTCTTTCTATTCTTACCTTATGATCAATTAAATAATTCATAAACAAATATATAGAAACATAAGTGTCGCTCGACACAGTGAATCTTACATACACACACACATACACACACACATATTATATATATATATATATATATATATATATATAAAAAAAAAAAAAAAATATATATATATATATATATATATATATATATATATATATATATATATATATATATATATATATATATATATATATATATATATTGTCACGCCCCAGAACCAAAATACTGGTAAATCGGGACGGACCAGGCCAGCTACTGATACCAGATTACTCTAGTATCCCAGGATACAGTCAAAGCTGTCAAGGCATGGGAGTTACTACTACAATCCAACAGTCAATCCTAGGTCAAACAATCATGGGTATCTCAATCATAGGCAAATATACAAAGTACAAGAAATATGATCATCAAACATAAAATAGTAAAGCTTTCCAAACTATTTATACACGAATAATCATGAAGCTAGTAATATAAATGAAGAACTAGCAAGAGTAATAGTCATACATAATCAGCTCTAGCCATAGTCTAGAATAACGCAACTCATGTTTAGTCATGTAGGCTAAATGTCAAGATCCAAAACACGAGCTAAACACATGCTCGGAGGCTAAACGCCACAAAAGATTAATGTACATAACTAGTGGGAGAATGAAATAAGAAACCCACTCAGGTATTCTAGTGCTCCGAGTAATCACCATCGAGTGGAAGGTACGGAAGATCCTCTGGCTCTGCTACATGAGCTGGCCAAACAAAACTGTAGAAGCATGGAATTTCACAACCAGAAAGCCCATGCGCCAGACACTACATACGCCAGAGCTTGGATAAAAATACTTCACAGCAAAAGCAACAAGTATAGACATGAAAAGAGAACTTTTTATTTCACAGATAAAAGTCTATTACATGTCTAGAGAAGGCTGTACAAAGGAAAACTTCTACAAAGGAAAGATCCTAAGTCTAGGGCCAGCAGTCGCCATGCGCCTCCAGTCAGGCGCAGCAGCCACCATGCGCCTCCAGTCAGGCGCAGCAGCCACCATGCGCCTCCAGTCAAGCGTACTCCTTCAGCAGCTCAGTTATGTGCATACCCAGTTATGTGCATCCCTTCAGCAGCCCAGTTATGTGCTGCTCTTCCAGCCAGGCTCACCTGATAAGTGCCTCGACTAATGAAGCATTTAACCCTCTGGCTGGAATCGAGGAAGTGAAGAGCACCGCAAATCTGTGGCCAGGGGAGGCTTCGAAAGAGCCTCCAAAGACCAAGGAAGACCGTAATCGAAATACGGCTAAAGGAGCAGCTTTCAACACAACCAGAGTGGGTGACACCCACTTTGAAGGAAGAAAGAGCCTAGCACCACCATTCCGATCTATGACCCTTCCAGAACAACGGAGACGAGGCCCGAGCATCCCTATCTTTGGATGCAACAAGCACCTTCCGCCTGCCTCGGAAGCCCTCGACTCCGTCTTTTGGATGTAACAGTCACCTTCAAGTGCAGCAACGACGACATGGCGTCTCATCTTTACCCTCGGGAGCACTTCATCAACAGAATGCACTCGAGTACCCAAGTTCATGGTTGGAAGTACGTGAGAGAACGAGGAGCAAACCCTCTCTCCATGCCACTATTTATAGGCCGGGCAGATCAAACCCACGCGCCAAGTGGATGGCTCTCCGAATTCTGAGCAATGAACTTGCATTTAATGGATGAACCAGACGCCTCGAATTCAGCCAAACGGCTATTTAAAGCACTCAAGGAACGGAACAGCCGCACGCGCCCTTCGACTTCAGGCACATCACACAGATGCGCCCTGCAGAGCCAAGCGCATCACAGAGAATGCGCCCCCATACCCAGTGGAACGTCGATCGACGCGCCCCCTCAGCTGTCCATCGAATGTCAGAAACATTAAATGCTGAACTGACAGAGTTGGCAGCACATCTCCCAAAGTCTGAACAGTCGGCAGCTTTTTCAGAAGACGAAGCGTCGACAACGTCAGCATCATCATGACTTTACTCCGATGGCTACTGCCACGTGGCCACTTAACCACCCGCATGCGCCTCCGCGGCCATGCGCCCAAACCTGCATGCGTCTCAAAAGCCATGCGCCTCAGACTCTTCACTGATCCCTAAAGACAGAAGAAAAGTCTCCATCTGAAGCTCTGCATGCGCCTCAAAAGCCATGTGCCCCAGACTGCTCTCTGATCCCAAAAGACAGAAGGAAAGTTGCCTGCATGCGCCTCAAAAGCCATGCGCCCCAGACTGCTCTCTGATCCCAAAAGACAGAAGGAAAGTCGCCTGCATGCGCCTCAAAAGCCATGCACCCAGAATGGTTCGTGACTCATAAAGGTTACGAGCCAAAGTCTCATCATGCGCCCAATCCTAGGCGCATCCTACCAGATCATTCCCCACCAAATCTGAGATCCCCAAGCCATGGGTCGATGACACGTGTCCTTTGACTCGACTCTTCCAAGATCTCAGTAACAGAAAAGATCTTCTTCTCCGCTACGTGCCGGTTCACAGCAGCAACATGAAGAAGTCAACCCCCTCGATCAGGGCGCATCACCCATGCGCCTCCATCAGCAATCAACACGTGGCATCCCCACGCACCGGCGCATCCTATATATGCGCGCATGAGCAGCCAACCTGCCCTGCTATAAATAGAGGAATCATCTCCTTCTTCCATACACACAGAGAGATACGAACGAACATACCACCAGAGAGGCAGATACAGACACTCAACGTCTTCCTCCTCTCAGCAAGCTCCAGCACCCAGAGCAATCCAGACCTTCAGAGAACCGATAACCGTCGTCAGCTCGTCAACGGAGTCAATGCATTACCACTCGTTCCATCGGCACAAGGGACCCAGATTAAACAAAAGTGTACTTCTAGGGCTACATCTAAGTCCTATATTGTAACACTGTTCTGTTTGTATTAAAATTTACATCAAAGAATTTTAATGGCAAACAAGCTGGCGACTCTACTGGGGACCTCTTTCTCCTCCACTCAGAAAGTTGTGTCACAAGCCGACGACGTGAAGGTGGGCTCCTCCCACAAGACGCTGGTCGTACGCCTTAATCAACAGGCGTATGAGGAGTTCATATCTGAAGGCAGTGCGAGTCCTTCGAAGCGGCTGCCGAAGCCGAAGAAGACCCGCCGAGTCTGGGTGCGCAAGGTCGACGCCTCGGGCACCACCACCGAAGGGGATGCGCCAATCCAGCCCTCCCTTCCTGCTGACGTCCTCAGCAACCAAGATGCGCCCGCTGATGCAGCGCATCTCTCGGGGAAACGTGCGACTAACCACATTCCCCAGCCATCTTCCTCTCAGGCGAGGAAGATGCGTCGACGGAGCAGGGGCGCGACCAATGCCCCGCGCATCGTCTCTGATGCGCCACAGAAGATCTCTGTCTTTGACAGACTCACTCGCTGTAGTGGCGAGAAGAATTTGGATTCTGAGTACTACGTACCCCAGCGGTCTGGTACGAAGAAGTCCAAGGCAGCACGGGCCATGCGTCCCAAACGTGCTATGCCAGCAACAAGCCAGAAGCCTGCGCTCACAATCATGTGCGCTGCTGATGGTAAGTTGTACAAGGTCGGCTCGAGTGCTGAGGCGCCGAGAACGAGCCGACCTTCAAAACCCTTGTCTCACTTGGGCGTATTTGCTGCGTGCGCAACCAAGTCGAACAAGACAAACAAATATTGTGGTTTCCCCACTACTAATCGGGATGCCTGTTTGGTATCAGATCAGGGGGCACAGCACTCACTTGACCACCCCAATACTTGGCCTTGCCATGCGCTTGAAGGGGGTGCGAAAGTAGCACTCTCCTCCAACGACCTGCGTAACGTGATCACTCACAAACGCCGGTCAGGAGAGTTGACCAACAAGCATGATACGTCTCTCACAGGGCATACTTGTGCGGTGGTCACCATCAACTGCTGTTGCAAGGCGGCAGTACCACCAAGGCAGTCAGTCTTCCAGAGGCTGCAATCATCGACACCCCTCCGACATCGCCTTGGGATGAAGGTGTCAACAGAAGAGGAGCCAAGGGTTGCTTCATGCAACGTGATCTCCAACTCCTCATCAGTCCAAAAAATGACTGACAATTCCTCGTCCTCATCCAAAAGCCAGCCGAGGAAAACCAAGGCGGCTGTCTCATCCTCCGGAGTGTTCGAAAGCACTCGGTCGAGGAAGAAGTTCTTGGAGGAAGCTGGGGGTAGTCAAACCCTTGTCGAACCTCCTTCTGAACACGAGTGTGTCCAAAGCACACTTGAGGCTGATCCTCGAGGCGAAGTCAGCCTCCCTGAAGCCTCTGAAGACAAGGATATCCCCCAGAACATAGCTGGGGGTAGCCTAGCATCTGCGGACCCGAGTTCCGGAGACGAAGAGGCCCTTCAAGACGGAGCATCCATCGAGAATGACCTCCAGAACGTGACTGGGGGTAGCCAAGATGAAGCTCCAGGGGAGGCGACTCCCCTACATGAGAGTGAAGCCGAGAGTGAGGCCTCAACTCATCCCTCCACTCCCGGTCGCGTCGTGACAGTGAATGTGACTGAGGTTGATGTCGAGTCTGATGCGCCGCCGCAGGACATCGTCCAGCGCATAGACACATTAGAGGGTGGGCTCAAAACCCTCTCTGCTTCCATGCAAACACTGACTTAGACGGTGTTTGAAATACGGTCGGTTTTGACCCAAACACCTTCGACCGGTCCCGACCCAGGGGCCAATGGGGAGTCAAGTGTACCCCTTCAACGGGTACCCTCAGGCACAGACCGCCGAGAAGTACCCCGGACGTCTGAGCCCTCAAACGCTCAACTTCAGGTGGTACCACCTTTTCTAACACCCAGCTCCACGGAGGATGTGGTCGAAATGATCAAGGACTTGCGGGAGCGCTTTGAGTCCAAGAACAGGCAAGAGGAGCGCCAGAAGATGGGCATCCCCCAACCTTATTCCCTCGAGTGAAACAAGGTGGTTTATCCTCCAAAGTATAAACCACAAACACTGACGCCATACGACGGGAAGGACTCTCCGCACCGCTACCTGACGTACTTCCAGTCCTAAACGGGACATCTCCCGAAGGAGGACGCGCTCCCCACTAGCATATTTGTCGGAGCATTGAAGGGAGTGGCGTATGACTGGTACTGCAGCCTCCCCGACAATTCCATATCATCCTTCGACGACTTGACGCGCCTCTTCCTCGACCGCTTCTACGACGGCGGAAAGGACATGACGATGGCATCCCTCATAGAGATTCGCCAGAAGGAAAAAGAAACGGTCCGGGTATTCATCGAACGCTTCCGACAGGCCTGCTTCAGATTACCTCCAGGCATGCCGGAATATGCGCTCCTCTCCTCTTGCAGTATGAACATGCTGCCTGCAGTCAAACTCTGGCTCAACTCTACTCCTCCCCCCGACTGGAGCTCCCTGATCATCGAAGCAGAAGCCGCAGAAAAGAAGGCGGCCAATACACGTCTCCTGGGGGTCAGCTTCCCTGCCTTTGATGACAAGAGAAAAAGGTCTGCGGCCAACAACCCCGGACGTGAGACAAAGGGGAAGCAGGCATTGACTGTCAATGCCTCAAAAGGCGCATCTGCGCCTACTCAGAAGCCTCCACTTGCACCAAGGCCCAAGGAGGTTTATTCGTTCAACGACGAAGACATCTTACAACTTTTTGAAATACTAAAGCAGGGTGACAAGATCAAGCTACCGGACCCAAAGCGGTCCGATAAAGTTGGGAAAGTGGACAACCCGAGGTACTGTCACTACCATCGGTTTGTCGGACACCCGACCAAGGACTGCTATGTCCTTAAAAATTACATCCAGCGCATGATCAATGCGGATGTAATCTCCGTCGACTACGAAGAGAAGACGGTGTCAGCCAATGTGGTGTCACTTCAGTTCGGCACCTCGCCGCCAACTACCACACAAGATGGCATCGTCCCCATCCCTAAGGCGACAATGGAGGTGGTCAACTTACCACCTACCCGTGACAATGTGAGTGGACTCATCCCACTCACCACATATCGAGGAGAGGTCCTATGGGTCCACCCCGACCTCATCTCCGAGATGACTCAACCAGAGGTACGTCCTACCTCCAAATCTAAAGACAGGAAGATCAAGTCTTGCCGCATGGTCTCTTCTTCAACAGAAGAGGCGCTTCCTGTGCAGACGCGTTCACAACAGAACATCCAACCCGGCGAAGCTGCCGCCGAAGGGGTGCCTCCTTGCACCATCCCTGCTGTCCAGGAAGAGGGCCCGCCTAAGCCCTCAGCAGCCAATAAGCAGAAGCAGGTGGAGGTTCGTTTCAACAGGCCTCTACGAAAGGAGAATGCTTCGGGGCTAGCCAAGCCCCACAACTTCGACATACTGGCACAACTGGCCAGTACTCCTGCCCGCCTATCGTTGTTCGAGCTCCTGCGTCTTTCCAAAGACTCCCGAGAAGCTCTCTGTGAAGCTCTGAAGGATGCCGAATCCTTTCTCAGTCAGGTCAAGCAGCCTGAAGACCTCCCAACTACTTGGCGCACTGTCATTGTGCGGATAAGGTTATCCCAAACATAACTTTCACCCAACAAGACATGCTGCTCAAGCACCACCGACATAACCGGCCGCTGTATTACACGGGGTATGTCGGTTCAGTTAAGGTGAACCGGATTCAGATCGATCCGGGGTCTTCTCTCAGCATCATTTCGAAGGCGCTGTTGTCAACACTGGGGATCCCAATGTACCGGCTGGCGCCCTCCAACACAACCATCAGTGGCTTCAACGCTAGCAAAAGCGAGCCACTGGGCAAAATTTGACTGAAGTGTCACATCGGTAACCTCAAAACTGAGGTGACCTGCTATGTGGTGGATGCCGAAGTCAACTACAACATCCTGCTCGGTCGACCATGGCTACATGAGTACATGGTGGTGCCATCCACGCTCCACCAATGCATGAAATATGTATCCACCAACGGCATTATCAGGACGAAGTTTGCAGACATTGATCCTTTCAAAGGGATTGAAGCCTACTTCACCGATTCTGACTTGTACAAATCACTTGACGAGGAGGAAGCCAATAATGCCGATGATGAGGCAGAGACAGCAGCCGAGCTGGACATGGAGCCTGAGACGACTCCCGATGCTCCCCTGAAGATCCGACTCAAGGGCAAACCGCCCCAGAAGGTGCCCCCAGTGAGCATTAAGCTAACAGGAAAAGCACCAACTCCTGAGGCTCCCCTGAAGATACGCCTCAAAGGAAAGCCGCCTCAAACATCGGCTCCCCTGGTGGTAAAATTACAAGGGAAGGCACCAATCATTGGAGGCGCAGCTGAGGCACCACTGAAGGTGCGTCTCAAGAGCAAGCCCCCGCAGTCATCCAAGACGCCAGAGAGGGCTCACATAACCCTCTCAGACCCCAAAATTAAAGCTGTGGTGGACTCTCCTGATCCAGCCCTAGTGCTTACAGATGAGGAGCTTAGCGAATATATCTCTGCTGATGTAGATGCACCCTCCTTAGACAATGTAATCCCACGGGATAAAATCTCGTACTTCATCAATAATAGAGTGTCTTTTAATTATTCTTGTCTTCCACATTGGAATGCCATGTATACATTAGATAACGCTCTACGGTCGTTGCAAACACAAATAACGACCGTCCATAATGTAAATCGAGTAGTCCCGTCTCAAGGAGTCTGCTACATAGTCCCTCCACGAAGTCGAGACGAAGCATCCATCATCCTTGGTGAAGGCAAGCGTCGTCAAGACCTCCCGTCGCTCGAGCCAGAACCAGATGCCGGCAGAATGCAACTCTATCGGTACACGGATAAGGCAAAGTACCTCATCCAAAAGATGGGCTACGACCTAAAAAGCGACAAAGGCCTGAACTACGGCAAAGGTCGACGTCTCCCTCTCCGGCTTCCAATACCCAAAGGAAAGCCGCAGGACTACTACAACAAAACTCGACGGAGGGTAGGCTATGTCACGCCGCCATCAACTCCAGAGAGTTCAGACGCAGAAGACGTAGAACATTCTCACTCGTCCGAAGCATCGACTTGGGATTTCGATACCAGTATCGGATCAGTCTTCAGGAAAGTGCTGTCAGCTAACATGACATCAGCACAACCTCAAAAAGGTAAAGACGAAGACCAAGCGCCGGAACCCTTTGAAGAAGAACCCTGGGCTCAACGCCTAGGACAACAATGGGAGTCCCGTTTCGAATTACGTGAACCTCCCACCGAGGATGAAGTCGAGCAGATCGACCTTGGAGACGGGTCTTCTTCCAAACCCATCTTCATCAGCAAAAGCCTAGAAGGAGAAGACCGAGAGTCTCTAATCCAACTGGCTAAGGAATATATCGACGTCTTCGCCTGGAGCTACGAAGATATACCGGGACTTGATCCCCAGATTGCGATGCGTAGGTTGAATATCTTGCCTGATGCCAAGCCTATCAAGCAACAACAGCGGCACTTCCGTCCGGACATCATGAATGCCATCGATCAGGAGGTAGATAAACTTCTGACTAGCGGCTTCATCCGTGAAGAGCAACACCCAGATTGGGTAGCCAACGTCGTATCCATTACCAAAAAGAATGGAAAGATACGAGTCTGTATCGACTTCAGAGATCTCAACTGCTTGCCCGAAGGACGAATTCCCACTTCCAATCACTAATGTGATGATCGACAACACATGTGGCTTCGAACGCATGTCTTTTATGGACGGGTATTCAGGCTACAATCAAATCAAGATGTTCCCCGATGACGCAAAACATACGTCATTCAGGACTCCAAAGGGCATTTTCTGCTACACAGTAATGCCCTTCGGCTTGAAGAACGCCGGTGCGACATACCAACGAGCTATGAGCACCATCTTCCGTCAACATCTTCGTAAGACAGTCGAATGTTATGTTGACGACATCGCAGTCAAGAGCCGCCTTAAAAGAGATCACCTACAGGACCTGAAGACAGTCTTTGATCTCATGCGAGCACATCAACTCAAGATGAACCCCGCTAAATCCTTCATAGGAGTTTCT
Organism: Iris pallida; assembly: GCA_029216955.1. Lineage (NCBI taxonomy): Eukaryota > Viridiplantae > Streptophyta > Magnoliopsida > Asparagales > Iridaceae > Iris > Iris pallida. The sequence goes on from JANAVB010019999.1 coordinate 4,358,666, forward strand.
AGCGGAAAATTCTTAGGTTTTGTCATCACGGCAAAAGGCATTCATGTCGATCCCGAGAAAACCAAAGATATCCTCAACATGGACCCTCCGAAGAATCTTCAAGAACTTCGAGGCTTACAGGGATGTCTGGCGTACATCCGAAGGTTCATAGCAAACCTCTCCGACAAATGTCAACCCTTCACCCAGCTCATGAAGAAGGGAGTCTCTTACGTCTGGACAGAGGAATGCCAAAAGGCTTTCGACGACATCAAAGCCTACCTGACGAGCCCTCCAGTTCTGGTGGCACCCGTCGCTGGCAAACCATTCCTGCTCTACGTCCGTGCCATGGATCATTCCCTCGGTGCCCTGCTAGCTCAGAACAGCGACACAGGCTATGAGCAAGCGATCTACTACCTCAGTCGAACCCTGATCGGGGCTGAACACCGGTACAACCCCGTTGAAAAGGAGTGCTTGGCTCTGGTATTTGCCATCCAGAAGACTCGCCACTATGTCTCGGGCCAGACAATTCATGTCATCTCTCGAGTCAATCCACTCAGAGTCCTCATGACGAAGCCAGGATCACTGAACTCCCGGCTAGCCACATGGGCGATCTTGCTAACGCCATACAACATGGTGTTCGTTCCACAGAAGGCTGTTAAGGGTCAAGCTCTGGCCGATTTCTTAGCTGCACACCCCATCCCGGAGTCCTCAAAACTCTATAAAGACATCCCGGATGAGGTCCAAGAATCAAACGTCACCGAAGAAGGCTCCGTCTGGCGGATGTTTTTCGATGGCGCTTCAAGAACAGGCCCCAAAGGCCAGATCATCGCAGGAGTGGGGGTAGTCTTAGTCTCTCCCGATTAGCTAGTCATCCAGCGTACTTACTCTCTTTCGAAGCCGTGCTCCAACATTGTTGCCGAGTACAACGCACTCATTATAGGACTCCAACTGGCACAACAGTTGGGGGTGGATCATCTGGAAGCCTACGGCGACTCAAAACTCGTCGTGAACCAGATCCGAGGGCAATACGAAGTTCGCCATGAAGATCTGATCCCTTACCATGAAGTTACATTGAACATCATTTCAACCTTCACCGGGTTCTTCATCGAACACGTCCCTCGTCTACAGAACCTGGAGGCTGATGCTCTGGCTGGCCTCGCGGCCTCATTAGCAGCACCCCTTGGGACTCAACACTACGTCACGGTGGTTGGCCGAGACTTAGTTTGTCCTAAAAACAACCTCTGCTTACGAGTGGACCACGCCATGCCAACCGGTACTGGTGTTAATGTCCGAGACTGGAGGTTCCCGTTCATCGACTACGCCATCTACGAAATTCTTCCAGAGGACCCGAAGGAAGCCGTCTCAGTCAAGAGACGTTCTCTTCGATTCTACTATGATACAGCCACTAAAATGCTGTACCGACGCTCCTATGATGGGCTCCTCCTTCGATGCCTGTCCAACAAAGAGGCGACCGAAGCTCTTCGAGAAGCTCATGACGGAACTTGCGGAGCTCATCAACTCGGGCCTAAGTTGCAGGATCGACTGCGACGTATGGGCTACTATTGGCCAACCATGGCCGCTGATGCTGTCGACTATGCTAAGAAGTGCCATGCGTACCAACTTCACACAGACTTCATTCATACGCCGTCAGAACCACTGCATCCTACAGTCGCATCCTGGCCCTTCGAAGCCTGGGGCATGGACATCGTAGGACCGATCATCCCTCCTTCATCAAGGGTGCACCGCTTCATCCTAGCCATTACCGACTACTTCTTCAAGTGGACAGAGGCAGTCCCATTGGCGGAAGTAAAGAGCTCCAGGGTGGTCAGCTTTATCAAACACCACGTTATCTACCGCTTCGGAGTACCCCGGAGGATCATCCACGATAATGGTCCTCAGTTCATCAGCCATATTTTCAGCAGATTCTGTGACAAGAATTGTATTCAAAACGTGGCATCAACCGCCTACAATCCGGCAGCAAACGGATTGGCCGAGGCGTTCAACAAGACTATCGTTAGGCTGCTCAAAAAAGTCGTGTCATCCAATAAACGCGACTGGGACGAAAAGCTGGGCGAATGTCTTTGGGCCTACCGCACAACGGTACGAACCCCAACAGGCAACACACCATTCTCCCTGGTCTACGGGAGTGAAGCGGTACTGCCTCTCGAGATCCAGATACCCTCACTCCGCGTAGCAATCACAAACAAACTCACAGAAGAGGACAATCAACGTCGTCGTCTGCGGGAGCTGGAGGCACTTGACGAAAAGCGTCTCCTAGCTCAACAACGTATCGAACTCTACCAAGCCCGTATATCACAGGCTTTCAACAAGAAGGTCAAACAGAGAACTTTTCAAGTTGGCGACCTGGTTCTGGCAGTCAGGAGGCCGATGGTGTTAACTCACAAGACATCAGGAAAGTTCGAGCCCAAGTGGGAAGGACCTTTCATCATTGAGACGGTATACTCAAACGGTGCTTACCGCCTCGCCAAACCCAATGGGGACTTGTTCATGATGTCCATCAACGGCAAGTTCCTAAAGAAGTACTACTCTTGACATCTTCCAGATATGTGCTTCGATAAGGGGATCTATGGACCCAATCATCAGGATTCACAGACAATTCCCTTCCAACAAAACCATACGCTTCTGGAACCCAGCTATTCCGTAGCATCCTCCAGTAGAAAGACAACCACATCCACATCACCTCTGAGTTGTCCCCTACACCTTACAAAGCAGAATCTTACACTTCGTAAGCCTACGCTATCCTTCATGTTTACCACGTCCACATTACCTCTGAGTAAACATCTCGTACAAACAACCCTTGCGTTGTCGTACATTGATCGCAGAACTTCCACGTCCACATCACCTCTGAGTTGTTCAGCGTATTCCCCTGGATCATTCCTACCACGTCCATAATACCTCTGAGTAGGAAGATTCTATCATTTGAACCTCAATGATTGCCACGTCCACATTACCTCTGAGCAAATATATTGGTTCCTTCAAACTTATTATCTGTACCTAAAAACCAAGGTGCGCGAAAGATAATAGGTCCACAAAAATCATCAAGTTCATGATAACAAAAATGAACACATCACAAAAAAAAGTTGCGTACTTCTTTATTTTTCTGAAAGAGAGAGTACAAAACTACGCTATTCCCCAGCAAGAGTTGCAAAAACATTAAAAAAAAGGAGACGCTACAGTCCCTAAGCATCTCCAGGGTTGGTTGAGAGCTCTCTAACTCGACGTCCCAAGTCGGACGCATGAGTCTCCACAGTCGCCAGAACTCGACGCTCAGCTTCCTGACGCATCAATTCAACGGCCTCAGCGGAAGTATCATTCTCATGCTTCTCATCAAGCTGTTGTCGCTGCCGAGCCAGGGCAAGAGCCCGGTGAGTGAAGGTTGCTTCCTCCTTCTTGAAAGCTACGTGTTCAGCCTGGACACGTTCGGCATCTAACTGGAGCCGGGCCCGTTGGTCCTCAAGACGGCGCATCTGGGCGTTGATCTTCGCGATACTAGCGTCCGACGCAGCTCGCATCTCCATTGTCTCCTTTATGGACTGAGATAACTGTCCCACCGCAGCCTCAGTCTCAGCCACCTCGTGCTCCCAGATGCTCATAGTGGCCTGGTAGGAAGACTCAATCTCAGCGATCAACTTCTTCTTCTCCGTATCTATCAAGACGGAAAGGTCATTTCACTGAATGCGCTGAAGTTCCGTGAGCCGCTGGTCCAGCTCAATCACCGAAGCCTCCAGGATCTCGGCCATATGGTCGTGGCCTTGGTGAACGCGGATCAGCTCGATATAAGGCATTGCCAGAGTTCTTGCCGTCGTAAAACTCCTGTTGGCATCTATCACAGCAGATACACCCTTCTGCAGCATTTTATACACCCCCTCAACGATGAATTTCACATATTCATCTGCGTCCGCCAGCACCTGCGGCGTCATAGTAGGAGTTGGAGGGGCTGCTGTAGTTAGCGGACCGGAAGAAGATCCGCCAACCTCAATCTGCGAGACTGGAATCTCGGCATCAATAGGCTCTTCATCGACACGGGCCGGACTGCTAGCCCGAGGAGCCGAAGGAACAGAGGAAGCCCGTACAGGCGTTGAGATAGTACCCCAAGTAGGAGGGGCAACAGAGGGTTCCACACCCTTACCCTTCTCAAGATCGGAGGAACAACCGACGTCTACGGCCACCTCTTCCACCCCCAACGTCCTATCAGCGGTCAGTACCTCCCCTGGCAGAACGGAGAGATCAACACTCATCTCCTGGCCCGCTCCAGGAGACAGGACCGGCAGGTGAGTCTCATCCTTCTCAAGTCCCTCTACAGGGACAGGATCTGTCGCTACCGCCTGATCGGTAGCCACCCCAACTCCCCCACGGGAGTATAAAAGGTACCAGTCTGGGTATTGAACAACTCCAACAGTGCAAGGAACATAGGCTTATTGAGATCCACACCAGCCTGCGTGGCACGGATGGCGGCTGTCAGCCCAATCTCCTTAAGTTCGGCCTTGAACTTCGAAAGCACCCAAGTGGTCAACTCGTCCCACCTCGAGATGTGATGACACCAACCTTCGACCCGAAAGCTACCTTTCGGGTACACAATCTTCGATGTCAACATCCGGCTCGTAAAGGTTGGAGCATTGAAGGCAAAAGTGTCAGTTGGGACCTCACTGTAGAGGCTCCCGGGACGCAAAGTCCTGCAACTGAACGAGGGACTGGTTCGTGAAGCAGATAAGGTATCCCTTTGATTCGAGGTAGCATCAATCGAAAGAGCACCTCCTAGAGCCCCTCCCTGAGAAGGAGTAAGTTCCCAGGACATCCTTCTCTTCGAAGCTAGACGATAGAAGGCTGTCAGCGGCAACTGGCGGTCGAGTTGTCGCATATACAGCACCATGCCTTTTGCCGAAAAGAACCAGTCTTCTTTGACCTTCAGTATCTTCGCTTCCGTGGAGATCAGGCGGTCACCAAACAAAAAGGCGGGCCTCAAAAAAGTCACATCGCCGGATTCAGCAGATTTCAGTTTTCCGCTCTCCATCATACTCTGAAGGAAAATCGGCAACTGGTTTTGGATCTGCAGCACTCTCTCAGGAGGTTGATCCTGTAAGATAGCACCCTTGGCAGGGTTGACAACCGCCTCGTCAAAATCAACTCCCATTTGACAAAGGGAAGCATCCAGAAGGACCTCATTTAGCAAAGGAATCGTCATCGATACTGGCACAACAAAGATCGAAAGTCAGGCAAAAAGATAAAGTATGTCAAAGCAACCTGGCGCATCATCAGGGTGTAAACCCATGCGCTTTAGTAGAGGCTTCGGTGCATCATCAGGGTGTGAACCCATGCGCGTCAGCAGGGGCTTCGGCGCATCATCAGGGCGTAAACCCAGGCGCGTCAGCAAAAGCTTCGGCGCATCATCAGGGCATAAACCCATGCGCATCAGCAAAGGCTTCGGCGCATTTAGGGTGTGAACCCATGCGCGTCCGCAGTTAAACCTCGGTGCATGATAAAGGCCTAAGCCTATACATGTTGGCGAGATGAAACCTCGGCGAGGACAGTGGTCCGTACGCATCGACAGAAGAGAGTTGTCAACTCAGTCGCATGATCCAAAGACCGCCTGAACAAAGAAAGTAGTGAAAAAGATGACACCCACCCGTCACAGCAGGGCGGACGTCGGCCGGAGTCACAATGGTGATAGGGGCATCCCCTTCAGCATACTCTATCGGCTCCTTTCCCTTGTCGGCACCGCCGCGAGGTGTCTTGGGGGCCATTTCTCTCAAAAAAGAAATTAGGATTTTTGAAGAAGAACTCTAAAGAAAGTAAGAAGCAAGGAGAAGAAGAACTCTCTCTCTCCATCTCTTGCCTATTTATAGGGCTCGGTCGCACGCGTGACCCGATGATGTGGGATCTCAGCCGTCGCCTCGGGTTCTGTGAAGAGATAACAGCAAATAAAATCAAAAGATCATCATTAATCTTTTTGGTTACCGAGGCATCATCATCATTAACTGAGAGGAGCATGCGTCCGAACAGGCATGTGCCCCAAACAGTCATGTGCCCTGACCTCCATGCTTCTTATTCAAAGTATTCCAAAACTTATCCAAAAGTTTTGAAAACTTTGAAGGGGGTCTTGTAGAAGCATGGAATTTTACAACCAGAAAGCCCATGTACCGGACACTACATACGCCAGAGCTTGGACAAAAATATTTCACAGCAAAAGCAACAAGTATAGACATGAAAAGAGAACTTTTTATTTCACAGATAAAAGTCTATTACATGTCTAGAGAAGGCTGTACAAAGGAAAACTTCTACAAAGGAAAGATCCTAAGTCTAAGGCCAGCAGTCGCCATGCGCCTCCAGTCAGACGCAGCAGCCACCATGCGCCTCCAGTCAGGCGCAGCAGCCACCATGCGCCTCCAGTCAGGCACACTCCTTCAGCAGCTCAGTTATGTGCATACCCAGTTATGTGCATCCCTTCAGCAGCCCAGTTATGTGCTGCTCTTCCAGCCAGGCTCACCTGATAAGTGCCTCGACTAATGAAGCATTTAACCCTCTGGCTGGAACCGAGGAAGTGAAGAGCACCGCAAATCTGTGGCCAGGGGAGGCTTCGAAAGAGCCTCCAAAGACCAAGGAAGACCGTAATCGAAATACGGCTAAAGGAGCAGCTTTCAACACAACCAGAGTGGGCGACACCCACTTTGAAGGAAGAAAGAGCCTAGCACCACCATTCCGATCTACGGCCCTTCCAGAACAACGGAGACGAGGCCCGAGCATCCCTATCTTTGGATGCAACAGGCACCTTCCGCCTGCCTCGGAAGCCCTCGACTCCGTCTTTTGGACGTAAAAGTCACCTTCAAGTGCAGTAACGACGACATGGCGTCTCATCTTCACCCTCGGGAGCACTTCATCAACAGAATGCACTCGAGTACCCAAGTTCATGGTTGGAAGTACGTGAGAGAACGAGGAGCAAACCCTCTCTCCATGCCACTATTTATAGGCCTGGCAGATCAAACCCACGCGCCAAGTGGATGGCTCTCCGAATTCTGAGCAATGAACTTGCATTTAATGGATGAACCAGATGCCTCGAATTCAGCCAAACGACTATTTAAAGCACTCAAGGAACGGAACAGCCGCACGCGTCCTTCGACTTCAGGCGCATCACACAGATGCGCCCTGCAGAGCCAAGCGCATCACAGAGAATGCGCCCCCATACCCAGTGAAACGTCGATCGACGCGTCCCCTCAGCTGTCCATCGAATGTCAGAAACATTAAATGCTGAACTGACAGAGTTGGCAGCACATCTCCCAAAGTCTGAACAGTCGGCAGCTTTTTCAGAAGACGAAGCATCGACAATGTCAGCATCATCATGACTTTACTCCGACGGCTACTGCCACGTGGCCACTTAACCACCCGCATGCGCCTCCGCGGCCATGCGCCCAAACCTGCATGCGTCTTAAAAGCCATGCGCCTCAGACTCTTCACTGATCCCTAAAGACAGAAGAAAAGTCTCCATCTGAAGCTCTGTATGCGCCTCAAAAGCCGTACACCCCAGACTTCTCTCTGATCCCAAAAGACAGAAGAAAAGTCGCCTGCATGTGCCTCAAAAGCCATGCGCCCCAGACTGCTCTCTGATCCCAAAAGACAGAAGGAAAGTCGCCTGCATGCGCCTCAAAAGCTATGCGCCCATAATGGTTCGTGACTCATAAAGGTTACGAGCCAAAGTCTCCTCATGCGCCCAATCCTAGGTGCATCCTACCAGATCATTCCCCACCAAATCTGAGATCCCCAAGCCATGGGTCGATGACATGTGTCCTTTGACTCGACTCATCCCAGATCTCAGCAATAGAAAAGATCTTCTTCTCCGCTACGTGTCGGTTCACAGCAGCAACATGAAGAAGTCAACCCCCTCGATCAGGGCGCATCACCCATGCGCCTCCATCAGCAATCAATACGTGGCGTCCCCACGCACCGGCGCATCCTACATATGCGCGCATGAGCAGCCAACCTGCCCAGCTATAAATAGAGGAATCATCTCCTTCTTCTACACACACAGAGAGATACGAACGAATATACCACCAGAGAGGCAGATACAGACACTCAACGTCTTCCTCCTCTCAGCAAGCTCCAGCACCCAGAGCAATCCAGACCTTCAGAGAACCGATAACCGTCGTCAGCTCATCAACGGAGTCAACGCATTACCACTCGCTCCATCGGCACAAGGGACCCAGATTAAACAAAAGTGTACTTCTAGGGCTACATCTAAGTCCTATATTGTAATACTGTTCTGTTTGTATTGAAATTTACATCAAAGAATTTTAATGGCAAACAAAAACCAGTAGGGTCAGACCCCCAATAGCAAGTACCACAAAGAAAGTCAAACTATGAAAATAACTAAAATAACAACGGAGAGAGAGAGAGAGAAAGAGAGAAATAAATAAATACTGATCAAGACTTGTGTACTACCGATGCACTTATTTCGAGAATAAAAAAGACAATAAGCAAAGCAACATGGAGCATAAAGTAAACAACATATAACATAATATAAACTGTGGACATGTAAAGTAAATGGAAGCATGTCAACATGTAAGATAAACTGGACATGTGAGCATGTAAGGTAACTAGGACACGTAAGCATGTAAGATAGCCGAGTCATGTAAGCATGTAAGATAACCGGGACATGTAAGCATGTAAAGTAGCCGAGTCATGTAAGCATGTAAGGTAACCGGGACATGTAAGCATGTAAAGCATGGGGATAATGTATAGCATGTGAGAAACTAAAATAGAACGACAAATGACAAGATGACTTAGGAACTATTCCAGAACCGACTTACAACCCATAAACCAAACAAGGACCGAGGTTGCAACCCTTCTCCTGAACAGAATATAGTCTCTAATTTGCCAGAATAAGTGAAGCAAAGACAATAGCTAGACAAGATAACAAAAGACAAGACTGGACTCCATCCACCAATGCTTGATACATTAGCTAACTAGGGTTATCATAATCCTAATTACTAACCTATGCAGTTTGAGAAATCCAACCGACTGCCATCCCTGCAGACTACCCAACTTATCAAGCATAGTAGTCTATGTAGATACACCGCCATAAGAGACGTGTATCCTAAGAGACATGTATCCTAAGATGTAAGCTCCACACCACGGCGAGCTAAGTATAGTAGTCTATGTATAACTGGAATTGTCCCACTCTACGGTGTGCTAGAAATGTGCTCATCATGACAGATAGCTCAAAATCCATTATAGGCCGGAATAAAGAGCTTGCGGGCAACCGAAAAAATCTTTGCTCCTAATGAATCTAGATAATAAAGCTAGTTGTTTAGTCTCTAATATTTTTTTGTTGCATTCCGTGTGTGGCATTCCGCAGAATCCATCCTAAACATGATATGCAAGACTGAATAATACAAGAAAGTGCACTATAATAAGCCACAACAAAAAAATATAATAAGCTGGGAGTGCGCTATGACGAGCCACTATATCGGGAGTGCGCCATGACAGGCCATTATCATATAAGCAAGGAAAAGACATGTAACAAGAGTGTGCCATAATAGACCACTATCATGTAAGCAAAGAAAAGATATGTAACAAGAGTGCACCACGACGGACCACTACAAAGAAATACTGGACATGTCATAAACTGTAAAGTACAATAAATCTGGGAAGGCATGGCAACACAAGGTAGAAAACATATAATGATATATAAGGGAAATCAATTAGAAAACATATCATAGCCTATGTAGGAAAATAATAAGGAAACACATCGTAGCATATACAGGAAAACAAATAAGAAGAATCTAGAAAACTAGAACAAAATAAGAAAAATATGAAACTTGGGTACCTGATGCTATATCGACGGTATACTCCAGTATATCGATGGTATGCCGGTCTGGGACTTCCACAAGCTTCTGTCTAGAAAATATAGCCACAACGGTATACCATCGGTACATACCAGTACACCGGCGGTATACCGATAAATGGGGACACAATACTCTCTGTCAAAATGATATACAATACCGGTATACCGTCGGTACAGACAAGTATACCGATGGTATACCAAAAATTTTTACAGCAGCTTTTTAAGCTGAAAAAAGACCAACAACCGGTATGCCATCGGTATACTCCAGTATACCGACGGTATGTCGTTTCTAGTCGGGTAGCAATACTATGGACTTGAAACAAGTTCCGAAAACCAAACCTCATCCTGAAAGTTGTAGAAATCAAGTATAACCATAAAAAAAATACTAGAGAAAGGTCGTGCATAGCATATATACTAAGTCTCATGGCAATCACCCAGTTATCGTAACCGATACGAAGTTTTTCTACTAAGAAAATATATCAAAACTAAGCAGAAAATCAAAACCTAGCTCAAACCAAATTCCGAGACGGTTAAAATGACAAGAATCTCGAGAGAAACATATAGTAAAGCAAGTAGTAGACAATACTGGACTATCAAAACAATAGGAAACAAAACCACAGTAAAAGATTATTTCGTCCAGTAGTTCGACAAGATATACTTATCTATAATAGCTCCCAGCCTAACTCTTCTACTCCACCACCAAGAGGGGTTTAGAAACCACACTCTGAGGCCTCGAGACGAAGCTCCTAGCTCATGAGAAAAATGAAAATGAAACGAAGAGAGAAGAAGAGTGGAGAGAGAAAGTAAAATAAAATTTTGAAAGAAAATGAACTTTTATATATAGAGAAGATGAATTAGTCGTGATTGTCCGATCACGATCGCGACTCGATCATGATTAATCTCTACCGTTCGGAAGAAAACCAAGAAACCACTAGATAATAGAATGTATCATTACTATTCATGAAAATATGTAAACACTATTCATCAAAATATGTAAATGCTATTCGTCAAAATATTTAAACACTATTCACGAAAATATTTGAAAACAAAAAATGTCTAAAAAGTAAAAATACCACCCGGACAGTATACTGTCAGTACACAATGGTATGCCGGTCAAGAAAAAAAACTATAATTTGGAAAAATTTTACACCGTTCCGAAAAATCAAAAAAATACAAAATACAGCACCAAAATACGTATCCGTATATAAATACCGATACTGTGAGATGAGTCTCTCTCTCTCTCACACACACACTGTAAAACCCCAATAATTTCTAATTTAATTTAGTGCCTTAAAAACTATTTTTATATTATTTAGAATTAATTGGTAGGTGTATGTAATCATAGACGTATATAATATATGCATGTTTGTGGGCTTGATATTTTAAATACTACTAAATACAGCTCTCATGTTTATAAAATATTTTTTGTTACTTAATCTAGAATTCTTGGATTTTTCTTGTGATTTTATACACACACACACACACACACACACACATATATATATATATATATATATATAGTTTTTGTAAAAAAAGGAATTGATGGTGGCCGAACCCCCACCATCAGCAGCAGCAGCTGCAGGGGGCCCGACCCCCCTAAAAACCGAAACCAACTCTTGACAGCAGCAGCAGCTGCAACCCTTTGAAACCCGACCCCCATTTTTCCTAATACCAACCAACCAAATTGCAGCACAGCTGCATATTAGCACCCGAGCCCCTAAGCTTATTCCTATTCGGAATAAGAGAGACGGCAGTATATATATTCAACCGCTCGTCTAATGAAACCCTAACCCCCTCTCATAATCAAAAACCTCTCGACCAAGGCCGCCAACCTTCCCCCACATCTCGACGCCCATCCTCGATAACCTGACCGTGCTGCACCACCGCCAGGATCGCCGGAGCGCCGCCCCAACCGACAACAATCGACCGCTGTCCAGGAAACTCGACAACAAGGTACCCCTTTTTCGGCCTTGATTACTTCTCGCACGTTTGATCATTTTACGATCCGAAAGTTGCTACGTATAGGCGATGTAACCCTCTTGGAGTCCCTTCAAAGGGAATCAGCTATAACCCTATGGTTTGACCAATAACTCAATGCAAAGTCGAGTAAAACTCTGTCTCGAAAACAGAGTATTGAATAACCTAGGAACCCAACTTGGAAGCCGAGTTTCGATCTGTATATTAGGGTTTTGGATAAAATAATTGAACACATGTGAAGCCAACAAAACCACGATTGAAATGCAACTTGTAGACCTATATTTTGATTACTGTGCAAGAATTAAACCCATGTTAAAGTTGTGCGAAAAACTGTTTTCAAAATAGTAAATTTCTGAATTTTTCTCCGATACGACGTGCGCCCCGACAAATCGGGCAACATGGTCGCGCACTATACACATGGAAAGGCGCGTATGGACGTTGCGGACGTGTGGGAACTGACGGAACTCAGTTTCGTCGCGTGTGCGCGACGAAACCAACGCGTATCCGTCGAGATACCCCCGTATCGACGTTTTACAAACTTGCCCATAACTTCGTGTACATTCGTCGAATCGAGACGAAACTTGCGCCAACAGGTCCGGATTGAAATTTTGGTCCTGCATGCCAAGTTTGGTTCGATTCTGAGAAGGTCGAATCGGAACCCATTTTTGGCGGGCCCGCGACCCACTCAAACGGACGATTTTGTACACGGCTCCTCGGAATCCAAAACTGGACATACCGTTGAGTTCCTCTCCTCAAACTAAAATCGTAGACATGTAGTTTGACGAATTTAGAGACCATAGACTTTGGCACACGATTCGGTGCAAAGCGAGTCCAACAGCGGACATCGTTTTGACCCAAAATTACAATTTTGCTCCTGTTCTAGAAATTGACTTTTGGACAGGCATTTTCTAGGTATATCTTCTTTACCGAGATCATTTTTGATGTTTGTTTCAGCGTTTGGAGTCATCTGTGATTTGTGAGTTTTGGTGCTGACACTTGCTACTCTTGGATTTGCCCTTCTCGCACCGCAGGCAAGATACCTTGCCACCTTACTCTGTGATTATTATATTCTTATTTTTAGTTGTTATTTTCAATATTTTGTTCGTGATATTTAAACTGTGCGTCCAAGTCACACTTGGGTGCAAGCGACTCTATCGGTCGTTTTTCTTGCTTTATTTATTCTCTTGCATTGACTTAGTTTATTGACCACCCATTGATGTTGAGGTATTGGTATATCTCATACGGCCTTGACACTTGTTGTATCACGTGATGTGAGTCACATGTAGGACACATTTTCGTGTAGTCGGCTGGCCACCGATACGTATGGAGCGTACGACGGATAGGAGTAACTGCCAATAGTATTGCATGTTAGAAGACTTGGCGGTTACTAGAGGTTCATATCAGTCATGGAGATGATGATACTAGGCATTGGGTGGGGAGAACAATACCTAACGTATGGACTTCTTTACACTTCCATGATTACCTGTGCGCTCCTCCGGAGACGCAGGCTCCAGGCGCCCTCTGATGTTTCCCAGAGCGTTATGGACGTAGCCCCTTGCACATGGTGCCCTCTGACGCTTCCTGAGCGTTATGGACGTAGGCCCCTGGTACCCTTTATGGGAACTATGTCGATCCCATTTACAGCCAGGGCTCATGCGTCGAAGGATTGTATCTCAACTGCATATTCACAGTAGAATGGTCAGGAACCCGATTGCATGCATACCCTTTCTCTTATTATATTATCACAGTTTATATGGCATGGTATTTTCTTGTATCTTGCTATGTCCCCTGAGGACCTGGTTATCTCTCCAGGTTTATACGATTTTCCACAGGAGTACGGAGCGGCATTGGAGCTATCCTACATTGATGACGAGGTAGTCACTACTGATTTCTAGTCTATTCTATATTTGAGACATTAGTGGACATTATTTTACATCTCTTTTCTTTTTATTTTGCGGAGGCTGGACTCCGATCTTGTGAGACTATTTTTCATAGCTGTTTGGAGTGAGTATGTTCACCTAGCTATCTTTTGATACTCTGCTTTATTTATTTTGACTTTATTATCTTCTGTGTTGAGCTGTGATGAGATTAGATATGTTATTCTGGCCTGTGATTATTTATTTACAGCTTATGTGCATATATGAGGATTTTATATATTGGAGTATTCTTCGTATATGTGCAGCTGGCATGTTCACGTACTCGGTTCTATGTATTTTGGGACTGGGGCGTTACACACACACACACGCACACACACACTCACACACACATATATATAATGTCATAAGTGTGTTCCTACATCAATTGTTAGGATTCATAAATATAAATGTGTTGTGTGCATCAAACTCGTTAAGCATACAAGTAGTTGACAGTGGCATGCAACATAACTATATGAAGGTTAGTGGCACCACAAGCAATCTTGGCCTATTCCTGGTAAGACATCGATTCTTCAAGTACATATAGAGAGCCCAAATGATGGTGCCGAATTACCTGTATTCTTGACGTGCCCTTCAACCTAGGTAGCTACCCTACTGAAGGTCCTGCAATATATCGTGCACGAAACACATCCACATAATTTTTTCCTAGGCCAAATCGATTTTGGTGTCTCAGACTGTTCGAGGAAAGCAAAACCTTGTGTACAACTTGTCCATAACCATGCAAATATTAGGGTTATATACGAAAAACATAACTGTAAGCCTTCTAAAATTTATTATTAGGGTTAATAAAGAATTAGAGCTTGGTTTGGTCTAATTTGGGATATTTAATTAAAATACTAAAATTTCACTTTCTTTTATTGCTATTAGATACCCTTTCCCATGGCTTTGACATTAGGAGCACTACATTAGCCATTTTCGCCAAACAAATTTTCCATGCATGACCTAAACAAGACCACATACACTCATGACATTCATGTCCCACACAAACACATCTCCTTGTGCTTTATTTTAATTGCACAACATTCAAGCCAAAAGCATAACTTCTAGCCTTATTATGCACCCGATGACCATTTCGACTGAAATTGGAGGCACAACTTCGACTCGATTCCTCAAACCCAATGCATGGTCATGATCTACACTAAGCTTACAACACTCATGACACCTGTGTCCTACTAAATGGAATCCCTATGTGCTACCTACCCAAGAAAGTGACAAATAACTCATTTCCTAGTCACTATAACCAAACTAGCCCAAACTAGTCCGCACCTACTTGAAACCAACCCAACTAGAAGTGGTAAAGCCTAATCTAGGTTGAATAAGCTTGGTTTGTGTTACGACCCGCTTCTAGCTTTCTGGATACGAGTCGGACACGTCTAGCCTACGCTGTTGTAAATAGCGGTAGTAAGCTATCTATACCTCATAAACCGTCAAATGAACATGATATGAATCCGTGGCTCAATCACAGAAATAATAAACGGAAACAACCCAGCACACACTCACATGATCACCAGTCCACTATCCATTTTTTAGTACATCGTACATATCTAATTTTTGGAGACAAATCCGGTAATCCTCATCATCAACAATGTGCATCTCGTATAATAAAACATCGGAGTGATATCCTCTAATCTTCTAGAGTCTTTTAGAAGCTTCTCGGTCCATATGCTATCTCCATTACCTAATATATCAATTGTCCTGTCAGGACGAGAGCAAAGTACATCAAAAAAAATATCATACTATACAAAATAAAATATTAAAACAATATAGAATAATAAAAACTAGACAATGAGACACGAAATGCTGTCATGACCATAAAACCTGCAAGAATAACAATGAACGAGATAACCATGACTAATCACCAAAACAGAAAATGATCAAGGAATACATGACTAGCAATCTACGTGATTTGAAATACCGTTTTCAATATGTGAACGGCTAGGCTTTTACTCAGATTGGTACGGCTCGACATACGTGCAGTTGATGCCGAACTATTAGTCAAAAATAGAGGGTTACCCACATATCTACTTGGCATTTTTCCGTTTCACTGAGATTCAGAAAAAATATCATGAAATAGTCAGATTTGCTTAACAGAGTACATGAATAATAACAATGATACAGAGTCACCGTGTCAAAGTTGTATCACAATATGAAACATGACAAGTCATAAAATAAAAGGTAGCATTTATAATGTATAGAGAAACATCTTGTAAGGAGTACTTGCCTCAAGTCCAAATTGTTGTATGAAGTTCCACCAAACCCACCTTAGCAACGGAGAACCAGGAACTGCGGCGACAAATGCTAGAGCAGTCAGATCGGAGAGGTGGCTGCTTGATTCGATGGTAGCGGCTCACCACCAGAGAGGGAGAAGGCTTTGATGGTGATGGCCTTGGTAGTGGAGCCAATGGTCGGGGTTTTCTAGTAGAAGCGACGGTGTTGGGGAAAGACCAGGAGGCCACAGCTCCAGATCTGCTCACCTGACGGAGGAAAAGCGACGACCTGGTGGCTCCGGGTGATAGTCGAGTTCAAGGCTGTTTGCTGGAGGCTGGTTCAAGAAGGCGGTTGATGGAGAGGGATCGACAGACGGAATGATGGCTCGTCAGAAGTAGATGCATTGGTTTGTGATGTAGATCTGGGTCGAGGAAGGCACGGAGAGCGAGCCGCGACGGGGAACAATATCGATGTCTGGAGTGGAGGCTTTGATCGACATCGAAGGAGGCACCAGGTCGGGTGAGGCGATAGCCAGGCGATAATTTTGGAAGACGGCACGATGTCTTGGAACACGGTCGCCAGGATTGATGGGGCAAGAGGCGGAGCTGATTGTCGGCTAGGGCTCGGGAAAGAGCGACGGAGGAACAGTTTTGGGCGGTTGACGCTAGAAGCTCGAGTCCGACTAAGGGGGCTGGGCCTTGGCGAAATGGCAGAGGGAGATGCTGCGACTCTGTGTCCTGGCTGGACACAGCAGCATCGGGACATAGGTACTGGTGCAGTACTTCGGTGGCGGACTGCGGTGGTTTGAGAGGATACGACGGTGGAGGAGATAGGGTTAGGGTTTGTATTTAGGGTTTGTAGAGTGTCTGTGTCCACAAAATTAGGCCAGGATTGGTGTCTAATGTATGGGTGTGTCCGTGTCCTCGGGGTCGGACCCGTGGACAAGAAGAATTGGTTGATTTGTGAAATTTTGGATGGATGTCGTGTCATGTCAGACACGAGGTTTGAAGAATGTAATTGTAATATCTGGATCTAATGAAATAAGATGGACATGCCGACACGGCTAGGACACGGGCGGGAATGATGGATACAAGAATTTAGGTTTAGGGCTTAGCTAATCAATATTTTTTGGATAATTAACAATGGGATTAGTGGCTATTTATAGCCCCCCAAAGGGGCAATCCAGAAAAAGAATATTCCAAGAATATTCTTAACAATATTCTAAGAAATATGCTAGATTCCAAGGAATATTCCAACCTTAATTAATCACATGGTTAACCTAAGCCATGACTAATTAAACTAGAATGATTAGTTATTTACTAATCATGCCACCCTCCTAAACTATGTGCTTCTACATAATTACCGAATAAACAACTCCACCTTTAATAATTGCTGAACATGCCACTCCCTTGACACATAATTACCAAACTACCATCCCTTTTTGGTGTGCTGTCATAGGCACCCAAAAATAAAATCTTTACAATTAAAATTATATGTAGAAGTGAGAGTAAGGATCGATACCATAGAGAGTAATTAGTATAATTTTATACTATGTGAAAAAGAATAAGGGGAGAGAGTTTTGAATATGATGAAGGAAAATTTAAGAAGAGCTAAAAAACAATTATAGTATTGAAATCGATCAAAGAATAGATATTGGTCTCAGTTAACATTCACTATTGGGATCTTAAAATTGATCATCGATGCAAGCTAAATTAACTCATACTTTGAATATTCACCGTTGGAAGTATCTTCCTATCTCTCTTAGGCTTAGTTAATTAAAAACAAGCGATCTAATTAACTTTAATTACTAAATAATCCAAGACGAGCGATGAAGATTTAATCTAGCAATTTCTTAAAGAATGAAGAGATGGATGAAGCAAAACAACACAAGCACAAGCGGTTGTATTTAGTTTGTCAAAAGTTTTTCTTATAAGATCTAATAAAACAAAGCAGTTCATTAAATCTTGGTTGCTTCACAAATTAGAGAAATCAAACAATTACGACTAATTAAGTAGTAGATCGAGAAGAATAATAAAGTAGTAGGCCTCCTAGTAATTAAACAAAATAATCATGAAGGTGTGCATAGAAAAACATTAAATACTCAAACTATAAATCAAACAAATAAAAACAATTTAGATCTCACAAGATTATTGATTCCAAGGCTTCCATTTCCTTCGACTAACAACACTTTTAGCTGCACATGTTCATCAAACCTTCAAAAGAGAAGTTGGAGAAGAAGAAGAAGAGTTATGTGTTGTTCCCTTTCCTCATGATTGCTACCCCTTTAATACAGTCTAAATTGGTTGTTTGAAGCCCATAATATCTTTCCACAAATCCTCTAAAAGTTACAACTTCTCAAACAATAAAACTAAGTCATAGAACAAGTAGGAAAATATTTATTTTAGTTCATATTTTCATTCACAACATCTTTGACTCAACTTCAAGCCTAATTTCATCCATGATGCAGCCTGAATCTCAAAAATTTCAAAATACGAAAGTTGTAGATCTTTGTCGCGCTTTCCAAATATTTTTGAATCACCTCAATTGAATTCTAGATGAGAAAATTATACCCATTTAGGTAAAATGTGTCAAAATTATCCAAAATTGCTATTTAGCTTCATTTTGCACTTAGTCTCTCCAATTGCATCCTAAACCAAAATATAAGAATAATGAGTACATTTAGTCATGAAATGAGCATACAATTGTAAACAATAAGGGATAAAAATATAACATTTTCTGTTCTCATCGAATACCCCCACACTTAACTTTTGTTCGTGCTCGGACAAATCTCTAGTTTATTTTTTTTAAAACGAAAATCAAGGTTGTAATGCCATAAATAAAGAATAACCAAGCTCTTCAAAACTCATAACATATCATGAAAATATATTCTTAAACAACTTCTAATTACTTAGTAAATATTTTCACTTGAAGATAAAGTAAACTAAATTAGTAGACCCTCACGGGAATAAACACTCAACTCTCATGTGTTTTGAGGGGTATTTGTTTCGCTCAAATTTATTCCAAAAGAAATGATCTACCATAAGCTTGCATATCTTCTCATTCTCCATTACTGGAATCACATGCATAATATAAATCATAAGGACTTTTCAAGGGTTGTAACGGAGCTTAGGATAAAGTTAGGATATATTTGAGAGTGTAGCTTAAATGCCATCAAAACTAGTGAAGCAGAAATAATTTAACTAAAACCTTGAATATATAAAACATAAAAAACCAATCACTCCATTCAGTAGCATGGCAAAAGTAATTTCTATGCTAAACATGAAAAACCAATCACTCGAATATATAAAACATCAAAAGAAATCGCCCCTTTTATTGGAATTTTAGGAGGAATCATGCACATGGAAAAAGTAATTTCCTCCATCACTTCTTTTCTTTATTACTTCTCTCTCTTTTTTCCCTTCATTTTCTCTCTCTTTTTTCTCTTTTTTTTCTTTTCATTTTTTAACAATAATGGAACTCAATAATTTAAGAATAAAAATATGTAGCAAAATAGAAATTTAGATACCCCCACACTTATTTCTTATACACCCATACATATCATAATGCTCAACTAGCTTTACGACTTGGGTAAAGGTAATTTTTTTAATGTTTAATGCTTGTAATGTGGGTTCACCAGAAATAAAAGTGATAAGGCTCAAAGGGTTTTACAAATGAAAAATAAATTCATGATAGACTATTTGGCTTAAGTAGTGTATAACAAAGAGGACCTTAATCATATTCATGTATGCATGTGTCGATGTGACCTCGAAGAGAATCAAAACAAGTTCTAGAGAAACAAATATATGGAAGAATATTTCTAAATAATGAGACTGATGTCTCAGTCTAAAGGCTCAAAAACTCATCGACTTTTGTCTACCAATTTTAGTCACTACCATCCTTAAGGAAAATAACTTGACTATTTAATTCTAAGTTGAAAGCTTACTTATTCAATCATGTCATGAATTTTTCAAAGTTGAATCTCACTCACGACATACACAACCAAAAATTGTTGACAACCAAAAAACAAAAGTCTTTTTTAAAAACTTTTTTTAATATATAAATTCATTTATTTTGGAAAACCATGCATTAAAAAAAATAAACAAAACATAAATCTCCTCCTATACACTTAAAACTGGCATTGTTCCAAATCTAAGGTTAAATGTAAAGAAAAGATAAAAAAAACCAAGAAAAAAAACCAGAATAAGAAAAACTCCCCCAGGGTTGCTTCCCAAGCAGCACCTTTGTTTAATATTTCGTTGGCTCGACTCTATGCACACTTGATGCAAATAGGCATGGGTTTCACATCTTGAATAAAGCCTGCAAAACATAGGGTAAAGGCCTCTTGTCAGAAATTGATAATGAAATATAAGAAATGTTATTTGACTGTTGTCTTTTTATAAAATCATTCAACCCTGCAACAGTTTCGTGCAAATTATTACTCAAGACTAACTCCTTATTCTTTTTTTTGAGATGCTCACTAACGATAATATCAAATCCATCTTTGCCATTAAGTTCAAAAACTTCTTGTGCATTTGGTACTACGTTGTTATTAGGAAAGTTTGTGTTTGCAACGCTATTTTCTCTTCTCTTGTTTTGATGATGTGGTACTTCTTTTACTAGAATGTCCACCTCTTTACCACTTCTCAAAACGATTGTACTTACATTTTCTTTTGGATTTATTATCGTTTGAGAAGATAATTTTTCCAAACTTTGTACCTTAAGCTTGTTAATTGTTGTAGCCATTTGGCTCATTTGATTGTTCAGACTTTGGATGATTGCCCTTGTATCCTGTTGAAATTATAAGGTGTTAGTGGCAAGAGACTTACCAACATCTTCTAAAGACATACCAGAATTAGAAGTTTGGCCTGATTGTTGTTCATGGGGGTGTGGTTGCTTGTACTGCTGGTAACTTGGACAATTTTGAGTTATGGGATAATTTAATGGTGGTTTCCCAAAGCTAAAATTAGGATGATCTCTCCACCATGGGTTGTATGTGTTTGAATGAGGATCGTACTTCATTTGTGATTGTCCAGAAAAACTATGTGGAATGAATTGTTCACTAGACTCCTCTTGAAGAATTGGGCACATATCAGTTGGATGCCCTACTATTGAACAAATCCCACAAGCCATTGTTGTTTGCATGTTACCTACAACCATTTGATGAACAAGAGAAGTTAAACAAGCAATTTGTTGTTCAAGAGAAGAAATATTTACCTCATTAGCATGCCTAGATGGAAGATCTAGCTAAGTGGCAAATTGTTGAGAATTGGTCGCCATGTCCTGTTATTTTTTTTTGCTAATAATTTTTTTATTTTATTGCAATAACGAAATAAAGATCACGAAAAGCACAAAAATTAACAAAAATTACTCCTCAGCAATAGTGCCAAAATTTGGTGTACTGTCGTAAACACCCAAAAACAAAATCTTTACTATTAAAATTATATCTAGAAGTGAAAGTAAGGATCGATCCCACGGAGAGTAATTAGTATAATTTTATTCTATGTGAACAAGGATATGGGGAGAGAGTTTTCAATATGATGAATTTTTTTAAGAAGAGCTAAAAACAATTAAAGTATTAAAATCAATCAAAGGAACAAATATTGGTCTCAGTCAACATTCAACATTGGGATCTTAAAATTGATCATCGATACAAGCATAAATTAATTCATACTTTGAATATTCACCGTTGGAACTATCTTCCTATCTCTCCAGGCTTAGTTAATTAAAAACAAGCGATCTAATTTGATATCTAATTAAGCAGTAGATCGAGATGAATAATAAACTAGTAGGCCTCTTACTAATTAAACAAAACAATCATGAAGGTCTGCATAGAAAAATATTCAATACTCAAAGTATAAGTCAAACAAGTAAGAATAATTTAGATCTCACAAGTTTATTGATTCCAAGGCTTCCGTTTCCTTCGACCAACAAGACTTTTAGCCGCACATGTTCATCAAAACTTCAAAAGAGAAGTTGGAGAAGAAGAACAAGAGTTGTGTGTTGTTCCCTTTTCCCATGATGGCTACCCCATTTATACACTCTAAATTGGTTGTTTGAAGCCCACTTATCTCCCCACAAATCCTCTAAAAGTTACAACTTCTCAAACAATAATACTAAGTCATAGAACAAGTAGGAAAATACTTACTTTAGTTCCTATTTTTGTTCATAGTATTTTTGACTCAACTTCAAGCCTGATTTCGTCCATGATGCAGCCTGAATATCGAAAACTCAAAATAAGAAAGTTGTAGATCTTTGTCTTAGCTTTCCAAGTCTTTTTGAATAACCTCATTGCATTTCAGATGACAAAGTGATGTCCATTTTGGTAAAAGGTGTCAAAACTATCCAAAATTGCTATTTAGCTACATTATGCACTTAGTGTCTCCAATTGCATCATAATTCAAAATATAAGAATAATTAGTTACTTTAGTCATGAAATGAGTATAAAATGGTGAACAATAAGGGATAAAAATATAACATTTTATGTTCTCATAACTTTTTTAAAAATTACCAAATTGCTACTACCATTTCCATAACCCACCAAAAATAACATTTCCAAGAAAATGATAATTAGGAAAACTACAAACTTGGAAAAATATATTAGGAATTTGGAAAACAGGGGTTTATATATCTACCCACCTTAGAAAAATTTTGTCCTCGAAATTTTAAATGACACGACTAAGAATAATGATCAAAACTAGTTTAGGCACGATAGAATTGAAAGGTAAGAAGAGACATGATTTGACATGATTAGAAATATAGTAAAAATGGTACAGTCACAATACACGGCCAAAATTTAGGCATAGTATAGGATCGAAAAACACCTAGGCATGATTAAGAATAAAATCCTAATTCGCACGATCTAGGCATGTCTAATAGAATTAAAGTCATCTAGGCACGATATAATATTTAGATAAAGCTGTCTAAGCTAATCATGATAAAAAATGTTTAGGCATGATACTTAATCAAAGTCACAATATAGGTATAATCAAAATAAAGGCACGATCTATATAATCAAAGATATAGCCTAAGTATGACCAATGAATTGAAATCAAAGTCTAGCAATATGCTTTCATCGAGAAAATAAAACGACGATTACAAAAATAGAAATGGAGAAACTATAAGGAAACAACTACTATAAGGCCTAGGCAACCATTATTTTAGAAGACATCATCCCTCAACTTCTATTTACAAATGACTCAGAAATGGCAAACTAGAATCCAATATACCTACTCTAGTGCTGCTCCTCGACCTTCTCCTGGGGACAGTCCTTGACTTGATGCTCCGTAGAACCACAACGAAAGCATTGCCTAGCTCTCTTCCTACAATCCTCCCACCTGTGTCCCAGCCTCTTGTAGTAGTTGCAAGTAACCTGATGTTGCCTCTGTTGCTGGACCGGAGCTTGCCTTGGAAAGATATCCTACTGATGGATCGAAGTCTGATCCTGGAAAGTCTTTCGCTGAACCATGATGGCACTCCGATGGTCCAGGATTAGGATTCTTGCCTCCATCATGATCCTTCTTAGAGGCTCCATGTCTATCTTAACCTTGCTACATTCAATATCTTCTCATAGGTGCGATCCCTGCTAGTGGTGACAGCTAGGCGAATTTCTCGGGATAAACATTTCTTGAACCTATGAGCCCGTCTTCAGAGGTACGGACCATGTGTTCTGGGAAGTGGCTAAGGTAGCTAAACTCTGCAGTATACTCGTCGACTATGAGACTGCTTTGCTCTAGCCTCTCGAACTGACTCTCAAGGGCCTCTCGAGCAACCTCAGGATAAATCTTCTATCTTGAACAACTCTTTGAAGTCATCCCAACGAAGTCCTGAAGCTGAGAGTCGAGGCTCGTCTAGGTGCCAAGTGTGGGCTATGTCGAATAATTACAAGCTAGCGGCCTCAATCCTAAGGTCGTCGGGAACTCGAGCGCTCTTCATGAGACGCTCCACATTATCTATCCACTCATCGGCATAGAGAATGCCTTCGGTGTCATAAATATCTAAGGGTTCAAGGTTATTAAAATCTCTAGTGGTCCCTGGCCTCGTCAGTGGACCTCCTTAGCTCAGAGTACATATGCAATTGTAGTTTGGAAAGTCATGGCTTGCTCTTTTTGGGAGTTGATTAGTCCTTAGAAAAGTTTAAGTAATTGGGCTCCATCTACAGTGATAGTCGAGGTAGCAGGTGGAGGATGACACAGGTGCTACGGGTGTAGTATGCTCAACCTCTCAAGGGGCCTCCTGCGGTGTTCCTAGTCTGAACCATCTCTTAAAAGAAAGAAGAAGATGGAGTTATTTAGAGTTTTGGTCAAAATAAGTAATTTAAAGAATGATAATTAAAATCACATAATAACAATCCGGCCTAAACTATGATTGAGCATTCTTGTCTTGTATGCTTCCAATGGTACTCTAATCCTAAGCACCATTAGATGTACTTGTATGGGCCACCACTAAAAATATGTCACGACTCGCTCCCAGTTTTATGTATACAAGTTAAGCACGTCTAGCCTACACTATTTTGAACAATGGTAGTAAGCTGTCTATACTTCATAGATTGTTAAATGATTATGATATCAATACTTGGCTTAATCACAAAACGATAAACAAAAACAACCCAGTACACACTGACACGATCACCAGTCCATTATATGATTTTCAGTACATCGTACCTATCCAATTTTTGGAGAGAAATTCGGTAATCCTCATCATCAACAATGTACATCTGCTATAACAAAACATCTGATACAAATGAACAATATACTCTAATCTTCTAGAGTCTTCTAAAATCTTCTCGGTCCATGTGCTATCTCTATTACCTAATATATCAACGGTCCTGTCAGGACGGAAGCAAAGTACATCTAAATAATATGTCACATTATACAAAAGAAAGATTAAAATTATACAGAATAATAAAAACCAGACAATGAGACACAAAATGACGTCATGACCATAAAACTTGCAATATAAGAAACTATGAGAATAATAACGAACAAGATAACCATGACTAATCACCAGAACAGAAAATGATCAAGGAATACATGACTAGCAATCTATGTGATTTGAAATACCGTTTTTAATATGTGGACGGCTAGGCTTTTACTCAGATTATACGGCTCAACATATGTGTAGTGTATGCCGAAATATTAGTCAGAAACAGAGGGTTACCCACATAACTACTTGGCATTTTTTCTTTTTACCGAGATTTAGAAACAATATCAGGAAATAGTTAGATCTGATTAACAGAGTACCTGAACATTAACAATGATACAGAGTCATTATGTCAAAGTCGTGTCGCAATATAAAACATGACAAGTCATGAAGTAAAAGATAGCATTTATAATGTATGGAGAAACATCTTGTAAGGAGTACTTGCCTCAAGTCTAAATTGTCGTCTAAAGTTGCAACAAATGCACCTCAGTGATGGAGAACCAGAAACTGCGGCGACAAATGCTGGAGTAGTCAGATCGGAGCGGTGGCTGCTTGACTCGACGGCAACGGCTCATCGCAAGAGAGGAAGGAGGCTCTGACAGTGATGGCGTTGGTAGTGGAGCCAATGGTCGAGGTTTGACAGTAGAGGCGGCGGTGTTGAGGAAAGACAAAGAGGCCACAGCTTTGGATCTACTCAACTGACGGAGGAGCAGTGGTGACCTGGTGGCTCCGGGCGACAGTCGAGGTCAAAGCTATTTACTGGAGTATGGTTCAAGAAGGCGGTTGATGGAGAGGGATCGGTTGACGGAACGACAGCTCGCCAGAAGAAGATGTGTTGGTCTGTAATATAGATCTGGGTCGAAGAGGGCATGGAGAGCATGCCATAGCGGGGAACAAGATCAGTGCCCAGAGTGGAGGTTCTAATCAAAAGTGAAGGAGGCACGAGGTCGGGTGAGGCTGTAGCCAGGCTAGGATTTGGGAAGACGACACGGTGGCTTGGAACACGGTTGCCGAGATTGATGGGGCAAGAGGCAGAGTTGATCGTCAGCTAGGGTTGAAGAAAAATAGGCAGAGGAGCGATTCTGGGCGACTGACACTGGAAGCTCGAGTCTGGCTAAGGTGGCTGGGCCTTGGCGAGATGGAAGAGGGAGATACCGTGACTCTTTATCCTAGCTAGACACAGCTAAACCGGGATGCACTACTGGTGTAGTACTTCGGCAGCGGACTACGGTTGTCCGATAGGACACGATGATGGAGGAGATAGGGTTTATGGATTGTAGAGTGTCCAAAATTGGGTCAGGATTTGTGTCGAATGTGTGGGTGTGGCCATATCCTCGGGGTTGGACCCGCGGACATGAATAATTGGTTAATTTATGGAATTCTAGACGGATGTCGTGTCATGTCGGACCCGAGGTTTGGGGAATGTAATTATAATATCTAGATCTAATAAAATAATATGGACATGTCGACATGGCTACGACACGAGAATGATGGATACAAGGATTTAGGTTTAGGGTTTGGCTAATCAATGTTTTTGGGATAATTAATAATACGATTAGTGTCTATTATAGCCTCCCAAAGGAACAATCTAGAAAAAGAATATTATAAGAATATTCCAAGTAATATGCTAGATTCCAAGGAATATTCTATCCTTAATTAATTATATGGTTAACCTAAGCCATGGCTAATTAAACTAGAATGATTAGTTATTTACTAATCATGCCACCCTCCTAAGCTATATGCTTCTACATAATTACCAAATAAACAACTCCATCTTTAATAATTATTGAACATGCCACTCCCTCTACATATAATTACCAAACTAACATCCCTTTTCTAAAAATTACCAAATTGCTACTAACATTTCCATAACTCACCAAAAACAATATTTCCTAGAAAAATAATAATTATGAAAATTAGGAACTTGGAAAAATAATATTAGGAATTTGGAAAACAAGGGGTTACAGTTTGACTATCCCTAATTGGTATTAATCAAATCCTACCAGTCATCAATATTGAGAGCAAAAGAGGTATATATATTTGAAGGGGGACAAATTAGGAAAACAACTAAATATTTCGTCAATTTTCTCTCCAATATGGAGTTCATTAATTCCTAATAAATCGATCAAATCTCTCAATATATAGCCATCTATATTCTTCTCTCTTTCCCTCATAATACTCTCCCTCTAGGCTGCCGACTAGCTGTAGCCATTGCTACTTGTTGCTGCTGTTTGGACGACTTTTCGGCCACCTACAACCCTTAGCGAGGGTTCTCCATCATGGAAAGACTCCTCTCTAGCATCCCAAGACGTTGCACATCCCCGACATCGCCCGTACAGCCCCTACAAACCCACACCAACTCAGCAGTACCATGCTAGAAATTGCCAGGTGTGTACCCCCTTTCAACCCTTTGTGTTGTACTCTACAACAATGAAACTATTTCTACCATGACTCTATCACTTTCCTATACCTCTCTCCTACCTTCTCTAGTTGCCACAACTCCTGGATCGCTTCCGTTAACCCGTGGCAAGCATTGCGTGACAAAGTGTCCAGGCTGAACATGTTCTATTGTACTGCTGTCCATGCATCTTTGAGATGCCCCACGACAGCCTCTAACCACTTGGTAAGGTCTTGAACATCCCTCTAACCCCCTTCATGTCATATATTCTCCTCATTGAGATTTACACATATTTGTACACATCTTCGTCGATTTGTTCATCATTATCTCGAGAACTTCGAATTGAACCATGAACTAGTTTTGTGTGCACCAGTGCATTGTAATATTTTTCGATGATTAAAACCATGCATCCCATCTTCTATCACATGAATGTTCATCCTTTTTATATTAATTTTAGAATACATAAGTATTCTATTTGCATGTTCTAATTTATTCCAAACAACCGATTAATGGGTTATGTTGTGCGACTAATTGAGTGTGGTAACTACACACAAAAATTGTTGTAGAAACCATGATTAATTCTTGTTTAGATCTATTAAAAAAATTTACTCCAGAATTTATAAATAATATTAAGTTTATATTCAAAGAAAATCAAGTGAAACAATTGTGTAATATGATGTCCCCATAAGAACCAATGTGACAAGTACAAGTTGTTCCTAGTCTAGACTAGTTTTGCCATTCGACCTAGTGATAATGTGAGAATGTACATATGGATACCTTCATGTTGTAGAAATATATTAGAAGCCATGTTTGATATTTCATGTACCTAGAAGTTGTGTAAGTCATACTTGTACAATAGAAATCTATTCTGAAGAACCCTTAGTGCCTATGTATTAGAAGAACAATTTAGAATGAACTTAGTTATAACCATATGTAGTGATTAGTGCACCATAGCGTAGTAGCTAATGAGTAGTATTTGTATATTCTTAGGCACTCGGGACGATTCGATCGTGGTTGCAGAGGCAGGATCGTTGTTTTCTCATCGTAGAGTTCCAGGCAAGTTTAACTTACCTCATTGTACTGTTTAAATTATTATTTCTATTTTTGTGCTTTGTTAGAAGTAGTTGTAGTTGTGTGTGTGTGAGAATACCTTAGGTGCTATCGATGATGGCATTGATATTTTGGTGGTCTATGTCTGGCTTAGCATTAGTGGACATACCCTAAGTTGTGAAGTTATTTCTATAACTTCCAAGCCCTTTACACGTATTATTTCATGACACAGTGAGAGAGGATTCATATTATGGCACGATATTACGTACTTAACTAGCTACCAGTACGAGCGATTCGTGTGTCGGTACATTGTACAGTTAGATTGTGTCTAGTTAGGGATACTTGTATGGAGATATTAGCTGTCCAAGTGGTGGAAACAACTTGTGATGTTCATGGGCGGGAAAAACTATTAGTAGGTGTATGGAACAGACAGTTATATCAGCCTCAATGTTACTCGATTACGGGCCAGTATTACCTGGTTATGGGCATCAGCTCGTGATCCAACATCGGCTTGTGATTCGATGCTACATCCCAATTTATCTACCCATACGTTCCAAAGTTATCTCCAAGTGCATTCACTTAGATGGTTAGTTTACCCATTTACATTTATTCTGTATTACATATAACATTTTTTTTTCTGTATTCTTGTTATATCCATCTGAGGACATGGTTCCCTGCTAGTTTGCAGAGTTGGTTGATATGATGACTTGCTGGAGCTGATGATGGGTAGGTGCCATTGGTCAGGTTCAAGGGGGGTATTAGTAGTGTTAGTATATATGCATGAGAGGTCTATAGGGACATTAGGGATTGTGCCTATGAAGGAAATAGGAAAGTCCTGTGTACTGCCTACACCTAAATAATTGTGTTGTGCACTAATGGTGTCAATGTGTGGGCTAATCTGCAGGGTTGAAGTCTAGGTTAGTGTGTCTTGGTAGGACACTTAACCACATGAGTATCAGTGATTGGTGTGTGCACACGAATTGTATAACAGGTATATGTGAAAATGCTAGTGTAGGCAAAGGGTATGTGGTGTATATATATATATATATATATATATATATATATATATATATATATATATATATATATATATATATATATCACTACAAAATATATATATATAAATATATATCACTACAAAAAAATTGACTTTTTGGGACGATATTATTCGATACACTATTTTCAAGAGTCCTAAATAATTAGTATTTGGGATGGTTATTTATTTAGTAATAAAAGGTAACATTATTTAGGACAGAAGGTAATATTATTTAGGACACATTTCTGTTTGGACCCTAATAATATTACTTAATTTAACTAAAATTTAGTTCCGTCCCAAAAGAACTTGACTCGGTCCCAAATAGTTTGGCGGGAGAACAAAAACGCGGCAGGCAAATTTTTGGGATCCGTTCCTATTCTCCTAATATTTTTTTCAACAAATCTGAACTGTTGATTGGTTTCACCTCGACCGTTGATCGGTTTTATCTTGATTGGTTTCATCTCGACCGTAAGATTTAGGTATATTATAGTGTTAAGACTCTCTCTCTCTCTCCCCCTCGTCGAGACCAACCGAGAGGAAGAAGAAGAAGAAACCTAAGAGTAGAAGGAGGAGCCAACACCGGAGGTTGTATCCTCTCCCCTTCACTTAATTTCTTATCCCTCTCTTTCCTTCACACATTTGTGTTGTTTTTGGGGGCATCGGAGGTTGTATTCCTCGTCTTGTGCCTCATTCTGTGCAAATTTATTGGTTGTGAACGAGATTAATGTGTGTAGCTGATCTGGAACGATGATCAGGTACAACCTCGTGTTTTTTTTTGGGCATCGGAGGTAGCGAAAATTGATTTGGGGCATCGGAGGTTGTATTCCTCGTGTTGTTTTTTGGGGCATCGGAGGAGCCAACACCGGAGGTTGTATCCTCTCCCCTTCACTTAATTTCTTATCCCTCTCTTTCCTTCACACATTTATTGATTGTATCTCTGGTATCTCTTACTTATAGTTTGGTTAGGGTTCCTTCACTTAATGCAGGAACTCTAAACCCCAGCTTGTTGTTGTTATTGTTGTTGTTGAAGATCACCAACCCAGATAAGATTCTTTTCTTGTTGAAAAGAAAAATTAGACAAGGGCATCTGAATGAATGCCGCTAACTTTTGTTCTTCTTAGAGAGAGAGAGAGAGAGAGGACTTCCAAGTCGGACTTTCGACCTCCAGACAGAGAGATGGGACCGACAGCGACAGGGCCGTAGAGGCAAACGGATGGGACCGGTCGCCTGGTCGCACCGCACTGCGATGGGATAGACACCGAAGGGTCTTCATTTACATGTCACCTCTCGTCAAGCTCTCAGAGCCTCAAAAAAGCTGAGCGCATGAGCGTAGGGTGGGCTGGGATGCCTAAACCTACTCACTGGTATCGGCCGGGCGTAAATGGGATGGGTGGGCTGGACGGGCTTCCTTTAGGTGGACTGAGCATTACAGGATAATACAAAAAAAAATGGGCTGGGGCTGGGTGGGCTGGAGCCCACCCCAGCCCACCAGTAAATCCGCCCTTGCATGAATCAATCTTATTTTTGGCTAGAAGTTATATTTAAGAAGTTTTAAAATAAATGTCAAAATTTCAATTATATTCTCAATTTCATCAAAAAGGAAAGAAAATTTGTTAGTTTCCATTATATTCTCAATGTCATCCATAGTTTATATGGTTTCCGTTTAGATATAGCTTTAGAATTTTAATTTTTTCATACTTGGTGTTATTTTCAGTTTGCTTCTTGGTTCGGCCAAGATCTCACTGGAAATTGGGTTTTAAGGAAAGTCAGGCTTGAAGACACACTTACTTCTGTTTGGTTCGCGTGAGAAAGTCTCAAGTCAGGCTTTGTCCTGTTCTGAAATGCGAAAGTGGCTAGAAATTGCTCGTATTCATTCATTTATATATGGAGCGAGATGGCCTTGTACGTGATTTTGTTCATGTACTCGCGACAGTTATAAATAACCGTATAAGCTATTTCCTTACCAATTGTCGGATATTGGTTTTTCTAGTTTATTATGAGTATAGGATATTGGTATTTCTAGTTCCAGAACCTTCAGAGTTATTGTGCTTGGGATGAGGTTCTTGGGATTGTTTATGTATAAACTCTATACTTGTGGGAGGGGTTTGCAGGTATACTATGAACATAACTGTAATAATTTATATTTCTTCTTGTGTTTATAACCTGTCCCTCTGATGGAGTATACGATAAGCAGTCATCACCTCTTTCAAGTTATCCTCTTTCAAGTCATACATCTTACTATTGCACTTTCACGTGTATCGGCATTGAAAACTAGTCAAGAACTTGTGCTCTTTCCATTGCATCATAAGTGTAGCCGACAGTTGATCCATCACCATGAACTAATCACAATATTCTAATAGGAGGCTGAATTATAAGTGGTTACACTAGACCAACTCTGCTACTCAAAAATTCAGCAGCATTCGACAAAATAGAACATACCTTGGCTAATTGATTTATAGTACTTAAATGCTTTATATATCTCATCGATTGTTCTCTTGATATATTCATTACATATTATGTGTGATACAAGGATTCATATTGCGTTGCATACCAGGTGACTCATTTTTGAACTGTGATATTTACTTGTTTGTTCGAATATTCCCGATGGACCTATGTATATGAATGGTTGGACTTAGACTGTACATATCGTAGATTTGACCCTAACAGTATTATTAGATAGGGAGGATAGTCACTAGATGTACGTAGGGGTTGTTCTTTATATTTTTTTATAATGGCAATTAGCGACTCGGATGAGCATCGCTGCCCATGCATCCCTTACTCAGAGAGCTCTTGTGCATGAATGTTGTCCTTAATTTCATTTCACATAAATTGGTTATTAGTGGTTGTAAATCTGTTATTGGGTGATTTTTTTTGCATGATATTTATTGTACTTCATTTACGACATGTATATTATGTATTTTACTACATCCCTTTGAGAACCTGATTTTCTTCCAGGTAATTGTTGAGTTATGTCATAGAATTGTTGGGTTTGCTTCTTCGGAATTCAAGTATTGTTAGTTGATGCATTATTTATATTCTTCCATACTTTTATTCTCGTCCTTTATTTTGGATTCTTATAGATGGAGTTGTGGATGTACTTGTATGAATTTATAGATGGAGTTGTGGATGTACTTGTATGAATTTAGGATAATTACATGTACCTATGAACAGAACCATATCCTCCCCCTCCCCCAATCACATGTCTGCCAACTGCTCGTCCACTCGACCAGGTTCCAACCTCCCTTTAAGGTCGCAAATTGTCCTTGTAGGTTGCCATTAGAAGTATCAAGGAAGACATGGTATCATTGACCCTCACATTATAGGTATCAGGAACTTCTTTCAGCATTTCTCCTTTAGCATACTACTCTATGCACAAGCTGCAGATGCCTTTATGCCACTACTGTTATTGCTCCTACATGAATTTCTCAACCAACCTTACAAAATCTCATGACTGAACACACACAGAAAGGCATATTTAATATGGATGAGTTTGATATGTAGCTTATTGGTTCCTCCCCACAACATACCACCCTGGTGTTGTTGTCCTAAGGAGAGCAGTAAACATTACTTGCTGCCTAAAGCAGAATGCAACACTTGTTGCTGCCTGCAAAAATTATATTTTTGGAAAGCTAATTAGGTGTAGATTACATGTGTTTAGGACTGAGGAGGATTCGGGGTGATTTGATGTGTAAAATTTGCCACGGGGACACTCGACTGTATTTATGCAGTGAACAGTGGCTCCCCTGCTACTGGGCCCCTGTCCTCACTCAAGACACTTTGGTTTCACATCCTTGGGACTTTAGAGGCTAGCCTAAGTGACTGACATGTAGACCAGGGCATGGGGCTTCGATCCATGGCTTATACTAGCCATGGAATGACCTGCAGGGTTTGCCCTGAGCAGTCAAACACCCCCTTCTTTTTTTGTTCTGTTGTGATTAGAGTCAGATATCAGGAATTGGGGGCTAGCAGTAGTTAGTTACTTAGTTCTTGACTATTGAGTGTACATGTGAGTGTTAGAGTGATGGTTAGTTGATAGGTTAGTGCATGTTTCTTATAGGCTATTCTTGATATTTCATGTCTGCCTGAATTTTTATGTTCAGCATGAATATCGTCATTGTCACGTGTTGAACCTCTCTTATGCTCCTTTAATGGTGGAGAATGTGACCTTTTATCTTCATCTGAATCCAAGTATGCTCATTTGGTTGTTGTGATATTTTTTGAGAGTAAAATTGTGAAAGGCAGTAGATCTTTTTTGTTGTATATGATTTGATACATTAGGGGTAAGGTGACTTTGCTTTATATAATTTGATACATTCTTTTCCATTAATAATATTACTAGTTGTTCTGTATCAAACAGTTTCTTGTGTTGGCTGAGATTGGCTGAGTGTAGGAGAAATATTGATTAATGATTTTTATTTTTTCCATATAGTTTTGGATAATTTAACTACCCTGTCTTTTTGTCCAAGTGTCATACAATAAGAGCTTTAGTACATATATTCTTTTACATTTAGTGTGCTTGTTTTTATTTGGTGCTAGGTGATAACAGTTTATAAAGTTGATATGGACAAGGCTTGGATTGAATCACGTGATTGGAATTCAAAGGCATACAAGGATGGAGTTGAAGCATTTCTTAAATTTGCATATATCAATAAAAATGTTGAGACGACGCATATCTATTGCCCATGTAGTAGATGTGTAAATCGGGTTTATCACAATCGACAGACTGTGGAGATTCATATAGAGATGTATGGGTTTGAAAGGAGTTACAGGGATTGGATATATCATAGAGAGTCTTTTGGTGGTTTGGGTAATAGCAGGTATAATATGCCAGATGATATATCAGCTAATGATAATGAAGCTGAACTAAATGAATGTGCTTCTATGGCAGCAATGGTACGAGAGGGTATCGGATTAACATCCACCGCAGAAAATATGGATTGTGAGAAAGAGCCCTATGATGAATACATGCCAAGATATTTCAAACTTCTAAGAGATGCAGAAAGTGATTTGTACGAGAATTGTCCTAAGGGTGTCACTGAACTATCATTTGTTGTTGAACTTTTACACCTGAAGCAACTTAATGGATGGACAAATTGTTCTTTCATAATATTGTTGGGCTTCTTAAAGAAGGTGTTTCCGTGTGCCAGGATTCCAAAATCATACTATCAAGCCAGTAAGCTAACTACTGATTTGGGCTTCACTTACGAAACATGGGATGCCTGCCCTAATAGTTGTATGTTATTTCGAAATGAATCTGAGAATCTCGACAAGTGTGAGATCTGTGGGGCTTCTAGATATAAAAGTGATATTGCTAATCAGGGTGATCAGACTCAGGTTGACCAGGTTAAGAAAGTTTCTAAAAAAAAGGTTCGATATTTTTCTTTAAAACCAAGACTACAACGATTATTTTGGTCATCACATACATCTTCGCTCATGAGATGGCATGCTGAGAAACGAATAGATGATGATGTAATGAGGCATCCAGCAGATTCTCGTGCTTGGAAAGTGTTTGATGAGCAAAATCCATCCTTTGCTGGAGATTGCCGCAATGTTAGACTTGGGTTACTTACTGATGGATTTAATCCGTTTGGTAATATGAGTGTTTCTCACAGTACTTGGCCTGTTGTGGTTGTCCCCTACAACTTACCCCCATGGTTGTGTATGAAGCAACCTAACTTAATTTTGTCTACTCTTATTGATGGACTAAAAGGTCCAGGTGATAAGATTGATGTTTATTTACAACCGTTGGTTGAGGAGTTGAAAGAGCTATGGGCTGTTGGTGTCTCCACTTATGATGCATCAACCAAACAATTATTTCAGCTACATACGTCATTGTTGTGGACAATCAACGACTTTCCTGCGTAGGCTATGTTATCTGGATGGAGCACAAAAGGTGAATTTGCTTGCCCTTGTTGTAATAGGGATCATCAAGCTACCCGTTTGACAAATGGTAGCAAGTATTATTATTGGGGTCATCGTCGGTTCTTACCAGTGCGCCATAAGTTTCGGAAAAAGAGGGTAACTTTTAATGGCAAGCTAGAAGTGAGGCCTCCACCGTTGAAATTATCTGGAACACAAGTGTTAAAGCAATTAAATGATCTGAAGATTGAAACTGAATATAAGAAGGAGGATGTGTTCAGCAAGAGGAAAAGGGAAGAACAAGAAAAAGAGATCGCAAAAACACAAAATTTGCCAAAAACAAGATTGAGTTGGAAGAAGAAGAGCATCTTTTTTGAACTACCATATTGGGAACATAATTTGATTCGCCACAATCTAGATGTTATGCATATTGAAAAAAATGTTTGCGATAATATTCTTTTTACTTTGTTAGGTACTAAAGGCAAAACAAAAGATAATTTGAAGGCTCGAAAAGACCTCAGAGATATGAAAATTCGACCAGAGTTGCATCCTCAACCACGAGGAAGAACTCAAGAGTACTTGCCCCCAGCTGAGTTCACAATGAGCAACAAAGAGAAGGACATTTTCTTAAAAGTGTTGCGAGATATAAAAGTCCCTGACGGTTATTCATCTAATATATCACGGTACGTGCGTATGGAAGAGCAGAGTATATAGGATCTGAAGAGTCACGATAATCATATTTTGATGCAACAATTACTTCCTATAGCTATTCGAAGGGTCTTGCCAAAGCATGTTGTTAAATCCTTAATTGAATTAAGCAACTGCTTTGTGGTGTTGTGTTCAAGTGTAAATAGTATGGCAGACTTGGAAAATTTTGAAGATCGTATGGTACTTACCTTTTGTAGTCTTGAGAAGATTTTTCCGCCTGGATTTTTTGATATAATAGAACACTTGCCTATCCATTTAGTTGATGAATTAAAGATTGCTGGGACAATATTGTATCGTTGGATGTATCCAATGGAAAGGTATTTGCACACTTTAAAACTCTATGTGCGAAACCGTGCTCATCTAGAGGCCTCTATTGCTAAATCAGTACTTTTGGAAGAATGCATGACTTTTTGTTCAAAGTATTTGGATAATAATGTGGAAACTAGAATGAAACAGCGAAGAAGAAATTATGATGGAGGGAAGAAATCTGGTCGTGCTGTAGGTAAAGAGGTGCACTTTCTACTTGACCCAGTCATGCACATGCAAGCTCATCGATATGTGCTTGCCAACACGGAGGCGGTGGCACCATTCATTGAGTAAGTTGTGCAGCTTGATTAATACCTTTATTTGTATCCTCTCATTTAGTTATGAAATTTATATATATTTCGACATATCTACAGAAAACATCTTGCTGAACTTGCAGTAAAATATCCACAAGCTTCACAACAACACCTTGTTAGCCGCCTTCACAATGAACAATTTGGCACTTGGTTTAAGGAACATGTAAGTGGATATATCCTTTTTTGGTACTTTGAATAAACTAACAAATTATAAAAATGGTCCTTTTATACCATTATTGAACTTCTGATTTAATGATTTTGAAATGTAGGTGAAGGGTTTACAAGGCGATGTACAAATATCAGAGGAGATAAGAAGCTTAGCTTCGGGTCCTCTTAAGGATGCACTGAGATTTAATTCTTACATTATTAACGGTTTTAGATTTCGAACAAAGAAAGTTGATGTTCGTAGAAAAACTAAAACAGTGGAGTCCGCCTCAAAGCTGAACAAATGAGTTATTCTAGTCGAAAAGATAGAAATCCTCTTCCAGGAGATGTTATATTCTACGGACAGCTAACAGACATCATTGAAATTAAATATTTAAATGGCATGAAGTTTGTGTTATTTAAGTGCAATTGGGTTAACCCACGAGTGGGCCGAAAATTGGATGAGTTTAACTTTACTCTAGTAAACTTCAATCATTTGTTATACAAAGAGAACAGAGTGACTGATGAACCTTATATCTTAGCATCCCAAGCAGAACAAGT
Organism: Iris pallida; assembly: GCA_029216955.1. NCBI lineage: Eukaryota > Viridiplantae > Streptophyta > Magnoliopsida > Asparagales > Iridaceae > Iris > Iris pallida. Next base: position 4,395,915 of record JANAVB010019999.1, read on the forward strand.
TTGGTACATTCAAGACCCTCTAGACCCCGATTGGCATGTTGTTGTTCAGATGTCACCACGAGACACATTTGACAAGTACTCAACAACTTTAGAAGATTCAGAAGTTTATAGAGTGGAACCTTATAACATGCAACATTTGGATGAAGCTCATAATGGATCTTGGGTTAGGCAAGGAGTGGAGGGCTTGGTTGTTGACGCAACTAATTATGATGGTGATGATAACCAAGACGAGATTGATGATGAGCAGCAATGATCCTTTCTTGACCATCCTCCTCACTTGTCCAATCATGTTATTGGTAGTCTGTGACCATTCTATTGAAATAAATTGAAGCGGTTGAATATTCTGCAGATCTAGTTCAAGATTGAACCCAAAAGGTTGCCCAAAACTCTCTATAAAAAACAGTCTTCAAATATTCTAAATTATTTGTTTGAATATTTTTTTTATACTGAACATATATTGATTTGCTAGTCATTCTAAATTGTTCTTCAAATTATTCTTCAAATATTCTGAACATATATTGATTTTGGGAGTCATTCCAAATTGTTTAATTGACTATCAGATTTCTGATACTGTGTTCTACTCCTTTGCACCATTGCACTATTGTTGTGTTCTTCATGAACATAATAATACCAAAGCTCTTAAATATTAAACTAGTTGCTGTGCACTTTTGTTCTTCAAATAACTGCACCTGGTTCTAATTATTGGTTGTGAACTGTTTCAATTCTGCAAAATACAAACTGGTACTCATTGAATACACTCAAATCTGGACCATCACCCTTTAATCATTGATACTGCTGATGTTCATCCTATAACTCTGATACTTCAAACTATTGCTAGTTAATTTGATAGCTATAAATACTGTGTATAGAATTTCAGACTTTTGGTTAAGTTTTGTTTGATGTGCCATCCTCATATTTCGGATACACTAAATGATCTACACACTGCACACAAAATCTGATACACTAAACTAACTTGTTGTGCACTGATAGTTAATTTGATAGCTATAAATACTGTGTATAGAATTCCAGACTTTTGGTTAAGTTTTGTTTGATGTGCCATCCTCATGTATAGAATACATCTATTTTTGGATACACTTTTCATGCTAGTAGTGTATCTACATGCTGTTGACACCTAGGTATAACCTTACAATAGTATAACTAGCCAATACTGGTATAACTTTATACCATTTGATTATGCACTTAGTTTCTAGCCTAATAATACCAACTTTACTTATTTGGGTGATTTTATCTCATTTGTTTTCAGGTTATAGATGGAAAAAATGTCAAATGTTAAGAAACTGTTTATCAAGCCTGGGACCGTAACAGAATATGAGAAGAAAAGAATGGACAATATTGCTAGAAATAAAATGAAAATGGATGCTTTGAAATTGCAAGAAGCTTCAAATCTTGTGATGAATCCCAAGAAGAATATTCCTACAAGTTCAAGTAAGATGGAAAAACGAAATACAATTGAAAGAGATGATGAACAAAGAGTGCTCGACAATGATGATTTTCTTAGCGGGGAAGGTAGCAACATTAATGATGAACCTCCTGTCCTTAGAGTGAAAAGGGTAATAATTTTTTTTTAATTTAATAATCTCTTGGAACATCGGTTATCATTTATTATTTTTATTCTCTTCCAGGTTACAAATGGTCCTACTCGTAAGTCGTTTCATGTTGCCCATGAGTTGGATGACGGTAACAATATGAATGAAGAATCTATTGGTGCTAAAAAGAAAAAGATAAATAATTTGATCATGAATTAAATATTTTATTCACTAACTTGTTAGAGTGATGCTATTACTATATGTGTTATGCATTTCCAGATTGTATACAGTGGTCCTACGCGTAAATCATCTCGCATTCTCCAAAATATGGAGGATGTTGTAGCAAAGGGGAAGAGGACATTGGATCCTCAATTAGAACCTTCTTTTATGGAGGATATCTTGGGCAGCCCTGGATCAGCATCTCAGTGCTTTGAGGAGAGTGAAGATGAGCCGGTAGATAATACACCGAAGAGTAAGTATTCGCCAACTCTCGTCCTCAATGCAAACGTTAAATTTTGAAATTAAACTACTGTTGGCCTCAATGCATCAGCTGGCCTCAATGCAAACGTTCCATCTTAATGATTCTTTGTGGTTCTACCTGATGTTTCCTCTAATGGGCATCTCTTATTTTCCTACTTGGTTGAATATGCATCCCTAGAAGTTAGATTTTTTTTAACACTGTTCTGATATATGATCTTCTGGTCTTGTCTGAAGTTTCAAGTTTCTTTTTTTTTGGGTTTCAATCACATCAAAGTTTTCATTTTGAAGATGGTTTATGGTTCTCTGTGATGTTTTCTTTTGTGGGCATCTCTTATTTTCTTATTTGATCGAGTGTGTGCAAAAAGGTTGAATTTTGATACGATTTTCTATTAGTTCATGATGTTTGAATTTATGGCTTTGTCTGAAACTTCATTAATTTTTGTTCCATTCATATGGAAAATTTCCATTTTGATGATGTTTTGTGGTGCTCTGTGATGTTTGCTTTGATAACTTTCGATTTTGATGATGTTTTGTGGTGCTCTGTGATGTTTGTCCTGAAACCCTCTATTACGTCCTGAAACCTCTAATGTCTGTCTTTCAAAACATATGAATAGCTGTGTGTCTTTGGGGGAATTAGCCAAACATAGTTCACAGGATGAAGTGGACTTGAACCCACGTCCTTTAGACCTGAACCTTGATCTGGTAGCCGGGGAAGGGGGTGTCCAATGGAGTATTGGGAGTTTCCTTTGTTCACCCTTTGATTTACCTGTGATTGAAAACTCTAGTATATGTTGGGAAAGAAGCGCGGAAACCTTTTCCCAAACCGGAGAGTACCTGCGAGAGGACCGAGCAATACAACGCACGAACCCAAAAACAAACACACAAAACAATCCACGCAGACACAGAGAATTTTTGACGTGGAAACCCTTACGGGAAAAACCACGGGACGATCGGAGTCCAACCCTGAGAAGCCTCCACTAATGGAATAGAAGAATTACACCCTCTACAAACTCCTCCCGATCCAAATCGGATCCCCACAACACTCAGAGACAAGAACAATGATTACAAGGCTACGAAGAGCGAGAACGACGAGTAAATATTACCCGAACACGATCCCCTTCGAATGGCGACCTTCAATCCTCCGTCTTCTTCTTCGAAGTTGTAATGGCACTCTTGCCTCCTTCATCTCTCAAACTTGTGTTGTCCAATATGTTGCGATAATGAGTTAGGGTTGAGAAAACTCAATTTATCTCCCTAATCCCGCAACCAACCTGGACCGTTGGATTAGATCCAATGATGAAAACTCATCCAGAATCCCGCTTCAGCCCCCGATGACACAGAGTTCGGCCAGAACACTGTGTCGAGCATCCAGAACCTCACGCCACAATGCTGGAGTGGCTAGACCGAGTTCGGCCCGAACTCGCCATGGGACCGAGTTCGGCCCGAACTCGGATCCCCTGTTCCAGAACCTCCCTCTGGGCAGTAACAGCAGCAGCGACTCCACGTCGCCTACTTCCCGAGCTTCTTCGACACACGAACGGCGCTCGTCGCACTCCGGGGTCTTCTCCACATAGGTTGGGAACCCCACCCACTCCCACAAATCTTCCCCTTCACAACTATGGGGAGGATGTCGTCATCCCGACGACCTGCCTGCAGTACTCAAACTTTTCCCTTGGTAGAATTTTCGTGAACATATCAGCTCCATTGTCATCTGTATGAACCTTCTCAAGCTTCGCGTCCTTCTTCTCAACCACATCCCGTATCCAATGATACCGAGTCTCGATGTGCTTGGACCGGCTATGAAACGTCTGATTCTTCACAAGGTGGATAGCGCTCAGACTGTCGCAAAGCAAAGTATACTGCTCTTGCTTCAGTCCCATTTCCTGCAACAGCTTCTTCATCCACAACAGCTCCTTGCAAGCCTCCGTCGCCGCAATATATTCTGCCTCCGTCGTCGACAAGACAACACACTTCTGCAACCGCGACTGCCACGACACTGCTCCTCCTGCAAACATCATCACGTAGCCCGAAGTCGATCGCCTCGTGTCTACATCTCTAGCCATATCAGCGTCGGTATACCCGACCAGCTTCGGCTCGTCACCACCAAAGGAAAGTCTCCAACCGGCAGTGCCCTGAAGATATCGTAGAATCCACTTGACCGCACTCCAATGTACCCTTCCAGGATTTGAAAGATACCTGCTAACCGTACCTACTGCATGAGCAATATCTGGCCTCGTACACACCATAGCATACATATGGCTTTCCACAGCTGAGGCATATGGAACCCGCTCCATATCTTCCTTTTCGTCCTCGGTAGATGGATACTATTCCTCAGTGAGCTTAAAGTGAGCCGCGAGGGGGGAACTCACTTTCTTCGACCCATCCATCCCGAAATGCTGAAGTACCCAGTGAATGTACTTCTTTTAGGACAAGTGTAGCAGCTTGGACTCTCTCTCTCGGCTGATCTCCATCCCAAGAATAGTCTTCGCTGCGCCCAAATCCTTCATAGAGAAGGCCGCGCCCAGTTGGCGCTTCAACTCCGCTATCCTAGTGGCATTCCGACCCACTAATAGCATGTCATCTACATAGAGCAATAAAATGATGAAATCATCATCGGCAAAATACCTCACAAATGCACAATGGTCTGACGTCGTCCGTGCATAACCATGCTCCCCCATAAACGACTCGAACTTTCTGTACCACTACCTCGGAGCTTGCTTCAGACCATACAGGCTCTTCCTCAACCGGCAGACCAAATGTGACTTGCCCTTCTCACAGAATCCCTCTGGCTGCTCCATGTATAACTTCTCCTCAAGATCACCGTGGAGGAATACCGTCTTCACGTCCATCTGCTCGACCTCCAAGTCGAAACTGGCTGCTAATGCTAGCACTACCCAAATAGACGAATGCTTGACGATAGGCGAAAAGATCTCATCATAATCCACGCCTTTTCGCTGACCGTAGCCCTTGACTACCAGCCTCGCTTTGTATCGAGGGCGAGTAGCATCATCCGTCTGCTTCACTCTGAACACCCATCGATTCTTCAAAGCCTTCTTGCCCTTTGGCAACCGCACCAGATCATAAGTGGAATTGGTGTGCAAGGAACTCATCTCCTCCTGCATAGCCACCATCCACTCCTGCCTGTGTTCGTCTTCCATAGCCTCTGCAAAACTTTTGGGCTCCCCTCCGTCAGTCAATAGCACATACTCATCCGGTGAGTATCTCGTAGATGGTCGACGATTCCTGTCGCTCCTTCTCAGTGGAGCCACTGGTGCTGGCTGTATACCGACAGCCTCCTCCCCTTCAGGAACTACCTCTCCGGCATGCTCATCCTCCTGAGGGACACCCTGACCACCATCAGCAGGCTGATGATCAAGGTTGGGAGCAACTCCATGTACCGGCTCCCCCATAACTGGATCCTCTGCGATGTCCTCTGGAAACTGCTCGAAGCGAAATGACTCTAACTCAGGCAATTCCTCAGCCTCAGAAGGCGTCTCGGAATCCCGAGTGTTGGTCATGGTCTGATCCTCGACGAACACCACGTCCCTGCTTCTGTAGAGCTTTCCTTCCACTGGGTCGTAGAGTCTATAGCCAAACTCATTCCGACCATAACCGACAAAGACGTATCGCCTCGTCTTCGGCTCAAGTTTGGTCCTCTCGTCCTTCGTTACATGCACGAAGGCCTTACAACCAAACGCCCGCAGGTGATTGTATGATGGCTCTTTGCCGTACCATACTTTGTCAGGCACATCACCCTGCAAAGGAGCACTAGGAGACAAATTAATAATATAAGCAGCTGTGAGAAGAGCCTCACCCCAATAACTGCCCGACAAGTTTTCTTCTGACAGCAAACACCGTACCCTCTCCATCAGTGTCCTGTTCATGCGCTCCGCTACACCATTGAGCTGAGGTGACTTTGGCGGAGTCTTCTGGTGTCGTATCCCTTGCTCTCTGCAATACGCATCAAAGGGACCAATGTATTCGCCGCCATTGTCGGACCGAACACACAACAACTTCTTGCCCGTCTCCCTTTCAACGGAGGCCTGAAACTCCTTGAAAGTAGGCAGCACCTGATCCTTGGTCTTTAAGGCATAGACCCAAACCTTCCTAGAACAGTCATCAATAAAGGTTACAAAGTAAGAAGCACCACCAAGAGATTTTACCTTCATAGGACCGCAGACGTTCGAGTGAATCAACTCGAGCAACGCCGGCTTCCTCGAACTTGGATGACTTTGGAAAGACATCCTATTTTGCTTCCCAGCTAAACAGTGCGTGCACTTCTCCAACTTTGTAGACCTGAGCCCCGGAATCACTTTTCTGTTCACCAAGTAGCTTATCCCCTTCTCACTGATATGGCCGAGCCGCCTGTGCCACAACTCGGTAGACGCATCACTGACTGCGTTCACCTCCTGTGCCCCCTCTGTGCTCCCCTCCATATAGTAGAGACCGGACTTCTTGCTTCCTCTGGCAATCACCATCGAACCTCTGGAAAGTTTCCACTGACTGTTCCCGAAGAGACTGAAGAATCCTTCGTCATCCAACCTCCCAACCGACACCAGGTTGAAACAGATATCAGGGACATGACGAACATCCTTGAGAACAAGAACCGCACCCGTCTTCGTTCTCAAATGCACATCTCCAACGGCAACCGCCTTCGACACATCTCCGTTGTCCATCTTCAATATGCCACAGTCGCCTGTCGTGTAAGTGGCAAATAGTGCCCTATTGTGAGATACATGTGCTGAAGCCCCTGAGTCCACCAGCCAAGAATTGTTATCGCAGGCGAGGTTAGTAATGACCTCATCACCTACGACGATCACATCGCCTCCATGCACCGAGGCCGCCGCTGTAGTGTTCTCTTCTTGCTTCCCCTTGTCGCCCTTCTTCTCTCTCTTCCAAGCGAAACAATTCCGCTTGATATGGCCCTTCTTACCGCAATGGTAACACTCTGAGTCCTCGTAACGACCCTTGGACTTCCCCCTGCTCTTGTCTCTGCCACCACCTGGACCCCTGCTTTTGCCCCTTCCACGGCTCTCTGAAACAAGTATCTCTGAGTGGTGGGATGTGGATGAAGTGCCCTGAGAACGTCTCCGCATCTCTTCATTCAATATCCCGCTCTTGGCAAACTCCAGACTGACCATGCCCTCTGGAGCAGAAGCGATCATAGATACTCATACGGTCTCCCACGAGTCTGGCAATGTACACAGCAGCCATAGTCCCTGAACTTCGTCGTCGAACTTGACTCCCATAGAAGATAGCTGGTCAACCACGCCTTGGAACTCACTCAAGTGATCCGAAATAGACGCCCCATCCTTGTATCGCAGACCCATCATCGTTCGGATCAGGAACAACTTGTTTACCCCGGTCTTCTTCGCATACAAGGATTCCAGCTTATCCCACAACGTCTTCGCGTGCTCAATATTGGCAACATGGTTGTACACATTCTTATCAACAAACTGCCGTATGTACCCACACACCTGTATCTGCTCGAACGTCCAGTCCTCCTCGAATTTATCACTGGACCTCTCGGTTGCAAACACAGGTAGATACAGCTTCTTGACAAATAGCAAATCTTTCATCTTGCTCTGCCAATAATGATAGTTTGTGCCATTAAGATTCACCATGCGCACCGACTTCGCGTCCATCTCTCCTCTCTGGTTTCTCTGTCAACTCCTGACACCCTTTGAACCCAAAGCTCTGATACCACTCTGTTGGAAAAGAAGCGCGAAAACCTTTCCCCAAACCGGAGAGTACCTGCGAGAGGACCGAGCAATACAATGCACGAACCCAAAAACAAACACACAAAACAATCCACGCAGACAAAGAGAATTTTTGACGTGGAAACCCTTACGGAAAAAACCACGGGACGATCGGAGTCCAACCCTGAGAAGCCTCCACTAATAGAATAGAAGAATTACACCCTCTACAAACTCCTCCCGATCCAAATCGGATCCCCACAACACTCAGAGACAAGAACAATAATTACAAGGCTACGAAGAGCGAGAACGACGAGTAAATATTACCCGAACACGATCTCCTTCGAATGGCGACCTTCAATCCTCCGTCTTCTTCTCCGAAGTTGTAATGGCACTCTTGCCTCCTTCCTCTCTCAAACTTGTGTTGTCCAATATGTTGCGATAATGAGTTAGGGTTGAGAAAACTCAATTTATCTCCCTAATCCCGCAACCAACCTGGACCGTTGGATTAGATCCAATGATGAAAACTCATCCAGAATCCCGCTTCAGCCCCCGATGACACAGAGTTCGGCCAGAACTCTGTGTCGAGCATCCAGAACCTCATGCCACAATGCTGGAGTGGCCAGACCGAGTTCGGCCCAAACTCGCCATGGGACCGAGTTCGGCCCGAACTCGGATCCCCTGTTCCAGAACCTCCCTCTGGGCAGTAACAGCAGCAGCGACTCCGCGTCGCCTACTTTCCGAGCTTCTTCGACACACGAACGGCGCTCGTCGCACTCCGGGGCCTTCTCCACATAGGTTGGGAACCCCACCCACTCCAACAGTATATACAGACAATATACTAGTAGGATGAAGTGGTACACCATTTACAAATTTGCCCTCTCTCCAGTTTGCAGTGACCTACAATTATCTTCAAAGGAATCAGGTTATATCCGAAGTAAATGGCCGAGTCCCGGTCCTGCTCAGGCTTTGCTTATATTTTTCGATCGAATACTTCTGAGCCATTGCCAACACTTCCTAGAATGCGATCACCGGGTGCCTCAACTGAAACCAAGAAATAGTGGAACTTCCAATGGGGAAGAGCACATCTCTCACTTCTGTGGGGTTTTGGTATTCCACCCTGTACATATGAAAATCACCCCAGTTCTCATGCCAAGACTGACATAATATATGTATGGCTGGTTCCAAAAGCATGAGATGACCATTACTGGAAGAAGAAAAATAACTGTTGAATCAATGCCTAGATCATGCAACCAGCAACTTAGGTTTGTGCGCCAAATATTAAGGCTGACTTGTTTTTCTTCTACGAGATTAGTGAACGAGAATGAGATAGCATGCCTTCCTGTTCTCCATCTCCATATTCATTCAATCCATGATCATATGGAGATTGTGAGTAATAGTCTGCATTAGAAGATAAATTTAGTGCAGGTTCAAGGTTCTCATGGACACTCTTCTTTAGCCTTTTTTATCTCGTAGGTCTCTGCTGGATGTGATCTTCATCATCCCCTATTTTAACAGATTCATCTACATCTTCTCCCATATCCTCATTTCTGCCGGGTTTCGGAGGATTCCGGGACTTCGGAGTTTGGTTGTCAGATTTTGACTTTCTCTGAAAAGCAAAGACACCGATTATAAAAGTCACTAAAATTTTAAATAACAGGATATCAAACACAGCTATTTAGCACTAAGTTATACCGTCTTTCTGACTATAGTTCCAACTAAATCCATTTATCAAATACTAGTACAATCAAAGAATTTCAAGGACAGAAAGTAACAAAAGATAGCTAAATTAACAACCATATTCTCTCTTTTAAAACAATCTCTTATGCAGTTTGTTGTTAAAGAATCATGACAACTCATAACAATCTTTCGAAAGGCTAACACAAGCAAAATCAAAGTTGCAGACGAAAAAATACTTGCTTAAAAGTACCTTTTTGTCACTATTTACATTATGCTACTCAGCAGATTCATAATCAGCTCTGCTTTTGTTATTGTTGTTCAAAGACACAAGAAGTTTCTGATGGTACTATGGGGAGTTGTCTACTGTAAAAGCAATACACTCTGTACACTAATACTCCTCACTCATTTACACAACCACTAATACTCCTCACTCATGATTTTGCACTCATGATTATATATATACATTACACTCTGTACACTCCCACTAACTAACAATCCTCACTCATGTCCAGCATTTTACAATTATGAAGAGTCTTTCCCTCGTGTTTCTTATTAGGTACTACGGGGAGTTGTGCTTCCGCTAGGCAAGGTAGAGGACCTGCCAAGCCATGGAAAGACTGGGATAGCGGAGTAAGAAAAATTATAGAGTGGGATGAAGATTGTCAACCGGTTGGAGAAAATGCACACTGTTTGATGTCTCATCTTGGTAACCTTGCATGAAATGGCGAACTGTTCCCATTAACAATGTTATCTTGGTGCAAGGCCGATAAGGATACTCTCGAAATGATCTGGTTATCGGTGAAGGTAACTCCTTCTCTTTGTCTCTTGGCGCAAGGCCGATATTTAATATAGAATTATTTAACTTCTTGGTACTGCATTTTTGGTGGCATAAACCGACATTCAAACATTTTATTCACAGTTCACATTGATCTTCAATAAGGCTTACTAAATACTAATTCTGCAATAAGAACCATATGCATGCCTGCAGCAATGAAATATCTTCAAATCAAATGGAAACATATGAAAAAATGCAAAAACACATTCCTGATACATTTGCCAAAGGTGTTGATCTATTGCATTTGCATGGATGTGCACTGATTTAGAGCATTAGGAAGCTTATACTGAAATCAATTTTGAGGTACCGAACTATTTTTGGGTCACTATTAACTATTTTTTTCTTAGGAAAACACAAATGCTCCTGATGGCTTTAAAGATATTTGTTTTAGAAAGATGGGAGTTGCTTGGAGAGCCTTCAAGCACCGCGTGAAGAAGGACTTCTATCAAAAATTCGAGACCAATGCAGAGCGTTTACAAAAAGTGTCACCCCGGGAGGAGCCCAGTCAATGGCCAACGCTAGTGGCATATTGGAGTTTGGATGAGACAAAGGTATGACTCAACTAGCAAATAGCTTGATCAATATTTATACTAGTAGTGAACAACTAATTTCAGTTCAGTTATAATATTCATTATTTTTTAGAAAGTTTCGGAGACAAACAAAGGTAATCGAGGAAAACTTTGTGCCCTCCCTAGAACAGGAAGAAGATCATTTCCAGAGATAAAGAGAAAGGTTTGTATTGTGTTTTTTTAATAAAGAGCATGTCTTTCTAGTTGATAGTGTATAATGTTTTACTTTTATGTTTGGAACATGTACAAACACTTCAGAGGAGGTTGGAAAACAAGCCTGTCGACCTTGTCAACATGTGGAGAGCTACTCGAAGCAAAGGTGGAAGTTATAACGAAGAAGACGAAACGGCTGGTACAGAGGTATTATAATATATGTCATACTAAATATTTGGTTTAATGTCAATTATAAATTAGCAAAAAGTAACACATCTCCTTGCATGTTATAGAAAATGTTAGAAAGGCGGATTGAAGAGCTACCCGTAGAAGAACGAGACAACGAGGAGCAATTGAATAAGGTTTACACGGAAGTGGTCGGACAAGATGGGCACGGACGAGTTTTAGGCCGAGGAGTGGGTATAAGACAAAGTGGTCAATCTTCAACATCTCAGATGGAACTTGAAAAATAACGAATGCTGAAATTGAGCAACTGCGAAAAGACGCGGAGAAACTACGAGAAGAGACTGAGGCGTTAAGAAGAGAGCGCGATGAGCAAGAGGCTCGACATACAAAAGAGGTTGAGACAATGAAAAATGATCTTAAAGCTGAGCGTCTTGAGCAAGAGGCTCGACATAAGGAAGAGCTCGAGAGGATGAAGAGTGAGCTTAGCACTGAGCTGAAAGCACAAGTTGTAAGTATGTTCGTGGGTGCTTTCCGCCTTCCTGATATACTCAAGTAAGTCTCTGCCGTAAATTACTTTTCCATGAATCTGAGGTCCCAATTAACTTATAACTAACCATATTTCTGGCTTATTTATTTGTTTCCAGGTAGCCAATGCTGCTGGCAGCCATGGATGTGTGGATTGGTTTGTCAATGGATGTGGAAAATCATATATATATATATATATATATATATATATATATATATAAAATATATATATATAATTTATATATATATATATATATATATATATATATATATATATATATATATATATATATATATATATATATATATATATATATATATGTATATGTTTTGGACTTGTGTAAAAAATTGTAGATTTTATTTTGTTTCCAGGCCAGCCATGGATGTGTGGATCGGTTTATGATCAGTGGATGTGGACAATCAAATATATATGTTTTGGACTTGTGTAAAAAGTCGTTGATTTTATTTTGTAAATTAAGTGAATGCTTGCTGATGTAAAACTTGATGGGAACACTCTAAGTGATGTAAGACTTGGATTTCATTTTGTGAACAATGGGATATGACCTTTAAATATGTTTTATAGAAATTGTTTTGTTAATGTTGCGGCTATGCTTTGTTAATGTTGCGGCTACCATATGCATTTTCGATTAAATAAAATAGTTCTGTATGAATTTTTGTTGTATATAAAATTCAATTATATATTTTATATATAAACAGAAAATTAGTAATTCCATAATAATTTAAACAATTGTTAAGTTTTTTCGCACGATTACAGTACTTTTTAAAATTCCGTCCCTTATTTATTAGGACGAAATATATCTGTTACAAAAACTTGTTTTTTGGGACAAATTAATAAACCGTCATACAAAAGCATAAATTTGAAAACTTTTGAGACGTTTTGCCTAACCGTCCTTTAACAGTAATTAGGACGGCAATATCCGTCCCTAAAGTTTTTGCCATGCCACCCTAATGGGACGGGCCATTCCCGTCCCAAAGTCCATCCCAAATATTTGTTGGGACGGTAATTGTAGTTTTTAAGACAGTTTTTTGTTGTCCCCAAAGGTCACTTTTTTTGTAGTGATATATATATATATATATATATATATATATATATATAGTGTGAGGGTATGCAATAGTAGGATAGGGGGACCCAAATTTCCTAGTGTCAAGCTATGGGTGATGGTTTGACTCCTGATGTAGTAACTTACAACACACTCTATTGTCTTTAAATTTTTATTCACACAATATACTTATCCAAGGCCTTTGCAAAGGGAGTAAGCTGATGGAGGTTATTTCTTTGTTACAGAGAATGGGTTAAGGGCAATAGTATAGGTACCAGTAATTGGGGCATCCAGGTAATATATATTTGATAGGTAGGAATTGGGCATATAGGTGCCACACTAGGTGAAGAGTAAGGTAAAATGAGTTTTAGAGTATTGTCACGCCCCGCTCCCGTAGGAGCGATCGTCCTCGCTAAGGCGTGATGCCGCACTAGCCTAGGTTGCGCTCGTGCAAGGCTAGTTCCATAACGACCGATTTCAGCGGCTGCGATGGGGTCGTCGCACAAAAGTCCTAAGCAGAGACATTGAATAATAGCAGCATAATTTGAAGCAAAACACCAATTATTTCAAAACACTTTTTTATTGATATTGAAATAAAGGTTACAAAGGGCGCAAGGCCAAGATTACAAGTCACTCAAGCTCACTCTTCTCACATTACAAGTCACTCAGCTATCTCTCATCTCTCAAATACAAGTCTTGAGCCAGCGGATGCTTCGGACGGCGATGTCCATACATTATGTCCCGTATAAGTCTTGACCCCATGCGGCCGCACGCTTCGAATCACCAAGGAACTCCATGCCTCGACGCATCCAAGCAAGCTCCGCACCATGAGCTTCTACCTGTGCCTGCACATAAAAACTATGTGGGTGTCAGTACTCAACTGTACTGGTGGAATGAGCTCCTCGCCCACCCATACAAAACCAACACGTTTGATTTACTTCGTGCAACATAACCCTTTTGATTGTCTTTCTACTCTTATCTTAGGATTATTTTAGGACCGACGCCTTGGCCTATTTTGTGTCTCTAGACCATCTCGTGCTTGCAACGACAACGTTAACTCATACCTTGCCTCAAGACCTTCTCGTACCAACAACGTTAACCTATCGAGTCGTGTTTGCCTTACGGCCCAAAATCAGAAGATGCAAGTACACGATAGACTCCATTTCCATGTGACCGTGCTACAAATCCTTGCTGAGGCCGTGCCTCGCATCTCAGTGAGACTTACCATATCGTCGCCTCGAGACCCTTGCCGCCAAGCGGCCCTTGCTAGTTTGATCACCAACTGACCCAATCGAGACTTGTGAACTTAGTGTCACTTAACCAACTTGCCTTGCGACGATTCCTGACTTAAACTCGAACAACTCAACCCAACTTATGTAACTCACATGTCAACACTTGAGACTCGATGCCACGTCTCGTACCGAAGCACGACGCCTATGTTTAAGCCAAATCTTAGGCCCAAACTTTATGTTCCAACTTGTACACACATTCAACTCGACTCAATCCAAAGGCATACACGCGGATAGCCGCTATTTTGCTGATATCTATATGAACTTGGCCACTAGCATAACAAGCTATCATGCGACGTATAGCTTTGTTAAATCGGGGACCTTTCAACGCAAGTAGCTAGCTCCGTTGTAAGCCCCCGCTTTAAACCGTACTAAAACCTTATGCACGACTATACCCTGTTTCCTCCTAGGTCGAGTCGGTCCCGTGGCCCCGGGTTGCCGCTCGAGAAAACATCGCCCTTGTCGACAAGTTGTCCATGACCATGCAAGACTTGACTCAAATTGACATCTCACACAGTCATCCCTTCTTTCAGTGTTACCCTCTCTTTCAAAACCATGTTCAAGACTTCTATCCTTGAGATCCCTCGATGACCCACGGTCGCGAGCCTTCTCCCTTGATGCCATATCCTTTTTACTCAACTTAGGAATGACCATTTGATGCCCTTTTTCTAAACTCGACTTGAAACCCACCGTAGCTCGTGCCTTAAATACTAAGTCCGTGCATTGTGCCTTAAGCCAACCGTGTTCTATGCAATACTCCTACCCAAGTTGACGGGCCTTGAGATCGTAGGACTACATAACTTTGACAAACTGCGAAAGAGTGGGATGGTACTTGTAACATCTTAGGTCGACCGACATAACTTTACCTAACTTAACTTCGCAACAACTTAACGAGCAAAGACTGCGTCAAGCTTTGCCTTAATGGATCGTGCCGTACACGCATTCGACTTGAACGACCAAGTCACTCGGTGCCTAGACTTAGGTCATAAGCCGCTCAATGCAATTTAACTCATGGGCAAGCCAAGGCTATGCCAAGCCTTGGACGATGGGACCGTGCATGCTTTATGAAGCATTCATACGGGCGACGCCTATGACTTAGGCTACGATCATAACTTCGCCTACTTAACCAACTTTCCTTCTTCCAAGCCACGGGACGAAGGATCGAGTGTCATTTTCAAAGCACGTCATACACCAACTCTGAGCCGACCGTTGGACCTTTCCTATTCTAACTCAATTCGACCCGTCGAGATTATTCCCTTTAGCTATGTGGATTCATCTCTTTTATTATCAAGCCTACTTGTGTAAGTTGAAAACATGCGATTTATTATGTGAAGGCTAAGATGAGGCAAGTTTACCAAAACTATCCCACCTGAGCGAGCAGTCGCCTCGACCGAGCGATGTCTTCGAGTCGCCATTGCAAGGCTAAGTCCGAACGCCGTCGGCGTTTCAATTCCTCCGATTGACTGAGCGGGACAGGGCACTACAAGTATGGCTATATCTCAATTGATATGCACATAAGCTAGGGACAGAAATGCATATACATGAGGTAATGTGTACTAAACTAAGGAACATGATATATGTATATATATCATAGGCTATTAGGATATCATGGGGATGAACTCTTGTAGGGAATGTGTCCTAATGACTAAGGGTGTACTGTATGATAAGTAGGTAGCAGGGACAACAAGGGGATGAGTGGAGTACCAAGTGTGAGTATCATGTATGAGATTACCCATACACCTAAGTACTAATATCTATATATACATATACATATACATATATCTATATAGTCCTAAGTGTATGGAGATACGTAGTATAAGATCATGAAGGATACTTTCTCTAGGATAAATATATGGGTAATGTTGTGTAAGGTATAGGTTCAAGCTAATAGGTAATGGTAGATATCAAATAGCATAGCAACCTGTAGGGTAAATGACAACAGAAACCCATATAACCTAGGAATAGATTAGTTATCTAGTTTAATTCTTAAATATTGATTTTTCTTTAAATTGAACTAATATAGGTTTACGGGGCTTCGATTTGGACACCGGTTCAGTTTAGCTTTCAGCTTGGAGTACAAGCAAGTGCATGCACTGATTTCATTTTCTCTCCTGATATTGTCTCTATATCTTGATTTAGATATTCCTATCGTGTTGTGACACTCTCGTTACACGTGTTTAGTGTTTTATGTATTTACTTTGCTATTACACGTGATTTGTGTTTTATTGTGATTTACCGTGATTCGTGTATCTTATTTACGTGGATTAAATCCATGAATGCTAAGTGTCGGGCGAAGAAATACCTCAGTAGACGTGTGAACACCCTATCTGTTCTTCGTGTCTTATCATGTGGAAAACAATCACATATATAACGTGTGAATTACCGTATCATGTGGATAGAAATCGCATATTATCTTGTGCGATTTGCCGTATTACCCGATCTATTCACATATCGAACGGGTATTTCAAATAACACCTAGAAGTTAGGATTTTTACATTGATTACTATGTTTATATTATTATCACCTGTTTTCTCATATTTCACTATTTTGCCTAAACTGCTACTTAACTTCACCTATTTACCGATTTACTCTATTTTTCATATATCCTAACTCTTGCTATATGGCCTTTATCATGTTATTCACTGTTATGTACTTGCTCTAATCCTGACTGGGATAACCACATTTTTAGGCGACGAGTTAGAGGCTTGTTGTCCCACTTATTATTAGCGGATTGAAGACACTGCTCTAGAGACTGAGTTGGGGGATCAGGCTACTGTAGAGGCTACATTCAGGCAGAGGATGCTTAGCCTAGTTTAGCATTTATTTTATATCATTTGGGTCTGGATTTGTCTCCGAAATTCTTACTTGGGCTGTATAACTATATTTGGTGACTTGGTATTTTCCTCTGGATTTGCTAGCATTGCGTTTGACTCTGGATTATGTTTTATATTTATTTCTTAAACTCTCTACCTTAGTTTTTGGTGTGATTGAGTTTTAGACTCCATATTGCTCTTATCTTGGAATATCTTATTATTGTGAGATTGTCATACATCTTATGTGAATGAGATATTATTAGTTGTTAGACAGCGTTGTACTATCGATGCTGCAGCGTAGGCTGGACGTACCCATGACTCATGCTCGATTTTTCGGGTGCAGGTCATGACACTCTCTCTATCAAAGAGTTCTTGCCCTTGGATCATCCTCTGCTAGTTGTGACGAATTCTTTTATTTTGTTATCTATTTCTTTCTAGTTTAGCCGCTTGGTAGTGGATTTGTCTCCACCTAGCAACTTGTCCATTGTCATTTTTCATATTGGATTAATGATACCTTTAATAAATTATTTCTTTTATTTCTATGGATGAGATTTAGTGAGCCCATGACTACTTATATACTGCATTTATAGCTTATATATATTTATTATATGGTTGGCATATATGTTACCTAGTCCTGCGTATTTTGGGATTGGGATGTTACAAATACAGAGGGATGATCCAAAATGCATTAAAGATCCGGATGTAACCGATTTCCATCATGTAACATATTTTCATAATGTAATCATGTAATGGATTTCTATTACGTAATCATCAATTTTTTTCCTTTTCGCTTAATCCACTATGGACGCAAAAACTCATGCCAGAGGTAATATAGACATGGTAGAGGAATATTTTGGGGAAAACGTTGGGGGATCCATCTCTTAATGTAGCTTCAGGGGCACACTGAGGGGAGTACATGCACTACTGTGCACTTGTACGATGGGGGCAAATGCAGTCACTGAACATTTATAAATGTCATGTTGGGAATGCGTAATCATATGTCTGGTTATGGTTCAAACATAGTATTTCTTCAAGAATTTACCATTGATAGGCATCATTAGTAACTTTTTGTTAGGCTTTGCAAGCTTGAATTGATTCCACGACTAACGAGCCTTCCTATTTAGCTTGGAATTTTTCTGCTGTCTTATGTGTCATAACCAACGGTCTTCTGACTTCTAAGACGAGGTTGCCGACTTGGAATATTCTTTCCTTAACCCTCTTTTTGAAGGCTTTAGATATACGCACTTGATATAGCTCAATAGCTATTGAGCTAAGAGGCACTTATCATCTAGTGCTTTCAGCTATTGCAATCTGTCATGCCCCAGTTCTAAAATATATAGGAACCTAAGACATGAGCATGCCAGCTGTAAGGTTAAAATTATATTCCCAATTTAATGAACTTATCCTAATCGTAGTACGCTGAATCCTATATCTTTAATACAATAGTCACATGTAAACTAATATATCCACAACAACAATACAATAATCTCATCCACAGAATAACCACATCGACACAAAATAATATAATAATGTCTGACTGAAATAAAATGTTAGTCTGAATATCCAAATACAAGATCTGTCTGAAATAACAAAGTATGGTGGAAATATATCCACTGAAATAAAATACAATGCAGGAATAGTAAAGTACTGAAATAAAGAAATAGTCATGACATAGCTAGCTAGATAAAATGCCCATGACTCTAATTAGCTGTTAACCCCTAGATCATGGAAACTCTTCGGATACAACTTCTATGTCCTCCAAAATAAATCTGAGCTCGATGCTTGGTCCGTAACCTGTAGGATAAAGGTACTCATCCAGATCTGGAAAAAAACCAGGTCCTCAGAGAGACGTAACAAGATACAAAATAACAAGCTATAATATGAACTAAAATAGATACATAAAATAAACTGGGTAAACTATCCATCTATGTGAATGCACATCGAATACGACTTTAGGCTGTATGGGTAGGTAAGGAAGTAGCATTAGCGTCAACCAATGTTGAAATATATACTAGCATACTTCCCCGATCGTACTAGATACTAGTCCGTGGTCACTGTCGGATATATCTACTAGTATAGTCTATAATATGGCATACTAAGGCTGATATACAAGTGTCTGTCCCATATGTCTACTAATAGTCTTCCCCTTCCGTGTCCTGCTCGAATCACATCCATGACTCTAGCATTCCACATCTCTATGCAAGTCTTTAACTAAACTCACTCTATAATCAATATATGAACCATCACACGGCCTACCCTTATTGGTTGCTAGCCAAATATGTAGGGTCATGCCAACATAATGTGATCTCACTCATAGTGTTGTGTCATGGGATGTGTCCAGTCATAGAAGTCATTTAGAAACAACTTCACACAATCCGGGTACGTCTCTTATACACGTAAGTCAAACACACGCACACGAGCACCGATAACCACATCGATGGCACCCAAGTTATACTTGGATATACTCTACTAACACAACTACTTCTAGCACAACAACAATCCAAGTATTTAACAGTACAAGAAAAGTAGCAAGAATGACGGAAAAAGAATAAAGTATCAGTCCGTCTCCAACCTCCATAGACAAGTGATCACAAACTCCTAGAAAATATAAATAAACAAAATAAATATCACAACGATACTTACCATATATATACTTACCTTATATAGTAGTCACAAAATAGTCAATTAGTCTATTCTATTTATAGATACAATATTCTACATATGGTAACCCTTTTATATAATATTATATAATAAAATTATATACTTTTAATTTTTGGAAAATATCATAATATATTCTGAATATATTTTATATAAATATCTTTTTATAAAAAAAATGCTAAATCGCTATATTAAAGTATCAACATAACATCATAGAAATTCAATTTGGAAGCGGTAATTCATGGAAAAATATATAAAATATATAGTCTGGAATAAATCAGAATAATTAGAGTTAAACATGATTTTTTTTATCTAAATTTATTAGATTTATATCATATTTAAATCCTACAAAAGTTTAGAGTCAAAAAGATTGATTTTGAGAGGTGTGTCGGTGTCCAAAATTTGATTGAAGCAAAGTGATAGCATAACATCATGAACTAGTTGCAAATATTTATGAATAATGATTCTAGATGATAGATATATAAGTTAAATACCTTACCAAGGTTTTTTTTTAGATCAAACGGGGCTCGAAGTCATCGGGAAAGTCTCTGCACCGAAATTCGTCAATTATGGACATGTTTCGTTGTAACGGACGCCACGACCAAACGGACTGGAAAGGTATGAGTTAGAGATTGGACATGAAAGTAGATATGCAGGTATATCCATTAAATTTGGTTTGAGGCAAAATAGATGAGTAAAACTATTTTTAACCTATTTTACAAAACACTAACCTGCTGCTAGAATTTTAGAGGAAACATGGGTTTCGGTGTCTTCGAAGGCTTGGATCTCCCTTCGAAGTCAACATGGTGCTCCCAGAAGTTACTAGGATGATGGATCAAGTAGAGAAGGGTGTGGGAGATGTGGTGGATGGCTTGGAAGATGGCGAATTGGGGTGTTGAAGGGGTTGACCTAGATATTATGGTTGGCGGCCAAATAGAGAGGGTGGTCGGGTTTTTGGGTAGAGAAGAGAAAGTGGGAAGCTTGTGTATATATAGGGTTTTGATTCTCAAGGAATTTTGGAAATATAGGTTTTGGTTTGTTTAGATTTGGAGTTTATTTGGTCCTTCAATCAATCAATTTAAATTGGAGTATGAAAGTTTTCCATATTTGAATAGGATGTTTGACTTTGGTCAAAGTAGTAGAAATTTGAGCACATGGCTGCTCATAAATTGATTTAGGTCAATTTAATTGTATTCTACCATGAGTTGTCACCCTAGGGTGGTCTCCACTAAGTTAGATTGGCTATGGTTAAGTCCCGAAATTATTTCTAAAAAAATTAAACACCGAAATGACTAAAAACGTGTCTTATGTGCCATTTGAAAATAAGTAGCACATACATGGAAACTCAATTGAGTGGAACAACATTGACATATGTGTGTAGTAGACTCAAAATAATTTAAATCATATATCGGGTCATTTAGGTTGGATCTATGTCGAGTCCCGAAATCAAGTTGGAAGGTATGCAAGTTTTACGGTATATAACCTTTTGGCCTAAATTGACCCAAAAATTATGCGATAAAATAATAATATAAGATAATATATTTGAGTGGGACATGATATATCAAAGTCAAGCTAAACTTGTTTAGATCAAAACTCATGAAGGAAGTTTATAGAGATTGGCATTTCTTGTGATCAAAAAATCAAAGCTACGTAAAAGTATATATTATGATCATAAATAATAGTAGAAAATATATATAATCAATATATAAATTAAAAATATAATTTAAACAATATTTTAAAATTCATAGGTCTTACAACCTTTCTACCTTAGAAAATTTTGTCCTCGAAATTAAACACACACAAATATAAAGACAATCAATAATGACTAATTAAAGAATGTTGGCCCATTGGTCATGGTCAAACCGAATTTTAATAATTGATCTAACCCTGTCTCGATATAAGGGCTACTTGGACGAACTGCTACAGATTGTGTCTGCTACCGTTCATGACTTTGGAACTTGGAGCTGTGTTTGTCATCGCATCTGTATTTCGATTATCACTATATTTTTATATTTTATTGAGTCTAGAAATACATTGTAAACTGCGTCGTACTGACAAATAAGCTACCCAACACACGTTTTCAAAATACCCTATTATTTTGAAAACAAGTCCACTCACAAAGACCAAACTACGTCCTAACTGCTTTACCTTTCAAAAGTCCAAAACCTGAGTTGTCAACCCAAATCAAACCTATTCTGGCCTAGCAGAATTCGACACGAATTCAACCCAATTTCGGCTAGTGGAACATTAATTTTTAAACTCAGTCTTCCCACAGTTACGGATGCAATGGCTGTATGCCGAGATTCTCTCATAGAATTATGTCCGAATTCTTCCTTTGGTAATCCTATAAATAGAGAAGAAATTCTACCATTTCAACACATCAATTCACTTTCTTATCTTTTCTCTCTAAGCTTATTTTCAAATTCCATGCTAGTTACAATCCTCTTGTCGATTTGCTACGATTTAGAAGTTCAGAGGGATCTGGCACTTCAACCGGATTTTCTCTAGGGGATAGCTTCTCCCTGAGTTAAACCCGTTAATGGCTGTGTTGGTTGCTGCTAGCCGGTGCATAGGGATGCCAAGAAGTTGGAGCAGGCTTTTCGGGATGATGCTTATTGACGATCCCGGGTCGATATGCATCCGATCCACCTTGATGTCGCCGATGTATCCAGTGTAGTATAAGGGGCGATCATGCAAGTTGGTCTTAATCAACATGTCTTGCGGAGTAAATACGATGTTGGACATTGCACCTGTGCTACCGTCGTCTTGTAGATCTGTTGGCGAATCTTTCCCTGGAGGCTTGACCGGGGCTAAGTAGGCATCGGCATTCTAGAGTGCTTCGCTTAATGCGACACGAAGATCCTTGGAGAGCCTTAGGAGCTCATATAGCGACAACTTTGCTGGTGTATTAGCCAATTGTGCTAATATGTCGAAGTTGTAAGGTCTCTCCAGTCCCTGAGGTACATTATTACGGAGTGGCCTATCGAAGCGGGTTTCCTTTATTTTGGACTTGTCCGCCAGTGGAGGCTGAGATGGCCTTGGAACATCAGAGGGAGGCAACGTTGCTGGCTGAGGATCTTCGGCTGGACTATACCGTACGGGCTGGACTTGTGCTCCAGACCGGGTAACAACATCTGCAGCTTCTTCAGCTTCAGCTGAAATTGTGTGGCAGGCTCTAAACTTCATGCCCTTCTTCTTGCTGGGAGGAGACGACACCCCCTGGGTAACTTCGGGCACCAAGTCTGGGTATACCCACATGATCTTTCCTCGCGATGTAGTGAGGGATACCAATCCAGATGTCTGGCTCCGGAAGGGTGGAAGGTTAGTAACCTCCATCGTTGCCCAGGGGACAGGTATTACCCCGTCTGGAGTGCTTGTTGGAGGGAAGTCGCCGAACTAAATAGATACCATGTTTGCTGCCACGGTAACCTCTTCAAAGTCTATTGACAGAGCTTTGGAGTCGATAAGACTCTGGATGTACCGCTTCAATTGGAAGCAATCCTGGGTGGCGTGATGGACATAGCGGTAGAAGTGACAGTACTTCGGGTCCTCCATTTCTGCTACTCGGGGCTCGCGTCTTGGTGGCGGGAGCTGGATCCTACCCCCTTGCAAGAGCATATCGAAGATAGGTTTGACATGACTATCTTCGAATGAGTAGTTGATCTTGGGCCACTGACCTTCTGCCTATTTTTGCTCAGGCTTCTGAGTCGCATCAGTAACCATGGCCTGTTTGCCCTTGTTGTCCCGGTTGGTGGTGGTGCCACTGTTGTTGTTACTGGAGGCGGACCCAGGACGTCTTTCCTTATCTTCTCCGTCTGGGATGTGTAACCCCAGCTGGCGAGCCTTCTTCAATTTTGCTTCCACGTTGGTAGCACTTATGATGAAGGTTGTCCAATCCCTGAACTGGTCGCCGCCCATCCAGAGGCTAATTGTAGGAAGCAGCTTCTTCTGGCAGATTTCAATCAGGGAACTCTCGGGATTGCCCTGAGGCAATCTTATTACGGTTTGGCGGAACCGCTCGATATAGTTCCTCGTCAGCTCCCTTTCTCCCTGAACGACGTCCATGAGAGATGACATTGTCACTTCATGTCCCATTTCATAGAATCTCTCCAGGAATATATGCTTGAAGCCATCAAAAGAATGGATACAGTTGTGAGGGAGATTGCGGTACCAGTCGAACGCGATCCCTTCCAAGGCTCCGATGAATAATCGCGTGAGGATGGCGTCACTATGCGACAAGTGGTCTGTGGTGACTTCAAAGTAAGTCATGTACCGACTAGCAGAGGTCTTCCCATCATAAGAATCGATATGGAACGGCTTGTACCGCGGTGGAAAAGGTACATCCCTCCATGCGACTGGATATGGCTGCCGTATTCTGAGATTCCGAGAGGAGTCTCGGGCATTGAATATCGCCCGAAGTTACTGGACTTCCCTCCTAGCCTCCTTGGCTTCATCTGCAGCTGAAGGAACGGACGGTGCTACGGGATCATCACCCAAAGGAGGGGCGGTCGTGTTGGAGTCCGCGTTGACGGCGGGTTCCAAGCTTGTTTGTCCGGGCGTCCTCTCTTGTTGAGCTGGCAAGGCGGCTTTGATCTCGTCCACCGACTTGACTAAGGACATGAGCATGGCTTCGAGCACTTCTAGCCGTTGTCGGTCAGAAGGCACTTCATGATCATCGTCAGTCATAAAGACTGTCCTCACGTGGGTAGAGGTGGAAGGGATTGTGGCAGAGGTACTCTCGGAGCCGTACCCTTGTATAAAGAAATCGTCAGAAAATATCGGAATATCATCTTCGTCAGACTCGGCAGGGGTGCTACCCCCTGTGTAGGAAGCCGCATCGTCTTGGTGAGGGAGGTGGCCCTCAGGGAAATCTGGTTCTGTTGCAGAGTTCTGGGGGATCTATACCCCCTGCGCGTGCTCTTGGTACACCGGGTTGTTGCATACATTGAGGGGACTGCTACCCCCAGCTTCATCTTCTCTCAAGGTGTCACGACCCGTGCCCTAGAGTTAGGGCACGAGAACGTAACAACACCCAGCCTACGCCGCAGTGTCGGCGGTAGAACGCTGTCCTAGGTCTCAATACATCTAACAATATAAGACTAAACAGTTTATACTCCCCGAATGGGGGTGACATAGCAGATACAATCTCAATCACATCTAAGGTAGAGCATGATAAAGATAGATAAAACATGAAATCCAAAATAAATACAGGAGATAGAAGTCTAAGTGTCTAAGATACATAAACCCAGAAATACATCTCAAAACTCAAATACAGTAATCCACAAAGTAAATACAGCTCCAGACAAAATGAAATAACTATATAAACAACCTCTACTGTGTCTCCTCTAGGCTAGCAGGCAATCCCAGGCCATCTGTAAAATTTATCAACAGGTCCAGTCAGGACAGGAGCGAGCACAATACATCTCAACAGTTCATAGCAGGTTAGAAAATATATTCATGCAGTAAAGTAAGATACAAGTACTGAAAGAAGTGCAGTATGTAAACAGAGAGAGAAAGCTATAATAAAAATATCTACTATAAATAAAGAACTAACATGTGGCTAGTGAGTCAGAGTACAATATAGACATGTAAATGGCATAGGAGATTCTGATGCTACACTATGGAAGAGATTCTGATGCTACACTACTTGGGTATTATTCACATGTCCATTTCTACTCCCCCGTACCCCGAATCAATACACAAGGATCCAGCCAGGTTATGTTATGATTCCATGCAAGGCCCCGAAGGGTGATACATGGATGCCCATAAATGGGTGATTCTAGGAGATTCTAGGATACCCAGTGAATGGGATAAGAGATTCTAGGAGACTCTACGATCATAAGAGTATATGTCGCAAGTGATCAAAGAACCAGTGAAGCATAGTGATACGCCATGTAAGTGAAACGCACAGAACATGAAGTACCCGATGCTCCCTAAGGATAACATCTCAAGAAGGGATCCATATAGTACCAATCCGTGTGACCATCGTGACAGTACAAGTAAAGTAATCTACTGCAGGAAATAGTTCTAAACAGGATATGAAATGATCAGAGAATGTACTCGCCTGATAACCTGAACAACTGATAAGTATAGGGGGGTCCTACTGAAGCCACAGAGTCCTATTTAAAGCAACACAGGTTATAAGGTGTTCAAGTTGTAATAAATGAATCTCTATAATCAATCTACATTATTCTAGGTTCTTCTAAGTCAAAACAACTCTAGGTCGACTCCGGTCAATAATCTAGTCAAACTAGGTCAAGTGTTGACTTACAGTTGACTTTGGGTCAACTGGTCAACTCTGGTCAAACAGGGTCAATTCTAGTCTAATATAAAGTGTACTTCGTTATTTGTACGTCGAAACTAACAACACGCAAATCGAAATAAGAAGATTATCGATAAGGTTGATAATCTTATTATAGTGATCCACATGTCCAATTTGTCAATTTCAGCGATATGAGATCACTGAAATTGGCTGATCTCAGTTTCGTTGTACTAATCCCGAAATACGAACATTATATGAATTAATTATTAATTAATTATAAAAAAGGTTAAACTCAGAAAAATTATCAACAAACATTGTCGGACGGTGAAATAAACATCGCCAACGTGTCCAGAATGGTCAAATTAGCTAGGATAGCCTACCTAACGATCCAATTTGGACACAAGGGCAAAAAGGTAATTTTGGGTCAAAACGGTGTCAGTGTCGGAACCGTTTTGCACCAAAAAATGTGCAAGAAAACAAATCTATAAAATATAACAAATTATATGTCCATGAAACCAGAATGACGATACGAACCCAATGGTATCTCCAGAATTGGATTCCGTTGACCCGATCTCAATTTGGCCCGTTGACCAGAACTTGGAATTTCGATTTACACGGAAATGCGTGCCGGAGCCAAAGTTCTCAAAACTCAGCAAACTACATGGCAACGAGTCCAGAATGACGATACGAACTCAACGGTATTTTCGGAATTGGATTCCGATGAGCCGACGTCAAAAAGTCTCGTTGACGCAAAATGTGGGACCTACTTTGCACCGAAAAACGTGCCAGGGCCCATGTTCTCCAAATCTAACAAATTTTATATGCCAGAACGACGCCACAAGTCTACTGGTGGTGTCAGAAATGAAATCTGGAGTCCCGTGTTCAAAAATAGAATTTTACAAGTTGGAAATTATGAATTCGGACGACCAACTTTGGCGTCGAATTCAACCAATCAAACAAGCTCACAATGAAACAAAACTGGAGGGATAGCAAGAGGGTTATACCAGCTTCGCTTCAGAACTGGTAGCACGCCAAACGGAGCTACGGTGAAGTAGATACAAGCTGACGAAGTTGGCCCCGCGAAACTGTCCAAATTTAATATAATTTAAACGGTCAACTTGGTGGCCGGTTTTCATGTATCAAACGATAAAATTAACGGACAAAAATTGACATGAGCGAAGGTGGATATACCGAGAGTGCGACGGAGTGAAGAAATCGCCGATCCAATAGTCGGATCTCCGGAAAAATGCGCACGAAGTCGCTGCGACGGAGCGCCAAAACGAACTCGGTCCTGCGCGCGTCACGACGGGACGTCGTGCAAAACGCACGAATTGCCTCGACGGCGCATCCCGGAGGACGGTGGCCGTCAGGGAAGATTCGCCGGAGAGAGGGGGTGCACGGCCAGGGGCCACAGCGGCCCACGCGGCGGTGCGGCGGCGCACGACGGCGGCCCACGCGCGCTCGCGTGCACGCGCCTGCATGCGTGGTGCAGCAGCCGCTGCTGTGTTCCGCTGTGCGCTGCCAGGTCAGGCGACGGCGACGGCGGGGCGTGGTCGGCCGACAAGGGGGCGGCGGCCACGCTGTGGGGTGATGGCTGATATGGTGGTGGCGGTGCAATGGTGTTCGGTGGTAGAGACCATGGTGTGAAGGAGGAGGAAGGAAGAGGAGAAGAGGAGGAGTAACAGGCCGATGGTGGTGGCGCACGGCCTGCCTGGCCAGGGTGGCCGGCGGCAAGGCCATGGCCATGGATGAGGGGGTCGGGCCATGGAGGTTGGTCGGGTGTGAAGGAGGAGTGGTGGTGATGTTGCATGCTGCTGTTGAAGTTGTTTTAGTTGGTGTAGTAGTATTAGGAAGAGAGAGAGATAATAACAATAATGAGTGAGAGAGAGAAAGAAAGAAAAAGTTCTTTCCAAATAGTTAGGGCCGGCCAATGCATGGTGTTGGGGAAAAAGTTGCCATGGGGGAAGTAATGGATAGGATTAAATGTAGGGAGATCTAATGGCTAGGAATTAATTAGCTAAATAGGTCATTCCCATGGATAAAAATCAATGGAAATTTCCAATAATAATTAAAAATAGGTAGAATGAATATTTAGTATTTTTTAAGGGTAATGAGACTGAGGATGATGGTGATGGAGGATAACACGAAGCTGGGCTGGGTTCGGTCAAGCTGGTTTGGGTCAAATCAGACATTGTGCAAAAATCGAATTAAAATTAGACGTTGATGATCATGAGTGAATAAGTAGCACATGGAGATTCCAAAATGTTCTTGATATATGGCTTTACAAAACACAGCCAGATGATGTAGTAAGTATACACAATTGTTATCAGCTGCAGCCTGACTTAGTTACAATTATGCAAAAGTAGGAACAAGACAATCCGACTAACATGTCGGTGCCAAACGGCAAAGTATAAAGTATTTAACAAAAACGAACGGGAAAGTAAGGAACCCACTCGAGTCCTCCTACGATCATCCCTCTAGTATTGACCATCTTGGAGGTAGAAGTAAGCTGGATCCTTGGGGACCGGCTCTAAATCTGGCCATGCAAAACCAGAGAGGTTAGACCTCTAATAGCAAGTACCGCAAGGAAGCACGATATGAGGAATGAAGCCAATAATAAGAGAATATGATAATAGATCTCTGCTATATACTAGGATTCACATAACATCACGACACTTTGAACCAACCTCCCAACCAAACAAGGACAGAAGTTGGCCCGTCATGTCCTGACATTCTGATCATCTCAGTTAGGTAACAGAGTAGGTACAGTACACAAACAAATCCACTTAAATGGCCATGCAACTACTGTGGCTTGCTACTGTGAGTTCCAAGTTATCTTGGAATTATGCAATAAAGGATTCCTCAGTTCTTACTATGTACAAACAAGGATAGTCTATCCAGTCAATCAATTGCGCCAATCATGAATTAGACGAGTCCCAGCGGGACGCTCGTCGTTAGTATACCATGTACAATTAAATAATATAAGCAGATACCGCTCCCTGCCCATGTGGCAGATTTGCAGTACCCGTGGGAACCAGCCGGCCTGTCGGGCACTTAATAGACCCAAGAGGGCTGCCATGTAAGAACTCGAAAATCCATTCTCTCTATGCAATCATTATTTTATTTAACTTAATAGTCTCTACGTTGAGTGAAGTCCCATGCCGTGGATCATGGTCATTTAGAATGAGTACTTTCGTACGGGGTACGATATGTACAACTCTACAACGACACCCGTACGGTTAGGTTGTAGGTCTTACATAGCGTAATGCAACAATCAAAACTAACCACGGAATAATCATGCCTTGACCATAAAGTACACATGCTGCTATGGTAATATAAATAAATAAATAAATTGAAGCCTGCATGTGCCTGTATGCTAATATTCGGGATTAGCCAGTCGATTTCAATAGTTCATAATTAATATGAACGTGTCGCATTTATTCAATTCAATAAGACGACTATCCAGCCTCTTAGTTCCAACTAGGAACGCATGATCAATTTACCAAATCAAGATAACAATCCCTGTTTATTAATGTCAAGACAATAATTAATGTTAATAAATGTCAAGTCAATCAATCAATGGTAAATAAATGTCAATCAATGTCAATCAATGTCAATTTGAAACAAGAATCAGCCAAAAAGGCATTTTGGCTAGCATTCATGCGGCTGGGAAATTATTGATTTATGCGGCCGGGAATGAATGGATTACATGCGGCTGGGCAAAGGTGATTCCATGCGACCGAAACAGAATAGTCTTATGCGGCCAAATTAGCAAAGCCATATGCAGCTAGAAACTAAAGGGGTCTTATGCGTCTACAGGCAACAGGCACCCATGCGGCCAGGGGATGATCAGCGCCATGCGGCTGAAAGTTTACCTTATGCGTCTGGGAATAATTCACTACAAAAATATGGTAAAATAGCGACTGCAATAGCGACTAACCGAGGTTAGTTGGTATTTCAGCGACTAAATATCGACTAAACTGCTACGGAACCAAAACTTAATAAATTTTTAGTCGCTGGTCAGTCGCTAGTACGCCGGTGACTTCCGAGTATTTTTATAGCGACTGAAAAGTAAGTCGGTATTTACAATACTTTTTTATTTTTTTTGCCGACTCCTATTCAGCGACTGAATATTCAGTCGATGAGAAACCCTTTAACTCTCACACTTTTCCTCTCCCTCATATTATTTTCGTTCCCCCTCCAAAAACTTTCGACTCCTGAGAGCCTCGACCCCTCTACATCCCCTCCCTTCCTTCCTCCTCCGGTGCCTCTCCTCCGGTGCCTCTCCTCCGCCGCCTCTCTCCTCCGCCGCC
Organism: Iris pallida; assembly: GCA_029216955.1. Classification (NCBI taxonomy): domain Eukaryota; kingdom Viridiplantae; phylum Streptophyta; class Magnoliopsida; order Asparagales; family Iridaceae; genus Iris; species Iris pallida. The sequence continues at coordinate 4,425,982 of JANAVB010019999.1, forward strand.
ACTCCTCCGCTGCCACTCCTCTCGATCGCCTCTCCGGAGAGTGGCCTCTACCATCGTCGCCTCTCCCTCCGTAGTTGCAACGTCGACGCCTCTCCCTCCACCGCTGCAACGTCGAGGCCCCGAATCCTTTCACCAGTGTTAGGTAAAAATAAAAAAATTTGTAAGTTTTTTTTTGTATTTTTAAGTTTCCTAAATTTTTCTTTAAATGCATAAATTTAGGGCTTGATCTGGGCTTGTCATTTGTTCTTAATGTCATTGTTCAAGAAAATTTAGGGTTTAGTGTGTTGTTCAAAAAAAATTTAGGGTTTAGTATAACAAATTTTTAAAATAAATAAATGCAGGAAACAAAAAATGTGTTGTTTAAAGTTATTTTGTTTCTTTTAGCCATTGGTTTTGATGTAGAATTTGTGGGTATTTACCTATGATTTGTAGGTCCTCTTTAATTAATTTTAGGACCAAATCAGAACGAATCGGAAATGCCCAACGATTTGCATTAATTTGCTCTGGATAATTAAAGTATTTATGTCCTGACCTCCAGATTAGCAAATGTATCTTTTTTTCACAATGATTAATGCCAATGTTTATAGCATCAATTTCTGCACGACTATATCCGAAACTCTACCTACAAGACTCTATATGTTGCAATGAGCTTGGTGGGTTTAATAATTTGATGTGTCAATGGTATGCCATCAAATGTCCATGTCTAGATGTTTAAAAAGAAAGGATGAATCAATAGATAATTTGCTAGGGATAGCAAGAGAATAAAAACCACAGATATTTCAAACAAATATCAATGACAATCTAATAACTGCTTTTTATTACTATCAAAAGAAAGTGACAGAGATACCAGAAATATCCAAAGAAAGTGACATGACTTTAGTTTGGTACAGTTTCATTGCAGAGTTTTGATTAGTTTCAGAGTTTTGGTTTGGTCAGTTTATTTACTTCTAGTCGAGTTTGTACCTAATTGAGTCTATTTGTTTTAGTCTAAAACTTTGTAGAGTTGTAATAAGACATCTGTTGATAGTGATGAATGGTTGAGATTTTAGAATCCTTTGTGGGATGCATTTGAAGTGCAGGGTGCCTGTGAAGCCTAAGGCCCTAAACCCTAACTTCTAGGTGCTTACTTAAAGCATAGCAACAAGCCGATGATTAATTTGCTCACAATATGTTATGCAAAACTAACTTCTATGTGCCAAAACAACAACAAAATTATAGTATGCACCAAAGAATAACCATATTTATTTATGATCTACAAATCATATTTGATATCCAATCATTTCTTTTTGAATATATATGGCGCAGAATAATTTGCACGGGAAAAAGAATGAGTCGATACTTAGTTGACCGTACGTGGATGTACAATCGACGACATGAGAGCAGGATTGGCCTGAATGATGATTTCAAAGCGGGCGTTGAGGAATTTCTCAAATACGCCAGTAGCCAACCTGATTTTATGGATGGTAAACTCATCAAGTGTCCTTGTGTTAAATGTCGTAATCGACCATTCAGAGAGGTAGATCTTGTGAGGGAGCATCTTTACAAGAAGGGTTTCGTACAAAACTACAAGGAATGGACGGCTCAAGGAGAGCCTTTGTTCTTGTAATATCTGTAATGCTTGTGTTCGTATTACGTATTTTGGGATACATATACGTATTTATTCTGTATTGCATGATTCCTTGTTTAGCTCTCGGCTTGGTTTAACTCTCGGTTTGGGTTGGCTTGGTTCGGCCGACCCAATGCTTGGTTCATTATGGGCCAAGGGTGGAACACCTTAAGCCTATGATCCTCTCTCATTTCCACCACAACCACCCTCTTTATTATCCCCACCAACCTTCTCTCTCCTCCATAATTCTCAATTACTTCTCCTTCCCCCACCATTACTCTCCACCACCAACCAAGAAAACCCTAGCCTAGGCAAGTACAATCTTGCTTCATGAAGAAACCCACCATTTTTATTGTTCTAACCTCTTCTTTAAAACTTTCTAATCCACATTAGAACTTGTCATTTTCTATTTTGAAGCTTGGATTTTTGTAGATCTAGAATTTAGTCATTTTCGGATTTTTATGGTTTTGATCTATTAAATTCCCTTGTTTTCAAGTTTTGATGGTTCCATGTGGTAGAGAATTTCCTTCTACCCAATTTTGACCTTTGGAAAGTTGGATTTGGACTTATTTTGACCAAGTTATGGACTTTGGAAGCTTAGGGTTCAACCATGGAGTTCCTGCTGTTTGGAGAAGACAGTGAGCAGTGCGCGAGCTTTTTAGCTTGCGTCACTGAGCTGTGCGTGCTCTTTAGCGCAGCGCAGTAGACCCCATACGCTGCCTTTTGGAAGCGTATGACTCGCATACGCTCGCTTGCTTGACAAGGAGTCGTATGAAGTCCATACGCTGCCTTTTTGGAGCGTATGACTTGCATACGCTCACTTGGATAGCCATGAGTCGTATGGAGTCCATACGCTACCTTTTGGAGGCGTATGACTCACATACGCTCGCTTGTATGACAAGGAGTCGTATGAAGTTCATACGCTGCCATTTTGGAGCGTATGTCTTGCATACGCTCACTTGTGTGACAAGGGGTCGTATGGAGTTCATACGCTGCCCTTTGTGGGCGTAGGCTTACCTGAGCGTAGCTTGACTTGAGCGTAGCCTGACCTGAGCGTATGACTTTTGCACTGAGCGTATGGCCTTGGCTGACTTGGTCTTATGTCAGCATGTCACTTGGTTTTATTTTCCTTAAGCTTGGCTCTTCTATAGTCCTGTATATTGATATTTTATTAGATATTTTACGCCCATTTTATATCCTTACACCTTTTGTCATGAACTTGATAATCATGAATTTATTTAATAGGTTTGTTAATAATAATTGAACACGGCATGGCAGGACAAGCATACTTGACATGATTATCTCGAATTACTGTTGCGACGGCTAATATGACATGACCTGACAAGAATGACTAACCTGGACACCGTAGATGATTGCGTTTGCACAATAAATCAGTATTGTCTTGCATCATGTCTAGGATGGGATCCCTGAGTACCACGGTCAGGGATACCTACTGTAATTAACTAAGAGTAATAAACTAGAATAATTCAGTAGACATGAAGAGATTCCCAGCTACAGGCAATCCCGTTATCTGGGCGCATTAAGTGGACTTGTAGCCTACCGACGAGTAGGGCACACTTCCAGCACACAGTCATGTGGTGCATCCTTCATAAATAGACATTCGACCTGGATAACTTGGGTGGTCTGCAGGGCTTGTGGCTGTTGAAATAATCTTATTGCATCTGCTAGTAACTAGGCCTGTGATAACCCTAGCTAGTTAAAGTATCAAGCCGTACTCTTGATTGGCCGTGATTGCTTGGATGAAGTTATTCTAGCTTAGTCTTATCCTGATCCTGTGCAAGATCGTGACAAGACACGATTATTGATGCTTGCCTTAACAATAAACGATCGGAGGACCAGTTCTGTTCAGGCGAAGGGTTACAACCCCGGTCCTTGTTTGGTTTAAGGGTTGTAACCTGGCTCTCGGAGCAGTTCTGTGCCTTCCCTTCGGTTATTGCCTTACTTGTACCCCATGCCATGCTTGTCATGTTTTATCTTACTTCAGCAACATGATTATCTATAATAGCCTTAACAATAAAGATCAGGAGTCCAGTTCTGTTCAGGCGAAGGGTTACAACCCCGGTCCTTGTTTGGTTTAAGGGTTGTAACCTGGCTCCCGGAGCAGTTCTGTGTCTTCTCTTCGTTTATTGTCTTATTACCTTATCCATAGTATTTGAGACGGATTTCCATTCAGGTGAAGGATTGCAACCCCGGTCCTTGTTTGGTTTAAGGGTTGTAGTCTGGCTACTTGAATGGTTCCCTCGTACTCTATTATTGTTGTTATTTCTGATAATTTAACTTTAATGTTCCTTACTATATGCTGGTTTTTAGTTTCTAAGTGAAGCCTCCTTTGTGGCACTTGCTCTTTCTGGGGTCTGACCCAGCTGGTTTTGTGTGGCCAGATATCGGAGCAGCTCCAGAGGATCCACCGATCTTCCAGCCAGATGGTGACAACTAGACGGAATCCTGGCAACGAGTGGGTTTCTTTTTGTCCTCCCACTTATTTGTAAAATTATTCTTTTGAGGCGTTTAGCCGGCGAGCAAGTGTTAGCTCGATTGCATCTTTATTTACTGTCTGCCTACGGGCTGTAACATGATTGACAGATCCTAGGGTTGATCATGTATGACTGAACTCTTGCTAGTCCTGGCATTTTGTACGACTAGCTTCATGATCATCCAATATGTAATGTATGGGACGCCTTGCTATTATATATTTGGTGCTCTGACATCTTGTAATTACTATTGCTTGCTTGTGATTGAGACAATAGGCTTGTTCATGACCTTAGGAGACTGCTGGCTTGTAGTTAAACCCTCATGTATCTAGACAGCCGTGACCGTATAGTGAGATGGATTCTATTTCATATACGTAGCTGGCTATGTCTGCCCCCGCTCTCCAGTATTCTGGTTCTGGGGCGTGACATGGTTTAAGTGGTGGCCCATGCAGGTCTTGTAAATCAAGATATGTGAGGGTTTACCGAATAGATGTCTCAATCAGTATTCGTCCTTGATCTCTGCTTGTATCTTCTGAATCCCTGGATTCTTGTCCTGATCATATGCTTGTATCGTTGATCTGTCCTGGTCCTCCCTTATTGTTCCCTATGTCGTCTTCTTCAGCGGTATTGTTTGTGGTCCTACTGACCAGCAAGGCGGAGCACCTCCCGCGGACCAGCAGCAACCTGGAGATCAAGCCCAGCATTCCGGAGTAGCCTCTAGAGTCGTGCCTTCTAGCAGAGAGCCACCGGTTCAGCCAGTTCAGCCTATAGAACCTGATGATGGCACTTTGGTAGGACTCGTCAGGACCTTGATAGCTTCCCAAGATCGTCGTGGAGACGCCTTGCAACAGGCAGTAACGGATGCTTTGACCCGGGGTGGTCATCAGGGTAACAGCACGGCCAACAGCTTCAAGCACTTGAACCCTCCCTTCTTTGACGGTAGTGAAGATGCTATCGCCGCAGATGCTTGGCTTCAGGACACAGAGGTGATTCTAGAAGCAGCCAGGACTCCAGAAAACGAGAAGGTGGCCGTGGTGCGCCTGTAGCTATTAGATCTCGCCCGCAGTTGGTGGGCGGCGCAGGCCGAGGGATTAGTGGCACCCATTGCTTGGGCAGTGTTCAGAGAGAGATTCCAGACGAAGTATTTTGATGCTGTGGCTCGGTATGACTTGCAGACGAGGTTTACCAACCTGAAGCAAGGAGGCAGAACAGTCGATGGTTATGCATCTGAGTTTTCTAGACTCAGTAGGTTTGCCCCCACCTTGGTGGCAACCGAGTTTGATAGGGCCCAGCGGTTCCAGCAGGGGCTGCATTTGGAGATTTTACTAGCAGTTGAGCAATTTGAACATCAGACTTTTGATGCAGTCTTGAGAGCAGCCCGGAGGCATGAGTATACCTCCCAGAGGATTGTGGATAGGACCGGAGGTAGGAAGCGGTCCCACAGTCAGATGCACCAATCATCAGCTCCAGCCCCGGCAGCTAGAGGTTTAACTATTGGAACTCCGAGGCAGGCGGCCTTGGTGACGTCGGTTCAGCATTCTACCCCGACGCACCCTCAGCAACAGAAGCAGAAGCAGTCTTCTGCAGTGGGATGTTCACACTGCGGGAAGCCAGGGCATGTGGTGTCAGAGTATCGCAGAGCACAGGGATTGTGCTTGGTTTGTGGTGCCCCGGACCACAGGGTTGGGAACTGCCCGAACAGGGGGAGTTCATCAGCTTTCTCTAGTCCTTCAGTTAGAGGACCAGCGCCAGTCCAGCAGCAGCAGCAGTTGCAGTATCCGCTCCCGAGGCCATTGCTGACGCAGGCCCAGGCATTCCAGCAGTAGAGACCGCAGCAGTATGCTCAGGCCCAAGCCCTGATCCAGAGCAGGCAGAGGAATTTTCAGCAGAGGGGACCCGCCCCCAGAGGACATGGTCAAGTGCTGGCCTTGACCATGGGAGAAGAAGGAGTAACACCAGGTGAGGTAGTGGCAGGTACTATTCTCGTCAACACCTTTCCAGCTTCAGCTTTATTTGATTCTGGTGCATCGCATTCATTTATGTCTGCACGATTCGCGACACGGATGGGATTGGAGCCCGAGTCATTATCAGTAAGGCTTAATATACTTACTGGTAACGGACTTGTGGGTATAGATAGAGTATTTTCCTCGTGTCAGATCGTAGTTAGCGGTAGAGAATTCCCCGCTAGATTGATAGAATTCCCGATGGCCGATTATGATGTGGTCTTAGGAATGGATTGGTTGAGGGACCAGTATGCTAGGATAGACTGCCACATTGGCAGGGTTGTTTTTAGCATTCCAGGAGAGCCGGAGTTTTCTTTCTCTCGAGGCGAGGTTGAGCCTTCTCTTCCAGTATTGCGAATGGCAGTAGCAGCAGTTCAATTGCCCAGGATAGTAGATGAGTTCCCAGATATTTTTCCAGAAGAGCTTCCAGGTATGCCGCCAGAGCGGGAGATTGAGTTCACCATAGACTTGATCCCCGGGACAGCCCCAGTGTCAGAGAGGGTCTACAGGATGGCGCCATCAGAGTTGGAGATCTTGTACAAGATGATTGAAGAGCTTAGAACCAAGGGATTCATTCGTGCTAGTGGATCGCCTTGGGGAGCCCCGATGCTTCTTGTGAAAAAGAAGGATGGTACGTCCAGATTATGTGTAGATTATCGTACCTTGAACTCAGTGACAATCAAGAACAGATACCCTCTCCCGAGGATAGATGACTTGTTTGATCAACTTAAAGGGGCAGCTGTATTCTCGAAGATTGATTTGCGCTCAGGTTATCATCAGATCAGAGTCAGAGAGCAGGACATTCCGAAGACAGCTTTCAGATCGAGATACGGGCATTGGGAATTCCTTGTTATGCCTTTTGGAGCAACCAATGCGCCGGCAGTATTCATGGACCTCATGAATCGCATCTTCATGCCTTGCTTGGATCAGTTTGTGATTGTGTTCTTGGATGACATCCTGGTCTACAGCAAGAATGAGGCGGAGCATGAGCAGCACCTCAGGGTTGTTCTTCAGATACTCAGGGAGCACCAGTTATATGCCAAGTTCAGTAAATGTGAGTTCTGGCTCGATCGCATTTCGTACTTGGGTCATATCATCACCAGAGGAGGAGTAGAAGTGGATCCCCAGAAGATTGTGGCTATTGAGTCATGGCCAGTGCCCAGCACAGTTGCAGAGGTTCGTAGTTTTCTTGGATTGGCCGGCTACTACCGGCGATTTGTTTCGGACTTCGTTCGGATCTCGGCACCGCTGACCCAGTTGACTCGCAAAGATATACAGTTTGCTTGGACAGCAGAGTGCCAGGAATCTTTTGAGAAGTTGAAGCGAGGCTTAATGACGGCTCCTATTCTCATGCTTCCTGATGGGACCGGAGGATTTTCGATATACTGTGATGCTTCAGGCAGAGGTTTAGGATGTGTTCTGATGCAGCATGGGAAGGTAATAGCTTATGCATCACGGCAACTTCGTGATCATGAGAGAAATTACCCAACCCATGACTTGGAGCTGGCAGCAGTGGTGTTTGCACTCAAGTTGTGGAGGCACTATTTGTATGGAGATAGGGTGGAGATCTTCACCGACCACAAGAGCCTGAAATATGTTTTCACCCAGAAAGATCCTAACATGCGTCAGAGGAGATGGCTGGAGCTTCTTGTGGATTATGATGTCAACCTGCAGTATCATCCTGGGAAGGCCAATGTTGTTGCAGATGCATTGAGCAGGAGAGCGGGAGTTTATTTTCTAACAGCGCAACCAGAGCTGTTAGCAGATCTTCAGAAGATGGGTATTGAAGTTGTTCTCCCTTCCAGTGTGCCCTTGATGGCCAGTATGCAAGTTCAGTCCACTATAGTCGAGAGGATCCGGATGGTGCAGTCGGCAGATTCCAAGCTTCAGCGACTCAGAGCAGAGTGTGAGGCAGGACGAAGACCAGAGTTATGCATTCATGAGGATGGTACACTTCGACATGGTAAGCGTCTTTGTGTACCCAGCGGAGATATCCGATAGGAGATCATGTCAGAGGCGCACAGTTCGCAGTATTCCATCCATCCCGGCAGTACGAAGATGTACCGTGATATCCGACAGCATTTCTGGTGGAATGGTATGAAGCGGGAGATAGCTCGGTTTGTCTCTCGGTGTTTGGTTTGCCAACAAGTTAAAGCTGAACATCAGAGACCGGCAGGACTGCTTCAGCCCTTGCCGATTCCAGAGTGGAAGTGGGAGCATGTGACCATGGATTTCGTGACTGGACTACCTAGATCTCCAGCTGGTAGAGATGCTATTTGGGTTATAGTTGACCGGCTCACGAAAGTGGCTCATTTTCTTCCATTCAGAGTTGGTCAGTCGACGGCTCAGCTAGCGGCGATGTATCTTAGACAGATTGTCAGATTGCACGGTGTGCCAGTCAGTATCACCTCGGACCGAGATTCTAGGTTTACGTCGCACTTTTGGCGTAGCTTGCAAGAGAGTTTGGGGACTCATCTCCAGTTCAGTTCAGCTTATCACCCGCAGACAGATGGCCAGTCGGAGCGCACGATCTAGACTCTTGAAGACATGTTGCGGTCTTGCACACTTGACTTCGGTGGTTCATGGGAAGATCACTTGCACCTGGTGGAATTCTCGTACAACAACAGTTTCCAGGCCAGTATCCAGATGGCACCGTTCGAGGCGCTGTACGGCAGGAAGTGCAGATCCCCGCTAGCCTGGGATGATGTTGGAGAGAGACAGATGCTCGGTCCAGAAATGATTTCCCAGACAGTTGAAGTGGTCAGGCGAGTCAGAGATCATCTTCGAGTTGCCCAAGATCGCCAGTGTCATTGGGCCGATTCTCATCGGCGCCCTCTCGAGTTTTCGGTCGACGATCATGTATTCCTGAGGATTTCGCCTAACCGTGGCGTCATTCGTTTCGGCGTACGGGACAAGCTTAGTCCTAGGTATATAGGACCGTTTGACATTCTGGAGCGAGTAGGAGATGTATCCTATCGTCTCGCTCTTCCGCCGTCGCTAAGCGAGGTGCATGACGTGTTCCATGTGTCCCAATTACGACGGTACATCCCGGACCCGAGCCACATCCTGGATCATTCGGAATTGGTTGTTGGTACCAACCTTTCGTATGAGGAGAGGCCCGTGTCTATATTGGACCGAAGAGAGAAGATCCTCAAGAACAAGACTATCAAGTTAGTCCGAGTTGCTTGGGGTCATCACTCTTTGGGGGAGTCAACGTGGGAGCGCGAGGATGATATCCGATCGCGATATCCCGACTTGTTTGACTCGTGAGGTATAAAGTCTTTCTTATGTCCCATGCCTTCGATTCCTTGCTTGAATGAGTGATTGTATGCCTAGTTATAGCTTGCATGTGATTAATGTAGCTTGTCATTGCTCCTCTAGCCTCTTGATTAAATTCCGAGGACGAAATTCTTTTAAGGTGGGTGGAGTTGTAATGCTTGTGTTCGTATTACGTATTTTGGGATACATATACGTATTTATTCTGTATTGCATGATTCCTTGTTTAGCTCTCGGCTTGGTTTAACTCTCGGTTTGGGTTGGCTTGGTTCGGCCGACCCAATGCTTGGTTCATCATGGGCCAAGGGTGGAACACCTTAAGCCTATGATCCTCTCTCATTTCCACCACAACCACCCTCTTTATTATCCCCACCAACCTTCTCTCTCCTCCATAATTCTCAATTACTTCTCCTTCCCCCACCATTACTCTCCACCACCAACCAAGAAAACCCTAGCCTAGGCAAGTGCAATCTTGCTTCATGAAGAAACCCACCATTTTTATTGTTCTAACCTCTTCTTTAAAACTTTCTAATCCACATTAGAACTTGTCATTTTCTATTTTGAAGCTTGGATTTTTGTAGATCTAGAATTTAGTCATTTTCGGATTTTCATGGTTTTGATCTATTAAATTCCCTTGTTTTCAAGTTTTGATGGTTCCATGTGGTAGAGAATTTCCTTCTACCCAATTTTGACCTTTGGAAAGTTGGATTTGGACTTGTTTTGACCAAGTTATGGACTTTGGAAGCTTAGGGTTCAACCATGGAGTTCCTGCTGTTTGGAGAAGACAGTGAGCAGTGCGCGAGCTTTTTAGCTTACGTCACTGAGCTGTGCGTGCTCTTTAGCGCAGCGCAGTAGACCCCATACGCTGTCTTTTGGAAGCGTATGACTCGCATAAGCTCGCTTGCTTGACAAGGAGTCGTATAAAGTCCATACGCTGCCTTTTTGGAGCGTATGACTTGCATACGCTCACTTGGATAGCCATGAGTCGTATGGAGTCCATACGCTGCCTTTTAGAGGCGTATGACTCACATACGCTCGCTTGTATGACAAGTAGTCGTATGAAGTTCATACGCTGCCATTTTGGAGCGTATGTCTTGCATACGCTCACTTGTGTGACAAGGGGTCGTATAGAGTTCATACGCTGCCCTTTGTGAGCGTAGGCTTTCCTGAGCGTAGCTTGACTTGAGCGTAGCCTGACCTGAGCGTATGACTTTTGTACTGAGCGTATGGCCTTGGCTGACTTGGTCTTATGTCAGCATGTCACTTGGTTTTATTTTCCTTAAGCTTGGCTCTTCTATAGCCCTGTATATTGATATTTTATTAGATATTTTACGCCCATTTTATATCCTTACGCCTTTTGTCATGAACTTGATAATCATGAATTTATTTAATAGGTTTGTTAATAATAATTGAACACGGCATGGCAGGACAAGCATACCTGACATGATTATCTCGAATTACTGTTGCGACGGCTAACGTGACATGACCTGACAAGAATGACTAACCTGGACACCGTGGATGATTGCGTTTGCACAATAAACCAGTATTGTCTTGCATCATGTCTAGGATGGGATCCCTGAGTACCACGGTCAGGGATACCTACTGTAATTAACTAAGAGTAATAAACTAGAATAATTCAGTAGACATGAAGAGATTCCCAGCTACAGGCAATCCCGTTATCTGGGCGCATTAAGTGGACTTGTAGCCTACCGATGAGTAGGGCACACTTCCAGCACACAGTCATGTGGTGCATCCTTCATAAATGGACATTCGACCTGGATAACTTGGGTGGTCTGCAGGGCTCGTGGCTGTTGAAATAATCTCATTGTATCTGCTAGTAACTAGGCCTGTGATAACCCTAGCTAGTTAAAGTATCAAGCCGTACTCTTGATTGGCCGTGATTGCTTGGATGAAGTTATTCTAGCTTAGTCTTATCCTGATCCTGTGCAAGATCGTGACAAGACACGATTATTGATGCTTGCCTTAACAATAAACGATCGAGGGACCAGTTCTGTTCAGGCGAAGGGTTACAACCCCGGTCCTTGTTTGGTTTAAGGGTTGTAACCTGGCTCCCGGAGCAGTTCTGTGCCTTCCCTTCGGTTATTGCCTTACTTGTACCCCGTGCCATGCTTGTCATGTTTTATCTTACTTCAGCAACATGATTATCTATAATAGCCTTAACAATAAAGATCAGGAGTCCAGTTCTGTTCAGGCGAAGGGTTACAACCCCGGTCCTTGTTTGGTTTAAGGGTTGTAACCTGGCTCCCGGAGCAGTTCTGTGTCTTCTCTTCGTTTACTGTCTTATTACCTTATCCATAGTATTTGAGACGGATTTCCATTCAGGTGAAGGATTGCAACCCCGGTCCTTGTTTGGTTTAAGGGTTGTAGTCTGGCTACTTGAATGGTTCCCTCGTACTCTATTATTGTTGTTATTTCTGATAATTTAACTTTAATGTTCCTTACTATATGCTGGTTTTTAGTTTCTAAGTGAAGCCTCCTTTGTGGCACTTGCTCTTTTTGGGGTCTGACCCAGCTGGTTTTGTGTGGCCAGATATCTGAGCAGCTCCAGAGGATCCACCGATCTTCCAGCCAGATGGTGACCACTAGACGGAACCCTGGCAACGAGTGGGTTTCTTTTTGTCCTCCCACTTATTTGTAAAATTATTCTTTTGAGGCGTTTAGCCGGCGAGCAAGTGTTAGCTCGATTGCATCTTTATTTACTGTCTGCCTACGGGCTGTAACATGATTGACAGATCCTAGGGTTGATCATGTATGACTGAACACTTGCTAGTCCTGGCATTTTGTACGACTAGCTTCATGATCATCCAATATGTAATGTATGGGACGCCTTGCTATTATATATTTGGTTCTCTGATATCTTGTAATTACTATTGCTTGCTTGTGATTGAGACAATAGGCTTGTTCATGACCTTAGGAGACTGTTGGCTTGTAGTTAAACCCTCATGTATCTAGACAGCCGTGACCGTATAGTGAGATGGATTCCATTTCATATACGTAGCTGGCTATGTCTGCCCCCGCTCTCCAGTATTCTGGTTCTGGGGCGTGACAATATCAGTCCTCCTTTGATACGGAGGTCAGAGAGTCTACACCCGGAGATGGCTTCGAATATCGGCATCGAAACCTAGCACGGGAGATGATATTTGCTGCGGTCGGGCCTAGTTTTGATCCAGAGGATCCGAATTCTGATGCAAAGGAATTCTATGATATGTTCAAGGATGCCGAAACACCGATATACCTGGGATGTGATACTCATTCAGTCCTGTCTGTGGTGATGCGGATGTTGAACATCAAGTCTGATTTTAACTTGCCGCATGAATGCTATGATCGGATCATCCAGTTGGTCAGAGAGTTGTTGCCAAAAGGATCAAAGAATTTGCCTGAAAATTTTTACAAGTCGAAGATGATGATACGAAAACTTGGATTAGGTTACGAAAAGATAGATTGTTGTCGAAACGGCTGCATGCTATATTATAAAGAGAATAAATATAAAGATAAATGTACTTTTTGTCATGCGGACCGGTACAAACCAGTTCGGGACAAAGGAAAGTCAATTGTACAAGAAAAGCTACGTCCCTACAGGTACATGCATTTCTTACCTCTTACAAAGAGGCTGCAGAGGATGTATATGTCTGCAAATACAGCACAACACATGACATGGCATAACAAGGAACGACACATGGATGAAGGAGAATTATCTCATCCTTCTGATGGAGAGGCATGGAAATATTTTGATCAGTGTCATCCAGAATTTGCTGCGAAGCCTAGAAATGTCCGGTTGGCACTATGTTCTGATGGATTCACTCCTTTCGGACAGTCGGGATCTCAATACTCTTGCTGGCCAGTAATTTTAACTCCTTATAATCTACCACCGTGGATGTGTATGAAGACTCCTTATATGTTTTTGACACTTATTATACCAGGTCCTAAAAATCCAAAGAAGAACATCGATATCTACTTGTAGCCATTGGTGGATGAGTTGAAACAATTGTGGGAATTCGGTGTCCATACATACGATATATCGAAGAAGCAAAACTTCCAGATGAGGGCGATACTTATGTGGACTATCAACGATTTTCCAGCATATGGAATGTTATCTGGTTGGAGTACTCATGGCACTAAGTCTTGTCCGGTATGCATGGGAAAGAGTAAGGTGTTTCATCTTCAACATGGAGGAAAAGCATGTTTTTTGACTGTCACCGTCAGTTCCTTCCTTTGTCGCATCCGTGGAGGAGGAACAAAGATGCCTTCAGAGTTGGTAAACAAGAACTATCTCCTCCCCCATTGAGATTGACAGGAGATGAGGTTTGGGAAGAAGTAGAGGATATGCCGACTGTGATGGAAGATCCAAGATCAGAGTATCATTTTGATGGTTTTGGACATAGCCACAATTGGACGAAGCGGAGTATCTTCTGGGACTTACCTTATTGGAAGGATAATCTCATAAGACATAATCTTGATGTCATGCATATTGAGAAAAATGTATTCGATAACATCTTCAACACGGTTATGGATATTAAGGGAAAAACAAAAGACAATCCCAAAGCAAGAAAGGACTTGGAAAATATTTCCAAGCGTCCAGAGTTGAGCCTAAGACGAAGTAGCAATAATACATTGGTCAAGCCTCCAGCGCCATTCGCATTGGGTAGGGAAGATAAATTAATAATATGCAATTGGATAACGAAGTTGAGATTTTCTGACGGCTATGTGTCCAATCTGGCGAGATGTGTCGATCTTAATGAACGCAAACTGACAGGAATGAAGAGTCATGATTGTCATGTGTTCATGGAAAGGTTACTACCAATTGCTTTCAGAGAGATGTTGCCACCTCATGTATGGACTCCGCTGGCCGAGCTATCTATATTCTTTAGAGATTTGTGTTCAAGCAAGCTAACGGTGCAACATATGATTGAACTTGAGGAGAAAATTGTATTGAGAATTTGCAAGTTAGAGAAGGTATTTCCTCCCGGCTTTTTTGATAGTATGGAACATTTGCCAATTCATCTTCCATATGAAGCACGTGTAGGTGCTCCCGTCCATTATCGATGGATGTACCCATTTGAAAGGTATGCCTTAATTATCTTGAACCAATAATTTTATATTCTAATTTTTTTTAATCGAGTTTGAGTTTTTTTTACTAGATATCTACATCACCTAAAGAAGAAGGTGGGTAATAAGGCTCATGTAGAGGCTTCGATATGCAAAGCATATATCATTGAGGAGGTTTCAAACTTCTGTTCCATCTACTTTGATACTCATGTCAGAACAAATCGAAATAGAGCCCCAAGGAATGACGAAGGTGGGGTTGATGCGCCGATTAGTGATATCCTATCTATCTTTAATGTGAGGGGCAAGCCTACAAGTGCTACAAAAATTCTGTGGTTGGAAGACGATGAACTTGAAGCTGCTCATCGATATGTATTGTTAAATAGCGACATAGAAGAAATGAAAGATATTGAGAAGTAAGCGACACAACTTTACTAGCGTATTTACTTTACATATATAGTTAGAAAGAAGTGTTCTAACTTTCATTCTTCTTATCACAGTACTTTTAGAGCTGAAGTACAAATGGAAAGGCCTAATATTGATGATGATGAACTTGCTAGAGAGGTTGATAGAAAATTTCCGTCGTGGTTCCATGATTATGTAAGAATATTTAAAAACGGTCATTGTTAATTTTTCGTTAATGGCATCAACTTACAGAATGAGGGGATTCGAGCATTAGCCATTGGACCAAGTAAGAAGGTAAAATGTTGGGATGGATACACAATTAATGGCTTCAAGTTTAGAATAACTGATAAGCCTATCAATCACTTATTTGTTGATGAAGATAGCAATTTTACTAAGAGTTCCGGAGTATGTGTGAGGGGCTCAGTCTACGATGCGGATCCAGAACATGATTATTATGGTGTACTAAGAGATATTATAGAGCTCGAATACCCACGATTGGTTTCTTTTGATACGAACATTGTATTGTTTAAATGTGATTGGTTTGATACAACACCTAAGCAAGGATGGAAAATTGACAAACAATTTGGATTTGTAGATATAAGGCATGGTAAAAGATATGGAGGATTCGAACCTTTTGTGTTGGCAAGTTGAACAGTTCAAGTATACTTCACAAATTATCCTAGTCGACGGCGTAATACCCGAGATTGGTGGACTGTATGCAAAACTAAAGCTAGAAACACTTATAATGTCGGAGAGCTGGCATACCAGGAGGATAAAGTAGTCATTCCTCCAGTTTCATATATGAATTCGGCCGTCGTAGATGATATGCAAGTTGAAGTTACTGATGACGATTTTAGAGTTGATGAAGAGGTTGTTATAGAGAGAGTTGATGCTATGGAGGTATCGGACGAGGAAGAAGATTTGGAAGATGAAAATGAAGAAGAAGATGAAGAAATAGATGACGATGATGATGATTCAGGAGATGGAGATGATTCGGGAGATGAAGAAGAAGAAGAGGACGAGGATGAAACCTATTGAGCTGCTTCTTTCAGCATCTTCTTTTCATAAAGTGATTTTCAAGTACAGGTAAACATTGTGATAAATTTTATTTTCATTCTGGATTTCAAGTATCGGTTTATATTTACATATTTTATCGATACTCAATATAAACCGATACTCAATCTTAATATTATTCAATGAATTTAGCAGTTTGTTGGAAATCATTGTCGATGAAGAGGCGCGAGTTCTGCTGATCGCGATCAGAGATATATCGAAAGGTGAGAGGTTGTACTATGACTACAATGGGTATAAAAATGAGTACCCAACTCAACATTTTGTTTAGAGGCTCCTTTCAAGCTTTTTTTTTAGTTACACATTGCTTCGATTCTAAGGAGAAATTATTCCGTGGTGAATGATGAGCCCCTCTAATAGTATAATGATATACTGTATCGATTCTAAGTACCTGTGGATGGTTGAATTACTAATCTTATTTGTTTCTGGGTCAAAACGTAGTAGAGCTCATGTAATTATCATTTGGGGAGGAAGTGCCAATCAATTTTTCAGTCATTTGTTTGGGATCTTTGTATGGTGAAGGTAGTTGAAGTCATGAAAGTTGTGATTGATTTTTTTTGGCAGATATGCCAAACTATCAGTCCTTTGCAAAAAAAAGAAAAATGATTTTATGAAGTAGTTCTTATTTCTGACTTGTTCCGCTGTTAGTTGATGGTTTCTAGCTTGGTGCTCAGTCAAGGCTCTGCTCTTGATACTGAACTGTGCAACTCTTCAACCAGAGCCATGATCTGCATATCGATGTGCTATGTCTTAAATCCAGTCTACTATTGTAGCCATCTCATACAACATACTCATCATTTTCAACATAAACCAAATGGAAGAAGTAAGAAGGAAACATTGCACATCTGGATTGGCAAAGTTACTTTGATTTAAGCTATTATTGACAAATTTCCAGATTTCAGGTAGGCAGGAGTCACATATTTAAGCATCATATACGAAGAAATGAACCATTAGGAGACGTGTGGTTACAAGTAAAACTATTAACACCAGATGAAAGAAAAAACAAAATGCAAGAGTTATTCAGACACCTACGTAGCTACAAGTATAACTATTAACAGAAGAACAAAATGAAAGGAGCGTTCATCTCACCTAGATAAGTCAACTTCAAGCCTGAAGATGCTGGAACTGCTGAATTAGCAACCATCAAACTTCGAGTATCTTCAAGTGCACAATCAGTTGAAAACAAAAATCAGATGATTGGTGGCTCCTGAAATACCTGGACTGTTACATCTAAAATATGAATATTAAATATAAAAGATGAAATATTCGAGTATCTTCAACTGTTACATCTGAAATATGAAATATGAAATACCTGAACTGTTACATCTGAAATATAAAATATTCGAGTATCTTCGAGTATCTTCAACTGCCACCAGTCATTGCCATTGTGTTTACTATTATGCATCACCTATAACACATACCTGAACACATTAGAGCACTAAACACATTTCTGGAGTTGAAATATGAATATTAAGCGTCTTACCCTATTATAAGTGATGTTCCGATATCCTTGTGGCATCCCTGTTTGTTTGTGGCATCCCTGTTTGTTTTTGTTATACTATTATTTTTTATAAATGTACAGATCTTACCTATATGACGAACCGAGGTCGTCGCCGCCTCCGCGGAGGTTCCTCTCGACCTACCCCATCCACTCCAGCGCAACAAATTGGAGGAGCATCAGAGGACGACGTCATTATGGTAGATGACGGGTTGTCCCCACAGCCTACTCCATCATCGGTGGGAGGCACGCCATCTTCTCTACCCTCTGGAGGCACGCCAACTTCTTGTCCCTCTGGAAGCACGTCAACTTCTCTTCCCTCTGCATCTATGACTACTGAAGCAAATATGTATCCCGGTCTTATGTTTTTGCCAAATGGAGCATATTACCGACGTCCAGGTTGTCTGGACCCCCCCCCCCCCCCAGTCCACCAGAGAGGCCTGCTAATGAAACACGCATAGAGCTATGGCCCGATGGAAAAGCGTAAGTAAAATAATAATAAATTATTGTATATTCATGTATTGCCTTGTTATTATTTATTTCTAATTGTAATTTATTTGTTTATTCTTAGGTTCTTCCCCCTTAGAGCTGGAATTGAGCTTGGAGAGCTCATATGAGAAAATTTTCATGGGCCTTACTTAAATTTTAGGTCTATACCGGAGCCGAAGAAATACATTTGGCTTGATATGTTGAGGGTATGTTCTAATTAATTATAAAAATTTATGGGTCTTCTTGCTTATATTTACAAGAGAATAGTTTATATTATTGTTATTCTAAATTTTAATCTGTAATAATTTGTGATTTTCTATTTTAATTTGTAGAAGAGCTACTGGTGGCCGGACCACAGAGAGGTAGAGATAAAAAAATGTTATAAGTCGGTTGCCGGAAAAAGGCTAGGGAATATGGTAAGTGATCAGAAGGCTTTTGCGGCCCATGATGAAAACAAGCGCAAGGATTGGCTGAAAGAGGAATATTGGAAGAAGATGAAAGAGGATATGGCCAAACCTGAGTACAAGATCAGGTCGGACAGGGCAAAGACAGCTCGTGCTAAGGCTGGTCTCCATACTGGTGGATCGATTCCGATCTTCGAACATTTTCGACGGATGGTATATAAAATCATTAATAAAATTATAATTTTTCATTATTTATGTATATCTCATAGAATTAATTTTTACAGTGCGAGGAGGCTGCTAAGGCAGGCTTAGATACGAGTACAGTCGACTTTCCCAAGATATTCGAACGTACCCATAAGAGAAGGAAGGATGGGAAGTTAGTAGACGAACGAGCTTCCAAAGCATTTGTAAGTATTTACTTGTCTTTGAACATTTTATCAAATGTTTAGTCTAATAGCACTTATGAATTTCCTATCATTTGTAACCTTGGGGCTGAGCAAATAACATTCGATGTAAAAACTGGAAGAGTATTAGAAAAATAGGTAGATGGCATATTAAGTTAGCTGATAGCATGACCTTTCTCCCATACTTCTTGGTCCATGTTTCCATGATTGGCCTGATACAAAAAACAAGCAAAGTATTTAAAGTTTTTGAGCCGATGCTCTCACGAGGTCATAAACCAAATACAGTAACCTACGACACGACACCATTTTGATGAGATGCCTTGTAAGGGATTACAACAAACACTTGCTGTACACAATATTATGTTAGATGGATCATACCAAGCTGGAAGAGTTGCTAATACAAAAGAAATACAGAGATAAAATGATTGCTTCTGGAACTTCCCTATAACTTCCCAATTTTCATATAATATTATGTGGACTTTGTACAAATCACCACGTTGATGAGGCCACGAATCTGTTCAACACCATATTATGTCAGAAGGAAAAACTTGTTCAAAACCATATCATGTTATAAGGAAAAACTGGAAGCTAGGACCTTCAATATTTTAATTTTAGGAATGTTTCAAGTTGGTAAGGTTAATGCAGCAAAGGATCTCTTTAACTCTATTCTTGCAAATGACTGATCTCTTTAACTCTATTCTTGCAAATGACAGATGTTGTAACATACACTATATAATGATATAGCTTGGTGTAAAGAAGGAATGGTCAGAAAAGTTTATAAATTATTAGATGTGATGATTCAAAGAGGTTTGGAGCCCAATGTTGTAACATGCATACAATACCTCAATGGATGGATATTGCCTGATACAAGAAACAAGTAAAGTATTTAAAGTTTTTGAGCCGATGCTCTCACGAGGTCATAAACCAAATACAGTAACCTACGACACGACACCTTTTTGATGAGATGCCTTGTAAGGGATTGCAACAAACACTTGCTGTACACAATATTATGTTAGATGGATCATACCAAGCTGGAAGAGTTGCTAATACAAAAGAAATACAGAGATAAAATGATTGCTTCTGGATCTTCCCTATAACTTCCCAATTTTCATATAATATTATATGTGGACTTTGTAAAAATCACCACGTTTGATATCTCTAACCTGATACTGTCCCCCCCCCAGATTGGGCTCTTTAACTATATTCTTGCAAATGACTGATCTCTTTAACTCTATTCTTGCAAATGACTGATCTCATTTGCAAGAATAGAGTTAAAGAGATCAGTCTTGGTGCAAGAATAGAGTTAAAGAGATCCTTTGTTGCATTAACCTTACCAACTTGAAACATTCCTTCAGAGTTGCATGTTACTTTGTAAAAATCACCAGGTTAGAGTATCAGGTTAGAGAAATACAGAGATTTCATATAATTACAGCTTCAAAATTTAAACTTTAAGATGGAAACCAGTTTGTATTGTGCTAAATTCTTGAATATTTGGTTTAAGTTGAGCAAGAACAGAGTTAAAGAGATCAGTATTGGTGCAAGAATAGAGTTAAAGAGATCCTTTGCTGCATTAACCTTACCAACTTGAAACATTCCTTCAGAGTTGCATGTTACTTTGTAAAAATCACCAGGTTAGAGTATCAGGTTAGAGAAATACAGAGATTTCATATAATTACAGCTTCAAAATTTAAACTTTAAGATGGAAACCAGTTTGTATTGTGCTAAATTCTTGAATATTTGGTTTAAGTTGAGCAAGACTAGAGTTAAAGAGATCAGTCTTGGTGCAAGAATAGAGTTAAAGAGATCCTTTGCTGTATTAACCTTACCAACTTGAAACATTCCTTCAGAGTTGCATGTTACTTTGTAAAAATCACCAGGTTAGAGTATCAGGTTAGAGAAATACAGAGATTTCATATAATTACAGCTTCAAAATTTAAACTTTAAAATGGAAACCAGTTTGTATTGTGCTAAATTCTTGAATATTTGGTTTAAGTTGAGCAAGAATAGAGTTAAAGAGATCAGTCTTGGTGCAAGAATAGAGTTAAAGAGATCCTTTGCTGCATTAACCTTACCAACTTGAAACATTCCTTCAGAGTTGTATGTTACTTTGTAAAAATCACCAGGTTAGAGTATCAGGTTAGAGAAATACAGAGATTTCATATAATTACAGCTTCAAAAGTTGAACTTTAAGATGGAAACCAGTTTGTATTGTGCTAAATTCTTGAATATTTGGTTTAAGTTGATGTGAATTCTAATTGGGCATTGTTTCTCCCCCCCCCCCAGGATTCCCAATTTTACATGTAATAGAATAGAGCACACACAAGTGTAGGGGCCTGGCATGGACAACAAGTTACACTATATGTCGAATGCAAAGACAACTGGTAATGATCATAAGATTTCCAGGGGTTTAAACATTCTTGGAAATGACTGATCTCTTTAACTCTATTCTTGCAAATGACTGATCTCTTTAACTCTATTCTTGCAAATGACTGATCTCTTTACTATTGTTAGCTTGAAATTATAACTTCAAGACTGAATTTAGGTTCTTGAATATTGTATTCTGAATATGCATTATTAGTTCTTGCACAATTCACAACCTTCAGTTTAGAAGTTTGAAATTTTAGCCAAAATGTTGAATTTGCATTATTAGTCTGAATATTGTATTCTGAATATGCATTATTAGTCTGAATTTAGGTTCTTGAATATTGGAAACATTTTAGTTTCACCAAATTTCTTCAGTACACATTCTATCCTTATTATTATTTGAAATTTTAGCCAAAATGTGATTTTGAGTTATGCTATTGAGATTTTAACTCCGAACCATGTTTGTGTGATGTTGGGTTCAAACATTCCTATAATTTTTTAAAATGTGATTTAAATTGACGTTTTCATTTAATTTACGTTATTAATGGGTTATATATAGTTGCATACATTGATTGGCAAATAAGTGCCATACCCTTTTAGAGCTTCTTTACTTATCAATTAACTATATGGATTGTAATTGCTCATGTGTAGCTCAGTTGTAATATATTCATGATACCTTTATATGTACAGGAGGCCTACGAGAAATTGGAGTCTCATGAGGCTGCTGATCAGGAAGGAGGGGCGGCTGGTACTAGTAGGCCACATATGCCCTCTAAGAGGAATGAATTATGGATACAGGCTGTTGGGAGAGGAAAGGGCGGTAACGTGTACGGTACCGGGTCGTTAGCATTGCAACCATCGTTATACTCGAGAGCTCTTCCACCTGCACAGTCTACTGCCGATCCTGCTGCTCCTTCTACAAGCTTTCTTGCCATGGAG
This sequence comes from Iris pallida, assembly GCA_029216955.1. Taxonomy (NCBI): domain Eukaryota; kingdom Viridiplantae; phylum Streptophyta; class Magnoliopsida; order Asparagales; family Iridaceae; genus Iris; species Iris pallida. Next base: position 4,447,997 of record JANAVB010019999.1, read on the forward strand.
CAGATGACTACCATGATGTTCGATTTTCAGAGACAACTGAAACATGTTATGGAGATGGTGTCTTCTACTAGTGCTCGTGATGGTACCACTGCTCCTTCCGGTACTACGACTGTTCCTCCTCCTCCTGCTCCTCCTTCCTTTACTCCGGCTATTATACCATCCGTTGCTACTCTGGCTACGTCTCCATCTATTGCTCCTCCAGCTACATTTCTATCGGTTGCTCCTACTACTACTTCTGTTCCAGCTCCTGTTTTTACGACGAGCCAGCAACAAGCATTAGTTACGTTCATGACACAATTTATGGGAAGCATGCAACCACCGTCAACTTGACTTTTGTGCTTTTGTATCACTGTCGTGTCATACTCTTTTGTGCTTGTATAGTTTATCATTTTTTGTATGGATGATGTATGGCCGAATGTTGGATATGAATGGACATGACTATATATGATATCTAAGCTTTTTGTTTGTGTACTTTGTGTATGCTATTAATTTTGTTTACATTATTGGTAATGATTGTGGTGTGAAAAGTTGATTTCACTGTATTTTGTGTGCTGGTGACTTGTTTATATTACTCTTAAAGGATGTGTATAGCATTACTCTTACAAAACAGGGGGAAAAAACGTAATTCATCACTCCATAGCGACTAACTGGCGACAAACCAGCGACTATAAACTGGGGACAAAAAGGAAGGCGACTAACTGGCGACCCACCAGCGACAAACCAGCGACCAACCTGCGACTATCTGGCGACTAACCAGAGACAGCTATCTGCTGCTAAGAGGCCATAATTCACAGGGTTACTCGCTAAGGAGTCGCCAGTTAGTCGCAGATTTAGCGACCACCTATTTGGTCGTAAGTTAGTCGCTAAACACAGTCGCTGATTTAGTCGCTAGTTAGTCGCTACAACGACTAACCAACGACTGAATGTTGGCAGCGACGATACCTTTATCGACGAAACTTTTTAGTCACCGGTTAGTCGCTATTTGACTTTACCGGCTGAAAGTTCTGTTTTAGCGACTAAAAAGTCAGTCGCTATTTCGCAATTTTTTTTGTAGTGATTAAGGTCCATGCGGCTACGGGATAATGAGCGCCATGCGGCTCAGAATCACAAGCCTCATGCGGCTGCGGGTTCAGGCTCAGCCAGGCAGCTGAACAACGTCATACGGCTGACTAAGCCCATGCGGCTGACTAAGCTCATGCGGCCAAGGGAGACTTGTCGCATGAAAACTCATGCGGTCAAGCACTGTTCTTCTTCTCCACTTTTCTGAGAAGAAGAACCATGGGAAGCCATTGCTTCCGAGCTCCCTAATTCTTTCATTCCAAGCCCAAAACTGGACTTCCATAGGTCAAAATAGGGTAGAACGAAATTCTTTACAACATGGAACCATCAAAACTTGAAAAATAACAAAGTTACTAGATCAAAGCCTAAGAAATCTAAAATACATTAAACTTAGATTTACAAGAAATGAGCCATAGAATTTGAAAATGCTAAGTACTAAAGTATCTAAGAATCTTGAGAGGAAGATGATAGAATAACAAAATGGAGATCCATCAAGAAGCAAGTTGGCACTTGCCTAGGCGGCTGGTAGGTGGGGGTTTGTTTATGAGGAAGAATAAGAGTAATGGTGAAGTAATGAAGAGAGAGAAAGGGAGTGTGGCTTTTAAATGAAGAGGTTGTGGTAGGTGGGGGTTTGTTTCGGTTCATGATGAACCAACATACTTAATCCAATCCAAGCCGAACCCAAAGCATAGCTAAAGCAGAGTATAAAAGCAGGGAATAAAATACAGAAATAAAATTACAGGAAATTAATTAACAAAAATTAAAGGGGTTTAATTACAGAACAATACATGATAAATATTAAATAAATATATTAAAGCAGTACATGTATTAAAAATACGTATTCTGGGAACGGGAAGTGACATCTCTACCCTCCTTTAGAAAAATTCCGTCCTCAGAATTTCAAATCCAAGCAGGATAGGAACATCAAAGCTAAACTAATCTAGGTACAAGAAACTTGAGCAAGCAATCATTCTTCAATGTTAACTAGCAGATAACATATCTATATTAACAATCTACGATATCAAGTAGTTCTACGCGTAGGGTGACAAGCATGAGGGGTTAAGACAATCAAGGTACACGGGAAGAAATATACCTTGTGGGTCAAACAGATATGGATACAATGATCGGATATCATCCTCACGTTCCCACGTTAACTCTCCTAATGAGTGATGACCCCAAGCAACCCGGACAAGGCTAATTGTTCGGTTCATGAGTATCTTCTCTCTTCGGTCCAAAATGGACACCGACTGCTCCTCGTAAGACAGGTTGGTACCAACAACCAGCAGAGAATGATCAAGGATATGGCTTGGATCCGATACATACCTTTGCAGCTGAGATACATGAAACATGTCATGCACCTCTTGTAACGAAGGTAGAAGGAACAAACGATAAGCGGCATCGCCTACCCTATCAAGGATAACGAATGGTCCTACGTATCGCGGACTCAACTTCTCGCGAATGCCAAATCTAATAACCCCACGGGTAGGTGAGATCCGCAAGAACACGTGGTCCCCAACAGAAAACTCTAGCGGCCTACGATGCTGGTCCGCCCAATGACGATGCCGATCCTGCGCAACTCGAAGTCGCTCTCTAATTCCTCAACCAATTCAACTGTCTGGACAATTATTTCTGGGCCTAGCATCTTTCTCTCCCCGATATCATCCCATGGTAGTGGCGACCTACACTTCTTACCATATAGTGCTTCAAATGGGACCATCTGGATACTTGCTTGATAACTGTTGTTATATGAAAACTCGACTAAGTACAGATGGCTCTCCCAAGATCCTCCAAAATCTAGGGTGTAAGCTCGCAACATGTCTTCTAAGGTCTGAATTGTTCTTTCTGATTGCCCGTCTGTTTGTGGATGGTAAGCCATACTAAATCTTAACTTAGTGCCAAGACTATGATGTAGACTCTTCAAAAAATATGATGTAAAACGGGTGTCTCTATCGGACACAATACTGACAGGGACTCCATGCTGCCTGACTATCTGTTGCATATACAACTCTGCTAAATTTTCTGTAGATTGTCCTACTCTGAAAGGAAGAAAGTGTGCCACCTTCGTAAGCCGATCTACTATCACCTAAATGGCATCTTTACCACTTGGTGACCTCGGTAAATCGGTCACAAAGTCCATTGTAATATGTTCCCATTTCCATTCTGGAATAGAAAGCGGTTGCAATAACCCAGCTGGCCTCTGTTGTTCTGCCTTCACTTGCTGACATACCAAGCAACGGAAAAAAAAATCTAGCTATCTCCCTCTTCATTCCGTTCCACCAGAAGTGCTGCTTGATATCTTGGTACATCTTGGTCCCTCCAGGGTGTATAGAATACTGAGAACTGTGAGCTTCTACCATAACTTCCTGTCTAATACCTCCACTAGGCACACATAGACGCGATCCAAACCTAAGTGTACCATCTTCATGAATTTGCATCTCCTTTCTGAGTCCTGACTCACATTCTGCCCTAAGCTTCTGAATCCTTGGGTCCTGTGCCTGAGCTTCCTTGATCCTGTCTACCAAGTCAGATTGAACTTGTAGATTTGTTAGAACTCCTTCATCACTAGGAAGTATAACTTCGATATCCATCTCCTGAAGGTCTTTTAAGATATGCCTCTGTGTTGTCAACATAAATGCGCCGTCTCTCCTGCTGAGAGCGTTTGCAACCACATTAGCCTTGCCTGGATGATACTGAAGCTCCATGTCGTAATCCTTGATCAATTCCAACCATCTTCTCTGCCTCATGTTCAGCTCCTTCTGAGTAAAGATGTACTTCAGACTTTTATGGTTTGTGTACATGTCCACTCGATCACCATATAAGTAATGCCTCCATAGCTTCAAAGTAAATACTACTGCTGCCAACTCCAAATCATGAGTTAGGTAATTTTTCTCGTGGTCTCAAAGTTGCCTAGATGCATATGCTATCACCTTTTCGTGCTGCATAAGGACGCACCCAAGTCCTTTTCCTGACGCATCACAATATACTGTAAAACCTCCGGGTCCAACTGGCAATGTATGAATGGGCGCTGATATCAACTTCTGTTTCAGATTCTCAAATGATGCCTGACATTCTGCCGACCAGACGAATGGTACATCCTTCCGTGTCAAGCGGGTCATGGGTGCTGAAAGTCTTGCAAAGTCTGATACGAATCTCCTGTAATATCCTGTCAATCCTAAGAAACTCCGCACATCTTCTACGGTCTTGGGTACTGGCCAACTCTCTATTGCTTCTACCTTCTTGGGATCTACTGCTACTCCAGCTCCTGATATGATGTGACCCAAAAATAAAATATGGTCCATCCAGAACTCACACTTGCTGAGCTTGGCATACAACTGGTTCTCTCTCAGAACCTGCAACACTTTCCTGAGGTGGTCTTCATGTTCCTCTTCACTAGCAGAGTATACGAGGATGTCATCAAGAAACACAACGACAAACTGATCTAAGTATGGCATAAAGATGCGGTTCATCAAATCCATAAATATTGTTGGAGCATTGGTCAAACCAAACGGCATTACTAAAAATTCATAATACCCATACTTCGACCTGAATGCTGTCTTGGGAATATCCTCCTTCCGAACCCTCACTTGATGATACCCTGAACGAAGATCTATCTTGGAAAAAACTCTAGCTCTGCTTAACTGATCAAACAAGTCGTCGATCCTTGGTAGTGGGTACTTGTTCTTTACTGTTGCCGCGTTAAGCTTCCTGTAATCGATACACAATCTGGATGACCCATCCTTCTTCCCCACAAGTACCACTGGTGCTGCCCATGGTGATATGCTAGCTTGGATCAACTTCTTTTCCTTCAGTTCCTCTATGTGCTGATATACCTTGGCCTGCTCTGAATCCGCCATTCTATAAACTCGATCTGATATCGGTTTAGTTCCAGGTGCCAATTCTATACTGAACTCAATATCTCTAACCGGTGGTAGACCTAGAAGTTCTTCGGGAAATACGTCTAGAAACTCTTCAACTACCTTCGGGACTTGAACTTCTTCCATTGCTGTTACTACTCCCTGCTCTTGTTGAGTTGCCACTGATCTGACTAAGGTGAATCGCTTCATGCCTGGAATATCAAAAGATACACTCCCTCTACGGTAATCTATTGTCGCATGACTGTCTTTCAGCCAGTCCATGCCTAAGATAACGTCGAAATTTCCAACATGAAATTCTATCAACCGGGCGGGTAAGGAATGTCCGCAAACTACAACGCTACATGCTAGAATAACTCTACTAACTCCTACGAGCCCATTACCAGTGAGTATATTCAACCTTCCTGGCAATGCCTCGAATTCCATTCCTAGCCGTGTCGCAAATTGTGCATATATAAATGAGTGTGATGCTCCCGAATCAAACAATGCTACTGCGGGATATGAGGCGACGAAAATGTTACCTGCCACAATATCTCCCGATGCTAATGCCTCCTCCAAGGACATTATGAATGCCTGCCCTCGACCTCCTTGTTGGCTCCCATGTTGCGGCCTAGCCTGGTGCTGCTGCTGGCCCCTGCCTTGATGATGCTGGGGTGGTCTGTGCTGGTATTGCTGCATCGATGGTCCCTGCTGCCGAAACATCTGAGCTTACGGCATTAACGGACGCTGGGCCAATGGTCTCACTGCCATTGCTGATCCTCGATACTGGCCTGCCCCTGGTGCTGGCAGAGCAGGAAACTGTTGTATGGGTCCTCCTGACCTCGAATTCATGGGACAGGTGGTAACCTGATGATCTGGATTTCTACATATCAAACACAGTCCGTTCAATGTCCGACACACATCTCTAGTGTGCCCTACCTTCCCGCAATAAGTGCAGCCCGCTGAGGGTTGCTGGTTCTTCCTCTGTTGCTGCTGCTGCTGCCTGGATGGTGGTGCTGGCTCTCGTATTGCCACATCGTGAATGCGAATGCCAAGGGATGGTGCTGTTGTTCGGGGCGCTGCTCTCCCTCCTCCTTCAATCTGACTGTGGGATCTATTCTGACCTCCAGTCCTTGCTGTGATCCTCTGAATGGTGATCTCATACCTTCGGGTTGCTGTCAATACCTCATCAAAAGTCTGGTAATTGTGCCCTTCTATCAATTGAAAGAGCTCAAGGTGAAACCCTTGCTGATATCTCATAGCCCTCTGGCTCTCCGCTGCTACCATCTCTGGGGCGAACCTACTCAATCTGCAGAACTCCGCTGCATAAGCATTTACTGTCTTGCCGGCCTGCTTGAGGTTGATAAACTTCTGTTGTAGCTCAAACTGCGCCACAACTCCATAGTACTTTGTCTTGAACCTTGCGGTAAAATCGTCCCAAGCAATAGGACGTCTGATACCTACTTCCTATGATTTCCACCAATCACGTGCGAGTCCTGAAGTAGCAACTTCACCTGATCCACACGTTCTTCTGTCGGTACCTTAGTCGCTGTCAAAATAGCCTCAATATCCTTAAGCCATGCATCTGCTGAGATGGCATCCTCCGTACCCTCAAAACGGCGAGGGTTGAACTTGCAAAATCTGGTTGATGCTCCTGAATCTGGCCGTGCCCCTCTTTCCAAAGCCGTCTGCAATCCTTGGTTGAGTAGTACGTTCTGCTCTTGCAACTGAGCATGCATGCGCTGCTGGGCTAACATCTGGTGTTGCTGAGTAGCCATCATCCCTCTCATGATCTCCAGAAGGGCCGGTGTGTCCACTTCCACTGGGATAGGTAGAACTGTTGGTGGTGGTAGAACCTTCGGATACTGCGATCCAGCTGCTGCTTCCACTATCACTTCTTCTTGAATAGTATCTTGGGGTAGTTCTGGCCCTTGTAGCTGACCAACCTGGTCAGGTCGCCCATGTTGCCCTTGTTGTTGCTGTCCATCTCTGACAGGTACGGACGAAGTACCCTAAGAAAAGGGACAAGAGAACAATCAAACGACCGGACATGAAGGATCAATGAAGTCAAGGAATACTGGAATGTCAAGCTGGAGTTGAGAATCAACGAATCATGAGATCAAGGGGGAACATGTGTGATTGAGACATCCTATAAATCAAAACACCCCACAAGTCTGAAATCAGACCTACATGGGCCACCACTAAAACCTTGTCACGCCCCAGAACCAGAATACTAGAGAGCGGGGGAATGACTCAGCCAGCTACGTATTACGGGTAGATGAATACCGTATAATATGATCAATGCTGTCTAATAAGACGAGGGGGTGCATACTACATAAAAGTCTCGCTATGGTCACTTCACATCTATTGTCTCAATCATTCAAACAAGAAACAGAAATAGAGAACATGTGAGATAAAGCAGTAAGGCGTCCCAAACGCTCAGTCAAAATGTTCTTGATATCTGGCTTTACAAAACACAGCCAGATGATGTAGTAAGTATACACAATTGTTATCAGCTGCAGCCTGACTTAGTTACAATTATACAAAAGTAGGAACAAGACAATCCGACTAACATGTCGGTGCCAAATGGTAAAGTATAAAGTATTTAACAAAAACAAAAGGAGAAGTAAGGAACCCACTCGAGTCCTCCTATGATCATCCCTCTAGTATTGACCATCTTGGAGGTAGAAGTAAGCTGGATCCTTGGGGACCGGCTCTAAATCTGGCCATGCAAAACCAGAGAGGTTAGACCTCTAATAGCAAGTACCGCAAGGAAGCACGATATGAGGAATGAAGCCAGTAATAAGAGAATATGATAATAGATCTCTGCTATCTACTATGATTCACATAACATCACGACACTTCGAACCAACCTCCCAACCAAACAATGACAGAAGTTGGCCCGTCATGTCCTGACATTCTGATCATCTCAGTTAGGTAACAGAGTAGGCATAGTACACAAACAAATCCACTTAAACGGTCATGCAACTACTGCGGCTTGCTACTGTGAGTTCCAAGTTATCCTAGAATTATGCAATAAAGGATTCCTCAGTTCTTACTATGTGCAAGCAAGGCTAGTCTATCCGGTCAATCAATTGTGCCAATCATGAATTAGACGAATCCCAGCGGAACGCTCGTCGTTAGTATACCATGTACAATTAAATAATATAAGCAGATACCGCTCCCTGCCCGTGTGGCAGATTTGCAGTACCCGTGGGAACCAGCCGGCCTGTCGGGCACTTAATAGTCCCAAGAGGGCTACCATGTAAGAACTCGGAAATCCATTCTCTCCATGCAATCATTATTTTATTTAACTTAATAGTCTCTACGTTGAGTGAAGTCCCATACCGTGGATCATGGTCATTCAGAATGAGTACTTTTTTACGGGGTACGATATGCTTAACTCTACAACGATACCCGTACGGTTAGGTTGTAGGTCTTACATAGCGTAATGCAACAATCAAAACTAACCACGAAATAATCATGCCTTGACCATAAAGTACACATGCTGCTTTGGTAATATAAATAAATAAATAAATAAATAAATAAATTGAAGCCTGCATGTGCCTGTATGCCAATATTCGGGATTAGCCAGTCGATTTCAATAGTTCATAATTAATATGAACGTGTGGCATTTATTCAATTCAATAAGACGACTAGCCAGCCTCTTAGTTCCAACTAGGAACGCATGATCAATTTACTAAATCAAGATAATAATCCCTGTTTATTAATGTCAAGACAATAATTAATGTTAATAAATGCCAAGTCAATCAATCAATGGTCAATAAATGTCAATCAATGTCAATTTGAAACAAGAATCAGCCAAAAAGGCATTTTGGCTAGCATTCATACGGCTGGGAAATTATTGATCTATGCGGCCGGAAATGAATGGGTTACATGCGGCTGGGCAAGGGTGATTCCATGCGGCCAAAACAGAATAGTCTCATGCGGCCAAATTAGCAAAGTCCTATGCAGCTAGAAACTAAAGGAGTCTTATGCGGCTACAGGCAACAGGCGCCCATGCGGCCAGGGGATGATCAGCGCCATGCGGCTGAAAGTTTACCTTATGCGTCTGGGAATAATTAAGGTCCATGCGGCTGTAGGATAATGAGCGCCATGCGGCTCAGAATCACAAGCCTCATGCGGCTGCGGGTTCAGGCTCAGCCAGGCAGCTGAACAGCGTCATGCGGTCGATTAAATCCATGCGGCTGACTAAGCTCATGCGGCTGACTAAGCCCATGCGACTGACTAAGCCCATGCGGCTGACTAAGCACATGCGGCCAAGGGAGACTTGTCGTATGAAAACTCATGCGGTCAAGCACTGTTCTTCTTCTCCACTTTTCTGAGAAGGAGAACCATGGGAAGCCATTGCTTCCGAGCTCCCTAATTCCTTCATTCCAAGCCCAAAACTGGACTTCCATAGGTCAAAATGGGGTAGAACGAAATTCCTTACAACATGAAACCATCAAAACTTGAAAAATAACAAAGTTACTAGATCAAAGCCTAAGAAATCCAAAAATGCATTAAACTTAGATTTACAAGAAATGAGCCATAGAATTTGAAAATGCTAAGTACTAAAGTATCTAAGAATCTTGAGAGAAAGATGATGGAATAACAAAATAGAGATCCATCAAGAAGCAAGTTGGCACTTGCCTAGGCGGCTGGTAGGTGGGGGTTTGTTTATGAGGAAGAAGAAGAGTAATGGTAAAGTAATGAAGAGAGAGAAAGGGAGTGGGGCTTTTAAATGAAGAGGTGGTGGTAGGTGGGGGTTTGTTTTGGTTCATGATGAACCAACATACTTAATCCAATCCAAGCCGAACCCAAAGCATAGCTAAAGCAGAGTATAAAAGCAGGAAATAAAATGCAGAAATAAAATTGCAGAAAATTAATTAACAAAAATTAAAGGAGTTTAATTACAGAACAATACATGATAAATATTAAATAAATATATTAAAGCAGTACATATATTAAAAATACGTATTCTGGGAACGGAAAGTGACAATTCCATATCTTCAAGCAGATCATGATGGATCCACATGACCTCACCACGCTGAGTAATAAGTGGTACGAGTCCGGTTGTCTGATCACGAACCGGAGAAAGATTGACAACTTGTAACATCACCTTCGGTATCGGCACGACACCGTCTTGAATTCAATTGCAGGGAGATCTCCAAATTGGAGAGAAATAAGATTTGCAGAAACCTATTTTTCAACTGTATGCAACGTAATGGCCTTTGAATCCAATAATTGTTGAACATGATTCTTTAATATGTAGCAATCCTTTGTAGGGTGATGCATATATTGATGATAGAAGCAATACTTCGGATCATTGGTTCGCCCTACTTTCTCTGGCCTTCGAGGGGGAGGTAATTGTAATTTATTCCCCTTCCGAAGTACATGGAAGATGTCCAGTGTGAGGGCTTCGTTGAATGTAATGCGGCTTAGGCCTCGGAGCAGCTGAAGCTTTTTGTTTGGGCTGTGTAAACCCCTTAAATTTCTACTACGATTTTTTTATAATATTTTTGTATTGTACTTCGTATCTGCACTTCGCATACGAGTTCGTATTATTGTATTTGCGTAGCGTGCGAGATTTGCGTTTCGTACTTGCTCGACGAGTGCGAATATTTGTCGAGGTACATATTTTAGAAAAATATTTTTATTATTTAGTTCAAATAAATGTGATAAATATTTTATTTTGTATAAAAGAGTTATTTTGTTCTTGTTTAAAAAAAAATAGTTGTAGTTTATATGAAATGTATTTCAAATATTTTTCGAAATTGAAAATTGTTTATTAATATATTTTGTTATTTATAAAAGCTATTTTATGAGTTAATATTTAAGTAATTATCTTGATTTTTGAAATTAATTAATGCTATATTTTAATATTTATGAAAAAGATATTTAAAATTTTGTTTTATTTAATATTTGAATTATTTTGATAATTTAAATTGGAAAAGATTTTATTTTAAATTAAAGGAAGTTATCTAGACAGCTTTAATTTTGATTGCTTAAATTCTAAATCGGTTTAAATAAAAAAAAAGATGGAATTATCCATCGGGGTTTAAGCGAATACTAGCCTTATCCAACTGGAAATTCTCACCTCCTATATAAGGAGAGGTACTCATCCAAATTTCCATGACAACAATATTGTGCATCGTGTCTGTGCCTCTACATCCACTATAATTTTCATTACAAATACATTGTCCCTATGTCCGACAATCCCGGACACCTCTCCCCGTCACCTTCGTCGTTAAGGATATTCCTCGACACGACACGAGTCCTAATCCCTATTCTGTTCCCCGCCATGCACCATCGTCGTTCCTCCATGTTTCCTCCCCATCGTTCGGCTATCACCGACCACACCCGTCGACCACCTTGGCCGACCGCCACCACCCCCACCATCATCACCACCTCCGCTGTCCATGAACCACCACAATCACCTCGCCTCTGCCAACCCAGACACCACCACTGCCATTAACACAACCTCCGCCACCATCACCGCAGCCAACTACTCCGGCCATTGTCGCCAAAACACCACACAATCGGGAAATAAGAGAGGGGAAAACCCTAACCTCCATCGTCCGCCACCGCTTCCAGATCGTCGGCGACGACCTCGTTGTCCTGGTCTTCCCAGCGCGCCGTCCAAAACCTGGTGCCGACCGCGCCCGAAGCCGCCGTATCTCCGACACCAGCACGCCGAGCGACCCGCTCCGACCCGAGGGCGCCGAGCCGTCCAGCGCCCCACGGACCCGCCGCCTCCGTCGAAACCCCCTTCGAAAAGTCCTCGCCTCCTCTGTCCCTCGATCTCCTCCGCCGCTCATTTCCTCTGACGCCGCCTAGGCCGCCACGCGTCCTAGAACCGAGATCGTTGCTCCTCTCCAGATCCTCCTTCATCCGCCGCCGCCCTCCGAGCTCCGCCGGAGCCGCCGCCTGTAAGCCCCTCCCGCTCGTTCCTGATTTTTCCCTCTCTCTTCTCTCCCTACTCCTCTAACCACCCTTTTTCCTTCTTCTTTAAAGAACAACACTTAGTTGTCTTAATATTCATTAGTTTTATTATTATTATCATTATTATTATTATTATTAATATATTATTAGTTGTTTTTATTAATGGAAGGTTTTGTAAGTATAGTATTAATATTAATATTATTATTTTTGAGTTGATTATTATACTCTTTAAGTATTAATATATTTTCTGTTAATATTGTTTGTTTTTATTACCAATTATTTTGTTAATATCAATGTATATAATAAAGACAGTAAGTATACATATGTACAGAAGTTATTAATTTTTTGCAAATATAGTTTTCTACCTAAAGAAATTATTTTGACACACGAAGAATTTAGTCCAAAACCATTTTTTTTTGCTTTCAAACATTTTCCAAAATTATTTTAACTAGTAAAAAGGGTTTTCAAAATTATAAATAATTTCGAGTATTTCAATAATTGTTTAAATTATCTTTACTAATAAGATACATGTTATTTTCCTAGAAATCCTATTTTTGGTAAACTGATAGTTTTAGCCTAAATCGATTTTTCCACATTTTCAAATATTTGTCAAAAATAAATTATTTTTATTAGTAAACATGGTTTTCAAGTATTATACGTATTTTTGGAAATAATATATGTATTTCTTCACACAAATTCTTTCAATTATCTTGATTGCGACTGATCATCTTTCCTATTTTCTTGCGACTTTGGACCTCTGCACGTCGACCTCGGCAACTGGACAAAACATGACTTTCTCGATCATCGCACCACTCCAGGAGACACACCAGGCAAGATACCTTGCCATTATACTGTTTACATTCAGTCTGTATTTTATTACATATCACTGTTCATTATTTTCAGTTATTACAGTTCTTAATTTACTACATATTCAGTGATTATTAGTTACTTTGTGACTATCCTTTGATTGCATATGAACCTAGAGTTAGGGGACTACCATCTGTAATGTATCGCATATACCTTGACACAGTTGTACCACGAAGATGTGTGAGATGAGTAGCATGTAGAGGTTCTTGCGTGTGGGCTGATCCCCTATGTGCATGCGTTAGGGCTAACTGCTAATAGAGGCATGTTAGGAGACTTAGCAGTTAGTAGAGGTATACGAGACATGGATGTGACTCTGTTAGGCATTGGGTGGGAAGAACAGTTCCTTAACGTATGGGTCACTTATGCACTTTCCTATTACTGATCCTGCTGGCCTTTGACATTCGAGGAATGTTATGCTTTGAGGTTCCTGGTATCCTGATGGGACCATACCTGATATTACTGCCCCTGATCCAGATGCCCATGCGTTGGAGGTTTGTTCTTAACTGTATGAATACAGTAGTACGGTTAGATTACCTTATTGTTGTCATGTCACTTATTTTCTTTGTGGCATATTTTGTACTCAGTATTTATGGCATGTTCTTCCTGTATTTTGTTATGTCCCTCTGAGGACCTGGTTATCTCTCCAGGTGTGTGCTTCTATGATATTGCAGGTGTTCTAGCCGTGGCCATGATCATCTCTATTTCTTCGGGGATGATTGCACTTTGATCGTCTTCGCTTCGCTCGCCAAACTCTTTCTTTTGTGATGTATTTCTTTTCATAGTTGGTAGTGGATTTGTCTCCGCCCAACTACATGTACCAATGACAATTCATAGTTGATTATATAATATTCTTTATTCTTTCATTTTGTGTGGATGAGATTAGATTACTCTTGGTTCACTGCATTTTACAGCTTATGTGTTCATATGAGGTTTTCATATATTGGAGTATACTTCGTATGTATAGACATGTCAGTGTACCTAGTCCTACGTATTTTGGGACTGGAGCGTTACATGTTTTTGTGGTGGCCCATGCAGGTCGAGTTTGTCACTTCGGTTACGTAATTGTACCGATGTGAGCCTGCAATATAGGATTAGTGTCTAGGAATCTCATCCATAAGCTTGACCTCCTTTCTTTTTTCAAGTTTTGAACTCTCGTTACCATCCTTGATATGCATCCTGCTTGAACTCTTTCTACCGTAAATCCTTATCTTTCGTGCTTAGTAACAGTTAGGAAGATGACTACACTATTATATGCTCATAGGTCAAACACATGGCTAGGAAGATTACATTGACAATTAGTGTATACTGAGGTCTTATTTGGGTTATAAAGACATTTTTCCTAAAAGTATGATTTTAAGGATTAGTTAATTCTAAGTTGGGTAGTAGCATATTACCGCCTTCAAAGGATAGTTGGAATTTTATTTTGCTATTACAAGGTGGTATACACAAGAGGATAACTAGATCGAGAAAACAATTTATGATTTATGATTTTTGGAAATTGTGAAATAGTTTATAATTTATTGATATATGAAACCGATTTGAGAAACATCTTGAAATTGTGACACATGATTTACGGTTAAGTTCAAGTTTGGCTTGTAATATGTTAAAGTTTATCTCGAATTTATTAAAGAGTTTCAAATTATAAGTTATGATTTTGCAAACGACTAGAGAATATGGAGGATTTATGATTTACGGTTTATTAGAGAGCTTGAGGTTTTAAATTGAGTCATACGATTTATAAGTTTATTTAATTTTGAGTTTGAAGAGATGATGGTAAAATTTTGTTTAAAATATTTTGGAAGATATGAAATCGACTTTGAAGGAAAAATTCAAATATCAAATTGTGTCATATGATCTATGATTTATAAAGTTATTTAGATTTCGAGTTAAAGCTTTAATTATGGATATTTAAGTTTTGGTAAAAAAAAAAGAGGGTATGTTCAATTTGCGATATACAAGGACTATTTCGAGATTGAATAGAGATTTAGATTTTGATTAAACTTGACAGCCTAAGATAATTAGAAATTTTGGTGGAGTATCTTGAGAATTTTATTGAGAAACTTTTGAGGAACTTAAAATTGTTATATTAGATCATATATTGGTGAAGGACCAAGAAACAAGCAAAGTCACCCTAATGAGATGCAAGTATTCCACAATAAGTTGCCACACCACCTATGATTATGATATGACATATACACAAGTATAGTTAGTCATCGACCAAACTGTATAACTATATCTTTATCTTGACCCACTCGACCATCCCTCAAATCTAGATTTTATCGTGACCATCTAATTATTTGAAACTTAGAAATGATTAGAATCTTTCCCTTGACCATGTTCCATCTAAGAGACTATCTTCTCTCTAGAAGCCGTATCCCTAACTTATTTTAACTTGTTCTACGAGATTCCTTGATTATCTTTATTTCGTGCTTTAACTGTATCCTTTTAGTGCATTAATTAGTACAACATGAGAACCCACTTTCTATTTTGATCATTTGGGGTTCCCTATCATGATTTTGATATTTGGAGCACAACACTAGATTTTTCCTTCCAACCAATTTTATATGCAAGACGTAGACAACTCCACCTTCATGTAGGTATATCATGTCCCACTAAAACACGTTCCTTTGCACTCTACTTTTATGATGCGACTTTCGGGTCATAAAGATTAAACTATAACCTTACCATGGTACCGTTACACTTTTGACTACATATATGGACTCAACCTCGACTCAATCTTTCGACCCAATACATGATTGTGATCTACTTAATTCCTTAAATGCTTAATCTTATGTTTTATCTTGATCGCTTAACCATTGTCCTTTATTTTCATTTACTTGGACACATAACATCTTTTCGCTCTTCAATATTGCAACCCTTACCCTTCTCCCTTCCAATTAAATTGCTTGCTTATATTTCACTATGATTCCTCCATAGTTTATGCAACCATGTTCCTTGTATGATTCCCTTATGCGAAATAAAATTTGATCATGACATTCTTGGGTTAGTAGAGGTAGATTAGAGAGCCCCACAACATGGATAAATAATGTAGTTGGTTAAGATAATTACGAGATTACGAGGTATAAATGGGACATAAATAAAATGTGCGATAAATCCAAATAGATGAAGTAAGGAATGATATATTGTGTTTTGATGAAACACTCAAGGATAAATAGACTTCTCGAATTCCAAAAATTTTTTTGAGGTCACTAAATATCGAGTGAAGAATCTTCTAAAGTGTTGGTGGTTTAAGAACCAAATTTATATATTAAATTTATGAATGCAAATTTTTTATAAAAACAATGTTGACATTGCCTTTGATAACATATAATGTTATGATGATATTAATTTTCAAGGATAACCAATTGTTGAAGAAAGAAACTTTTACATTTTTTATTAAGATGATTATGAATATGCAGTTAAGATGAGTTTCACTTCTACCATCAAAAAGAGGAGATTGTTGGATTCAAATTTTCGAGAGAGACTAAAGAATATTTTAGAAAATTTTCAATTATGATGATATAAATTGAGTTATGAAGGTATACTGCTAGTTTTCGAGATTTATCGAACATTGAAGACGGACTTTTATTTGGTACTTATGGATGCATTGTACATTGACCAAAAAAATACAAATTTGTAGTAAGAAGATTTTAACTTTTACTTGGGCCAAATTGGTTGAAGATTTTGGAATTTTAATTTTAGAGAAATCATAACTTGAAAAGATATATATAAGTGAGCTAGTATAAATGGAGATTATGGAATTCAAAATTTGAGACTATTTAAATTCTACGACGAGATAGAGGAAGTTAGAGTACATTTATAATCATATTGGGTTTTGTTAAATGTTAAGGGGACGTGCTACGGAAGTAATTTTTGGAAAGAACGATTTATGATGAGAGATAATATATGAATATGGACGATATCAAAGGATTAAGGAGTTTATTACCTGCTTATGAGGTTGCCCCTTTTTAAGGTTAATGTTAGGGTTGATCAAGCTTAGTCATTGATTGGTTGTCATATTCATGATCGTAATCTAAACTGAAACCATCGAATTTTTGTTCTAGCCGATCAAATGACATGTTGCCATTGAAATGTCGCTCGCCTCCTCGTCGAATATTTTGTTTGCATCCTCGTCCTTAGAAGATCTCGTAAATCTATTCGAATAAACTCTTTCCATCTCCTTCGCCCTACCTACCCTAATTACTCCTAAATTTCGAGGACGAAATTCTTTTAAGTTGGGTAGGATGATATGGAAACCTCGTATGAACACATAAGCTGTAAAATGCAGTGAACCAAGAGTAATCTAATCTCATCCACACAAAATGAAAGAATAAAGAATATTATATAATAAACTATGAATTGTCATTGGTACATGTAGTTGGGCAGAGACAAATCCACTACCAACTATGAAAAGAAATACATCACAAAAGAAAGAGTTTGGCGAGCGAAGCGAAGACGATCAAAGTGCAATCATCCCCGAAGAAATAGAGATGATCATGGCCATGGCTAGAACACCTGCAATATCACAGAAGCACACACCTGGAGAGATAACCAGGTCCTCAGAGGGACGTAACAAGATACTGGAAGAACATGCCATAAAAACTGAGTACAAAATATGCCACAACAAAAATAAGTGACATGACAACAATAAGGTAATCTAACCGTACTACTGTGTTCATGCAGTTAAGAACAAACCTCAAACGCATGGGCATCTGGCTCAGGGGCAGTAATCTCAGGTATGGTCCCATCGGATACCAGGGACCTCAAAGCATAACCTTCCTCGAATGTCAGAGGCCAGCAGGATCAGTAATAGGAAAGTGCATAAGTGACACATACGTTAAGGAACTGTTCTTCCCACCCAATGCCTAACAGAGTCACATCCATGTCTCGTATATCTCTACTAACTGCTAAGTCTCCTAGCATGCCTCTATTAGCAGTTAGCCCTAACGCATGCACATGGGAGATCAGCCCACACGCAATAACCTCTACATGCTACTCATCTCACACATCCTCGTGGTACAACTGTGTCAAGGTATATGCGATACACTACAGACGGTAGTCCCCTAACTCTAGGTTCATATGCAATCAAAGGATAGTAACAAAGTAACTAATAATCACTGAACATGTAGTAAATCAAGAACTGTAATAACTGAAAATAATGAACAGAGATATGTAATAAAATGCAGACAGAATGTAAACAGTATAATGGCAAGGTATCTTGCCTGGTGTGTCTCCTGGAGTGGTGCGATGATCGAACAAGTCCTGTTTTGTCCAGTTGCCGAGGTCGACGTGCAGAGGTCCAAAGTCGCAAGAAAATAGGAAAGATGATCAGTCGCAATCAAGATAATTGAGAAAATTTGTGTGAAGAAATATATATATTATTTCCAAAAATACGTATAATAATTGAAAACCATGTTTACTAGTAAAAATAATTTATTTTTGACAATATTTGAAAATGTGGAAAAATCGATTTAGGCTAAAACTATCAGTTTACCAAAAATAGGATTTCTAGAAAAATAACCTGTATCTTATTAGTAAAGATAATTTAAACAATTATTGAAATACTCGAAATCATTTATAATTTTGAAAACCCTTTTTACTAGTTAAAATAATTTTGGAAAATGTTTGAAAGCAAAAAAAAATGGTTTTGGACTAAATTCTTCGTGTGTCAAAATAATTTCTTTAGGTAGAAAACTATCTTTGCAAAAAAATTAATAACTTCTGTACATATTTATACTTACTGTCTTTATTATATACATTGATATTAACAAAATAATTGGTAATAAAAACAGAAAATATTAACAGAAAATATATTAATACTTAAAGAGCATAATAATATTAATATTAATATTAATATTAATACTATACTTACAAAACCTTCTGTTAATGAAACAACTAATAATGTATTAATAATATAATAATAATGATAATAATAAAACTAATGAATACTAAGACAACTAAGTGCTGTTCTTTAAAGAAGAAGGAAAAAGGGTGGTTAGAGGAGTAGGGAGAGAAGAGAGAGGGGAAAAATCGGGAACGAGCGGGAGGGGCTTACAGGCGGCGGCTCCGGCGGAGCTCGGAGGGCGGCGGCGGATGAAGGAGGATCTGGAGAGGAGCGGCGGTCTCGGTTCTGGGACGCGTGGAGGCCGAGGCGGCGTCAGAGGAAGTTAGCCGCGGAGGAGATCGAAGGACAGAGGAGGCGAGGACTTTCCGAAGGGGGTTTCGGCGGAGGCGGCGGGTCCGTGGGGCGCTGGACGGCTCGGCGCCCTCGGGTCGGAGCGGGTCGCTCGGCGTGCTAGTGGCGGAGATGCGGCGGCCTTCGGGCACGGTCGGCGCCAGGTTTTGGACGGCGCACTAGGAAGACCAGGACAGCGAGGTCGTTGCCGGCGATCTGGAAGCGGTGGCGGACGACGGTGGTTAGGGTTTTCCCTTCTCTTATTTCCCGATTGTGTGGTATTTTGGCGACGATGGTCGGAGTTGGTTGGCTGCGGTGATGTAATCATGGTGATGGTGGCGGAGGTTGTGTTAATGGCGTTGGCGGTGTCTGGGATGGCAGAGGCGAGGTGATTGTGGTGGTTCGTGGACAGCGATGGTGGTGATGATGATGGGGGTGGTGGCGGTCGGCCAAGGTGGTCGACGGGTGTGGTCGGTGATAGCCGAACGATGGGGAGGATACATGGAGGAACGACGATGGTGCATGGTGGGAAACAGAATAGGGATTTGGACTCGTGTC
The DNA here is from genome assembly GCA_029216955.1 of Iris pallida. Classification (NCBI taxonomy): domain Eukaryota; kingdom Viridiplantae; phylum Streptophyta; class Magnoliopsida; order Asparagales; family Iridaceae; genus Iris; species Iris pallida. Next base: position 4,467,452 of record JANAVB010019999.1, read on the forward strand.
GTGTCGGGGAATGTCCGACACTGCGAAGGTGACGGGGAGAGGTGTCCGGGATTGTCGGACATGGGGACAATGTATTTGTAATGGAAATTATAGTGGATGTAGAGGCACAGACACGATGCACAATATTGTTGTCGTGGAAATATGGATGAGTACCTCTCCTTATATAGGAGGTGGGAATTTCCAGTTGGATAAGGCTAGTATTCGTTTAAACCCCGACGGATAATTCCATCTTTTTTTTTTAAATAAACCGATTTAGAATTTAAGCAATCAAAATTAAATCAGTCTAGATAACTTCCTTTAATTTAAATTAAAATCTTTTCCAATTTAAATTATCAAAATAATTCAAATATTAAATAAAATAAAATTTTAAACATCTTTTTCATAAATATTAAAATATAGCATTAATTAATTTCGAAAATCAAGATAATTACTTAAATATTAACTCATAAAATAGCTTTTATAAATAACAAATATATTAATAAACAAATTTCCAATTTCAAAAAATATTTGGAATGCATTTCATATAAACCACAACTACTTATTTTTAAACGAGAACAAAATAACTCTTTTATACAAAATAAAATATTTATCACATTTATTTGAACATGTACTTTCCTATATAAAATAAAATAAATAATAAAAATATTTTTCTAAAATATGTACCTCGACACATATTCACACTCGTCGAGCAAGTACGAAACGCAAATCTCGCACGCTACGCAAATACAATAATGCGAACTCGTATACGATGTGCAGATACGAAGTACAATACAAAAATATTAAAAAAAATCGTAGTAGAAATTTAGGGGGTTTACAGGCTGGGAAGCAGCTATGGAAACATCCACCGTAAAAGACTTCTTCCCTTTATTGGTTTTCCTAGAAGTGTTATTACTCTGGGGGAGCTTCGCTTTGTCTTCATGTGATTTCAACCCAATCAAATGCAGAACCTGGACAGATTAATCAGCCTTTTCAGCAGCAGTGACGAAAGCTGGCCAATCATTATAATCTCTAAGGCCAATACAGAATCTGACTGTGGGTAAGAAATTACCCCTGTATGTATCAATCAACACCGATTAAGGTGTCACGGGATGCAACTTCATTGATAGTCTCCTGAATCATTCAATGAATTCACGAGTCGGCTCTTTGTTATCTTGCTTTGTCGCAATAAGCTTTGATATCGAGACATCACCTGTCCCCTCGTAGAATCTGGTAAGGTACAATTTCTCCAGATATTTGAAAGTTTCAATACAATCATTAGGTAGATTACAAAACCATTGAAAAGCTACTCCCTTGAAGGTATCGATGAACCATTTAGACCAAAAGTGCATCGTTCTTTGGTATGTGAATAGTCTGGGAGTAAAAATATGTCAAATGCTATCTTGGTGAGCCTGTTCTGTCATAAGGAATCAAAGATTAGGGTTTGTACTTTGGAGGACAAACCACGTCATCCCATTATGAAAGAAAAGTGCGTGACATTCCCATTTGATGGAGCTCCTCCTTTGAAGTCATATCATCTTATCGAGCATTGATGCCTCGAATAGCTTCGAGAGTATCAATTGGCTGATTTACAGAGGTTGACTGTATGAATATAGTTGGTCGTGTCTATTGTAAAACTGGCGTAAAGACATTTCCAACTATCGATGGCGGATTAGGGTAGAATGACACCCCAATTATATCTTGATCAGCGAGGGATTGAGTTGATGGATGAGATTGATGCAGGGCTATTTGTAGGTTCATGGTTGTTTGCATCTGCTGCATCATCGTCATAATATTTTGTAGCATGTTCTCCATATTATCAATTCTTTGTTGATCACTACTACCGCCTTCTTTATTACCAGTCACATACACAGATGTTGTATATAGATTGCCAGATGGAGAGGTATGCAAGGAAGCATTACTAGAACTAGTACTGTTCGACCCTGATTATGAAACTGCATCATCTCTTTCTAAATTTTGAGGTACTCCATCATCAGACTGATATATAGAATGATCAAAGACTAGAAGAGTGCTACCCCAGTATTATCTTGTTCGGGAACTTGGAGTACACCAGAAGAATGTCTAGATCGGGAACGGGTTCCTTGATAAACACCTTTGGGTGAAGGGGCTCTTTGAACTCCTCTGGATGAAGAGGATGAAGGTGCCTGATCATCACCTTGACTGGATGTTGCATAGACCGAGGCCTCCTGTAACTAGTCTTCATTGTCCTAAAGTTGTCGCCCAAGACACGAAAAATTCAGAGGGTTTAGTTGCAATCTAGTGAAGACATATCGCCTAACTGGTTGATCAACTATTTTTGGGCAGCAACAGTTGATAACAGTCTTTGCACAGGAATGTCTTTGATGAGACATAACTGTGTTTGATGACACCTCTGTTGATTTTCGATTTTGTGGAAGCAGATCACGCAAGTCAACAGAAGGGAGTATGACCTCCTTTCCCATGTTATGCGACTAGACAGAGTCCGTGCATGGAAATTTTGGTTTTTTGAACTCGTCGACCTATTTTATATACATGGGATAACCCAGTACTTAGGGCTCGAAATGTTTGTCATGCGAACTCATTTTAGGCATATTGGGAGGCATTGTATATGAGTTCACAGCATGTGGAAGAGGGGTACATGGAAAACTAGAGCGCGTAGATTTCAGCTTGTATATATTCCTATCACCTGCATGCATAACACGGAGAGGCGCATGAACTGGGCCTTCTTCACAACGCATAGAATCTGATGAGAAAGAAAGTCTGAGGAAGACAAACTTTTTGTCTCCAATTATGTGTCTAGAGTTCTGTATTGAGGCAGAACTCTTATCTCGGTTCACCAAGCGTGAGGCAAGAATTCTAACATTTAAATTTTAGCATCGTAGTGTTTTCCTCTGCCAAAACTCAAATTGTACATTCTTTTTGCCTAAGTTGGAGCCAGTGTTTCTGTTATAGACGTCAGCCTTCTTCATAGACGTATGATTGGCATGCACCTTCTAGGTATTACCCTTTTTGTGAGAAGCACAGGACTTAGTTGATGGATCATTAGTACAGCCTCTTCTAGACACATGGTGTATATCATGTGTCTCAACAACAGAAACATCTTTAGACAGCATTATGGCTGGTACTGAGCCATGTGCCTTCGAACTGTTGTTTTGGCCAACAGTGGCCAGAGCTTTCCTGTTGCCAACGACAGCGTTAGGAATGTAATGCCCCGCTCCACAAGGTGTATTATGCTGAGTCATTGACTCGAAGAGTTGCATTGTCCCGAAGAAGTATCGATGTGAATAAATAAAAGAGTTACGCTTACATGAGGAATGCATCGAGTCAGATCGATGCAAAGTGTTACGTTGGCCCGAACGAGAAAGCATTGAGTTGGTTCGAAGACCCAATAAATCGAATCGATGCAAAACATAAGTCCGGTTCGGTCAAGTATTGATTTTAGTTGGTTTCGTGTGCATGCTAAGCTTTTACGCTGAATTATAAGAGGTTGATTTTGTGCCTTATTTGCAACGGTGTCCGCAAAACCAAAGCTTTGCCTCGCAATGGACTGAAGGATGGGCACGATAGGCTAAATCAGGTGGGTAGTTCAAAGCAGCACGAAGTTCTCGAATGGCTAAGTCAGAAGAGTTGGTTGTGCAACAAAGTTGTAAAATTGAGCCGCATCGGCTCGGTGAAATGACAAGGCACATCGGCTAAGGTGGGAGGACTTTGACCCATCTTTTCTACTTCGTCATGCCTATAAAATGCATCATTGTATGCTAAGTTAACATATCGAGTCCATGGGCGTGGCTCGATTGAGAGAAATTATAGTGTGCGTCTAACACTAAGATAGAACAATTGAATTGAAACGTACATCAAATGTACGAGTCGCCATAGAATATCGAAATACCACAAAGACGATGCCTCGGTGCACAAGCTATAAGAACATGGGATAACTATATCGACAAGTGCATCAAATGCACGAGTCACGGGACATTGAACAATTGGATCAAAACGTGCCTCAAGGCACGAGTCGTTGAACATCAATCAAATGCGTGCCTCCATACACGAGTTAGTATGATAGAACATTGAAAGACTATATCAACGCAATTAGTGGTTTAGTGCACGAGCTGTAGAACATTGAATTCTCTATCGAGACGTGCCTTCGTGCACGAGTCAGAGGGATTAAACATAATTTTAGCACATTGAAAGATCGTGTCGAGACGTGCATCAAATGCATGAGTAGAAGAATATTGAACACTAAGGCGTAGAACATGGAAATACAGAATCGAGGCGTGCATCGAATGCACTAGTCGAAGGAAATCGAACAATGATTGAATATAGCATGCTGCCTTAAATGTTTGGGACCATCAGATCGTTCACTTGGACATTGAATCAAGGTGATGAAATATCAAAAGAAAGAACGAAATCGTACAAAGAATGTGAAAAATGCGAAATGATGCAAAGTCTGAGTTTGAGACTCAGAATATGTTTGGTTGTATGAGTAGATGCGTATTGCATGATCAAATGGACTGTGAATATAGCTCGTACACGGGTTTGTTTCCTCGAACATATTTGCTAGGGTACCGGAACTGTTCGGCCTAGGAGGAATGATTATCGTGGCAAGAGATCACGATCATTGCAGGGGCTTCAGTAAGGATCGTAACCTAGGCTGAAAGTGTGCATCGTAATGCATTTGAGAAACATAAGTCCATTCAGGCATGCTGAATGCCAGTGATCTTCATATAAATAGGGGCCAGTGGGCTAAATGGTGCAGGCACACAGAGATCCTGTATAAAGAGCATGTAGGATCGATAGCACCTCTAGAAGGGGTGAATAGAGTATAGCGGAAGAAATATCCCTAATAAAAGATTATGCAGGTAAAGGCAGATAAATGCAGATACTTAAATGCAGTAAGGTAAAGCAGTAAGTAAATTGGGAGAAAAAAGCAATACGCAGACACCGAGATTTTATATTGGTTTTCCTCTGAGTAGGGGTGAGCATTATTCGATTTTGAACCGAAAATCGAACCGAACCGAACCGAGTAAGAGATTCGGTTCGGTTTTAAAAAAATGGTTCGGTTTCGGTTTTGAAAATAATAAATTTTCTTATTCGGTTTCGGTTTCGATTTTGGGTTTCGGTCCAAAACCGAAAACCGAATAAATTTTTTTATTATATATATATATATATATATATATATATATATATATATATATATATATATATATATATATATTAATTATAGGTATATACTGAATATATATAGGTATATACTATAGGTATATACCTATATATATTCAGTATATACCTATAATTAATATATATATATATATATATATATATATATATATATATATATATATAATAAATATATCTAGGTATATTTAGTTATTATATATCTTAACAAAAAAACACAAATAAACCCAAAAACCGAATAAACCAAAAACCGAACCGATTTAATTCGGTTCGGTTCGGTTATTGACCAATTCGGTTCGGTTTCGGTTTTGCTTATTCGGTTTCGGTCCAATTCGGTTTTGGTTATTCGGTTCGGTTGGAACCGAATAAACCGAATACTCACCCCTACCTCTGAGAGGACTAGTCCAATCTTGTGTACTTCTGTTCGATGTTAAATCCACTATTTGAAAAAGAGGTTACACCACGTGCTTTACTTCGAAGGACATGCCAACTTCTTACAACGTCGTATTTTTATCCGAAGCCCACGATCAAACTTTAACTCTGTCTGAAAAACTTTTATACTCCAAGCTTGTACAACTCGAATACTCCTAATCGAAAACCACCGGCACTTAGAAGAGTGGGAGTTGTCTTGAAAATTTGAAGATTGAAAAGCTCTTTGTAATAGGAAGGCTTTAGAATGAATAGTGAAGATAAAGAATGAGATGAGTGAGTAAAATATCAAATTCTTCTCTATTTATAGTAGTTTTTGAACCAAAGTTCGGGCAGAACTCGGCTAGGATAAACGTTCAAATTTTTGAATGTTGGAGATCCAAAAGACTAGGAAATGCTTCTGATTAGGAGTGATTCTAGGTGATCGAGTTCAGGGCAAGCTCGGCTGCTAGGTTTTCAGTGTATTTTGGTTTAGAAAGGGTTTCTAGATGTTGGTTTGGTTTGGGACAAAGATAGGTTTGTTTTTGTGAGGATAAGCTTCTAAATTGCCAGTGATTCCGACCCACAAAATAATCTAGCCTCAATAAAAAAAAAGAATAATAGAAAGAGTTCGCTTGATGATTAGCTGCGGTCTTCTGTAGTCATCAATGTAATATTCTTGCTTTCCATATCAAAGTCGGAGTTTTAAGTCAATTATCCAAATCAAGTTGATCATGGCTACATGGGCCAACAATCTCCCCTATTTTGATAATTTAACAAAACTATGATTGATACTTGACAACTGTTCAGCTTGTTCGGAAATAGGTTGGTGCGATAAGGAAGTAGCTGACTATATAACTCCTCTTCCCGAATTTTTCAAAATTTTATTTATTTTTTTATTCTATTTTTCGTAATTTTAAATAAATCATCTTCGAAAGGTATAAACGTTCACTACTAAAATAAGTCATATTAGCGACGTCCAAATACGTCGCTACTTACGAAAAATACGTCGCTAAATGTAATTAGCGACGACTTTAGCGACGGAAAAAGAAGGTCGCAAAAAATCTAGTCGCAGATGACAAATTCGTCGCCCTACGTCGCTATTTGCGACGTCATACCCATGTCACTGGGTCGTCGCAAAATTAGCGACGTAGAGCGATGAAACCATTACATCGCAAAATTAGCGACGTAGTGCGACTACTTATGTGATGACATGACATACTGCGACGTCAGCAAAGTAGCGACGCACAACGACGTAACGCCGCTAATTAGCGATGTATTAACGACGTCCCCATACGTCGCTATACGTCGCAGATCCGTCGTTATCCGTCACAGAATACTGAAAAAAATTTAAAAAAATATAATGTATATTTTTGTTATGCTGTGTATCCGTGTTTACAGTGTGTGTGAAGTGCAGTGTTCGAACCATCGACAGTTTCGCTTACTGTTCTATGTTTTATCTTGGATAGAAAGAGCAACAGTTCAGGGTGCACTTCTCTGAGCTTCCTCTTCACGTCCTTCACCTTCTCGGGATCCTATACGACGTCCCGAGAGAGTGAAGGATGTGAAAATGAAGCTCTCAGAAGTACACACTGAACAGTTGCTCTTTCTGTCCAAGATAAAACATACAACAGTAATCGAAACTATCGATGGTTCCGAACACTGCATTTCATATACACTGTAAACACAGACAAACATCATCACAAAAATACACATTATATTTTTTAAAATTTGGACAGCACCTCCTTTGTATATCAGATCATCGCTTATAACCCAGCGTAGGTATATTTGTTATCCCCGTCGTAGATATCATCATAATTAATAGTCTCCCATCATAACAGTCTACAACTAATAGATGAATAACAGTCTCCCATCATAACAGTCTACAACTAAATATCATACATGTACCCAATGAAAATACCAACGAATTAAATATCACAAACATACATGTCCAACAAACATACATGTCCAACAGAGTCAAATAATAATGAAAATCAGTATACAGAACGGTCAATGGGCCCATAGGGCTAATACATACAAAGATGATAAAAAATCTACTGGATCACTGAGGACCCCTGCCGCACATCTGGGATAGCATGTACTCATACTGCTCCTGTGTGAGCTACACCGTAGGGGCAGTAGGAGGCAGTGCAATGTCTGGAGTCGGCGCCGTCGATGGACCGGGAGGACGTATCTGCTCCAGCTCTCGCAGTCGCTCACCATGCGCAGCAAGGGTACTCACCATCCTCTGAGTACTCTGCTCAATCGAAGATTGTACCAGAGTGAGGGAGGCAGACATGGTCCTCAGCGATCCCTCCAGCTCGACTTGTCTACACTCTGTGCGCTGCGTAGACTCGGTGAGCGTGTGCAAGCTGGCAGCTGTAGCCTGCTGCAGACTCATCAGCTCCTGTATACTGCGCTCGACCGCATCAAATCGTCCGGTGATCATCGGAGGGTCGGATCGTCGCTCTGCGGTAAGGTGATCAGAAATCTCCTGCTGCAACTCGCGACGCAGCTCGTCGATCTGACGACGAATATCCTGAGCTCATGATGACGCCTGCGAAGCTGGAGACTGCGCACTGACAGAGGGGGCCCGGGATGACTCTGAAGCCAAATAGGCACCGTAGGATCCCGTACCGTAGTACGTACCCTTCTGAAGACCACCAACGACGGTCATCCAGAGGTCGTCCGGCGATGGAGCTGTAGGCGGCTGGGAGGAAGTACCAGCCCCTCCCTCTGCTGACGCACTAGCAGCAGCAGCCGCCTCCTCTTGTAGCCGGCGAAACTCGGCCTAGAATAATGTTTGCTAACGTGTAAGTGTTTGCTAAAGTCTATATTGATATCTATTTTCTTGTTTTCTAAATTATAGTAAATTAATATAAAGAATAGAACGTACATATGCGTGCGTCGCCCTTTCGTCAAAGAACTCCCCAGCCCTCCGATGGATGACCAGGAAGACGGTCACCATGTTCGGGTCCTCACCCTTCTTTACCTGTTAAAATATATTATCTATTATTAGTATTAAACATTCTATCCAACTATATATAAAATGATGTCCGTCATAGAAAACGTACCAGACGACGAAAATGCTCCGTCATCGGAATGGAGCCACCACACCACTTACTGGCGCTCGACCGCGCCACCTTGGCCTTGTTAGACCGCTCCTGGTACCTGGCCTCGGCGAATCTAGCCTTCATCGCAGTCCACTGCTCTGGCGTGATCCAACTATGGATCGGCTTTCCGAAGCGATTACGAGACTTCTGGTCGTGGATCGCATCACGGATGAGCTTGGCTGCGATGGGAGAAAATTGGGCATCGATCTTCGCCGCCGGGTGTGGTGGATAGAAATAGGTCCTCTACAATAAGTAAAATAGAAAAGTTATATAATATACACAAATGATTATTAAAATTTAAAAATAAACAAATTTTTACCTTGAAGTGGGCCAACCAAAAGGCCTTCCTATCTGCGGGAGCATCTGAGTAGTTAATCCAAGGCCCACCATAGTTCTGTCTCAGAAATAACCCCATCTGTCTCTGTACTGCAGGAGGCCGATATTTATACAATAATAAATTTCATGAATATATATGTACATATAATCATTTGAGAAATATATATTAACTAATTAACTTACTTCGTAGGCCCGTCCGTCCAAATCTCCATACGCGTCTTGTCCGGAGGAGCGCATGGAGGGTCGCTCTCACCTCCTGGCTAGGCAGGATCAGTCTGATCGATGTCCTCCATATGCTCGACGTCGGCTTTCCCCATGGAGCCGTCGGCAGGAGGAATGCTGGACGCGGAAGGAATGCTGGACGCGGGATCAGGAATGCTGGACGACGAGGGAGCGGTCGCCAACCTGCTGGAACTGTCCTATCCCGGTAATGGACCGGGAACAGAACGGTACACTGGCGTACTCGGAGATGAGGATGAGGGTACGGAATCTGCATCCCCAGCCCGAGGCAGACGGGACTGCCTAATATAATATCCTCCGCGTCGTCCGGGTCTAGTCATACCTGATAATAACATATGACAATAAAACAAATATACATATTTATATGATAGACATCACAGATTTTTCAAAAATCTTATAGTCACAGATAAAAGTGTCACTAAAGTGTCACAGATTTATATGATAAAAGTGTCACTAAAGTGTCAAATATGATGATAAAATAAACGTACAGATTTAATCCTCTTATGAAAATTCATCTAGTTCGTTTAGCTCTTCTTCTTCTTCTTCCTCCTCTACATCTTCACTTTCATCTGCATCTTCCTCTTCAGATAATTCTACTTCTTCTACACAATTAGATGTGTAATGAGGAACTTCCGTCGTGTCCACTTCTATAATATTTGTTACAAGAGGTAGTTCATTCTCCTGATAAGCTATATCGTCAACCTCAAAGGTATTTCTAGCTTTGGTCTTGCATACTGCCCACCATTCCGACCTTGTTGTTCCCCGTTTAGGATAACTTGTGAAGTACACGAGCTGAGCCTGACTTGATAGGACAAATGGTTCATAGGCTTGATATCGACGCCGATAGTTTATATCCACAAGACCGTGCTTGTCTACTTTCCACCCTTGACCTTCAATCGGATCGAACCAATCACACCTGAATAACACAATCTTAGCAGGCTCTATTCCATAACTATATGTCAGCTCCACAATCTCCCGTAGGACGCCATAGAAATCGTTGCCCGCATCAACATCTTTGTAGTTCGAAGATCTGATACACAAACAACTGTTTTTTTGTGGAATCGAGATCCACAAAGTTGTCTCTGATCGGGCAAGTTGTTGACTTGAACCTAAACCCATTAACACAGTAGCTTGGCCATATTTTTACAGCATAAATTGGTCCCTTGGCTAGCGTTCTAATAGACTCATTCTCAAGTCTTGCGTATGGACGATCGACCTAAATACCATGAAAAAATAAATTAAGCTCATTCTCAAGTGCATATACAGAAAGGTAATTACAGAGTTCTCAAGTCTTACATATGCACTCAACCATGATGGAAAATAACGCCTCATTTCTTGTTCTAGTTCTTCTGTTATGTGTGGCCTACCTGACCTCACATCATCATTAAATATGCTGAAAATAACATCGTTCAATTAATGTAATAGTATAATAATCAACACTATTAAAATAATATAGACGTATTAATTACTTACCCCTCTAGCTTCTCTACTTTATCATCGTCGCAGTTGAGTAATACATACACCTGAGCAGCCCTTAGCTCATCATCGTTCAGATATCTCTTCTTCATTTTACCCGATGGCTTTCCTGGGGCATTGAATACCTTCAGTATTGTATCATTACATTCATGATCTCCGTCTTCGTTTTTGGAAGCTCTCGTTCTATTAGTTGCAACATGAGGCTTGAAATACATCGAACAAAAGTTTATGATCTCCTCGAGAACATAGGCTTCACAAATAGAACCCTCGATCCATGCCTTATTTTTCACCTTTTTTTAGGTGATTCAAATGTCGCTCGAACGGGTACATCCATCGATATTCGACGGGTCCACCAACATGTGCCTCATAGGATAGATGAATCGGCAAATGCTCCATAGAGTCGAAGAATCCAGGAGGAAACACCCTCTCTAGCTTGCACAGTATTATCGCAATGTCCTTCTCTTGCTTTTCTAGACGATCAACGAGCAATTTCTTAGAACAAAGATCCCTGAAGAATATGCTAAGCTCCGTCAATGGATCCCAAACTGCCTGCGGTAAGAATTCCCGAAATGCAATTAGAATTAACCTCTCCATGAATACGTGACAATCGTGGCTCTTCATACCCGTCAATTTGTTTTCCTTCGGATCGACACATCTTCTCAGATTTGACACATATTCGTCTGAAAATTTTAGGCCCTGAATCCACCAACAAAGTCTCACTTTATCCTCCTTGTCCAGTGAGAAAATTGACTTCGGCAGGAACTGTTTTCCATTCTCCTCTATCAAATGCAACGCAGAGCGTTTACATATTTCTTCTAAGTCCAACCTGGCCTTGGGATTGTCTTTCGTTTTTTCCTTTACGTCCATCACAGTATTAATTATGTTATCAAACACATTCTTCTCAATATGCATGACATCAAGATTATGTCTGATCAGATTGGTACTCCAATATGGCAGATCCTAGAATATGCTCATCTTTGTCCAGTTATGATCTCTACCAAATCCATCGCACTTGTACCCAATTGTAGGATCTTCGATAGCACTTGAAAAATCTCTAACCTCCTCCCATATCGTGGCTCCGCACCACCTTGACGGTGGATCACCCTTCTCTACAACATCGGCATGAAATCCATTTATGTTCCTTCTGAACGGATGATCTTTTGGCAGAAATTGCCGATGACAATCAAAGAAGCACGGTTTTCCTCCGTGTTTCAAGCGAAAAGCCTTAGTATGGTCCATGCAATATGGACATAAGAGACGGCCATGAGTGCTCCATCTAGATAACATTCCATAGGCCGGAAAGTCGTTGATGGTCCACATAAGGGTTGCCTTCATCTGAAAATTTTGCTTCCTGAAAACATCGTACGTGTTAGCGCCTACTTCCCATAACTGATTCAACTCATCTATCAAAGGCTGTAAGTACACATCAATGTTCCTCTTGGGATTGTTCGGACCAGGAATTATAACGGTTAGAAACATGTACTGAGTCTTCATGCACATCCAAGGCGGTAGGTTATACGGAGTGACAATCACAGGCTAGCACGAGTACTGGGATCCCGAAAGACTAAAAGGAGTAAAACCGTCAGAAGATAGCCCCAACCTGACATTACACGAATCTGAAGCAAAATCAGGATACACTCGATCAAAGCACTTCCATGCTTATTCATCGGATGGGTAATCCAACACTCCTTCAATCTGTTCTCGCATGTGCCAACTCATATTTTCGGCTGTCTCTTTCACCATAAATAATCTTTGCAACCGCGACGTTAAAGACAAGTAGTGCATTGAATCGGTCGATCTTCTTGCACCGGTAGACCTTCCTGTACTAGTTGTCTTATAGCGATCAGCACCACAAAATCTGCACACATCTGCGTCCTTGTCGTCTTTGTAGTACAGCATGCACCCATTGCGACAAGAATCGATTTTCTCGTATCCCATCCAGAGCGATCTCACCATCCTCTTAGACCAACAGAAGTCCTTAGGTAACTTAGCACCCGCCGGCAAGATCTCTATAATCAACTCCAACACTCGGTTGTCGCATTCTTGCGACATGTTAAAATCTGACTTAATGCTCAACAGTCTTGTAACCACCTCCAACGGTGAATGATCCTCACAACCAGGATACAATGGAGTCCTTGCATTCTCCAGCAACTCCATGAACTTTGCAGCATCGACATTCGGTGCCTCCCCAGCTGGATCATGAACGAAACTAGGCCCCGTAGCGTCGAAAACCATTTTCACGCACCCGTCGTCGTATGCACGATTATCTGAAACAAAATTAGGTCCCGCATGCGTATACGGCTCAACATAAGGCTTCGGCTCTGATTCTAAAGACACAAGTTCTCCGTGTGCGGTCCACTGATAGTAATTAGGCGTGAAACCCCTCGAGTACAAATGGTATGTCACTTCCACTTCTGGATAATATTTCGCGTTATGACATTTTACACACGGACACTTAATTTTGGTGCCGTCCATGTACTGAGGGAACGCCTTAGCAAACTACAGGAACTGCTCTACTCCCTCTATGTATTCATCCCGCACACCACACATATCATCAGGACGACGATTGTACATCTATAAACGATTCCGCAAGTAGTAATTCATATCCATTTGGAAATAATTCTGCAAAGATGGACACACATTATCCAATAGGCACAAATTCGTATATTATGTCTTATTTTGGGACACACATTAGTAGCGGACAGTTACTAATAACCATGCTATATCGCACATAAGTTCTTGTGCATCCAACATGTACATATACGCTATCGATTTTTGCTGATGCCAATCTCATTCAGACACACTAGATTCGTCTTGATATCGCCAGGGTCAAGTTGAAAATTGTCTTAACATCAATTTTCAAGACTTGAATATAATGTCACCTACAACCGATATCTAATACCCCATGACAAAGTCAAAGACCCCATGAATATAATGTCACTTACAACCGATATCTCATTCAGACACACTAGATTCGTTTCGATATCGCCAGACCATATATATATAATGTCACCTACAACCAATATCTAAGACCCCATGACAAAGTCAAAGACATTATTGACAAGACTTGAATATAATATCAACTAACTACAACCACAACTAGTACTAAATAAGTCTCCTAGTATGATATAGAGGTAAATAAATAGTATACTAGATTGACTGACACTCGACTGAACACCCTCTGGACACATACTCAAGCCTATACTACACACTCACACACCACTCTACTATACTCACATAGACACACATAATTGTTACCTTATTATATATATATATATATATATATATATATATATATATATATATATATATATATATATATATATATATATATACCTTAATATTACACACACTTACACACTCTCAAACACTACACAAACATATAGCTAATGCATACACACACTAATATCTATATTCCCATATACATTTAGTATCACACAATAATCAATTACTCTCAACTCTACACACACACACACACACACACACACACACACACACACACATATGTGTAGGTATATTTACCTTATAACTTAGTTTCTTGAGATTCCCAATCCTTACCTACACTTGGCAATTACAATAATTCTCTCTCTAATAATAGCTAATGATCTAATAATGTACTCCATCCCTGATCGGGTTTAAATTTTTATCCCCATCCCCGTCCCCGTTTAACAATGTACTCATGTATCCGAGCATAATAGTGGGTACAAGCACGTACCCTCTAAGCCTATTTGTTAGTACACAAGCCTTTGATGTCCTGATACCAACTTACCCACTCTGGTTCGAGCCCATACCTAAACACCCATCTACTCTATGACTGTAAACCACTCCTTACTAACTGTCTGCTGCAAGTATCTCAAATCAGATACTATCATGTACTATAAAACATTATGCATAAGCCTACTCCAGTGCCTAATATCCTGAGGCTTAACCTGTCCCTAGGCATTACCAGGTAACAGAGCCCCATATGAGGTTCCTAACTAGAACTGGGAACATCACCATAGCCAACTTTTCTATAAGTGAACACTTATACAAAGGAATGAATTAAATCCTACTTATCCCTCAAATTGCTACAGACCCTTCTACTCACACAGGCACCTATTTACAGGTCTGCTAGTACATAGCCCTAAGTCATGTGCACTCTTGCAGTGACTTGGTATCAGCACTCTCTGGTACCAATTGCTACCTAGATATGCTAGTCAAATCTGATATCTAGGTGAAAACCTTATAACATAACATGGACACTCTTGCATTGACTTGATATCAGTTTGAATATAAAGGAAAGTTCACCTATTATTGTCTAATGGGTATCAAAGAGGAGTTCATGCCTAACATGCCTTCGAAATCCCCACCTGGTTTGCACTAGTCTGTGGCCTTCCTATATGCAGGGTAGGTACATGCTCGGATACATGAGCCTTGTTATTGTTATCAGGGATTTAGTTTAATCCCCATTTCTGTCCCCATCCCCGTTTCTATATCCCCAAACCCGTCCCCATCGGGGAAAAAAATTCGGGTCCCCGTCGGGTTCGGGGGATCAAGTTGCCATCCCTACTCAAACGCACATAATAGCTGTGTGTGTGTCCGTGTGTGTCTGTGTGTGTGTCCGTGTGTCCGTGTGTGTGTGTGTGTGTGTGTGTGTGTGTGTGTGGAAGAGAAGCAGGAGGAGGAGTTAGGTTAGGGTTTATCAGAGAGGAGGAGTAGCTCGGATTGGGGGAGGAGGAGCTCGAGGAGGAGGAGCTCGACGGGGGGGGGGGAGGGGGGGGGGTTAGGGGTCGCCGGGGGGGAGGGAGTCGCCGGGGGGGGGGGGGGAGGGGGAGTCGCCGACATGACCGTGCCCTAAGTAAAAAAGTTAGCGACGTCAACACTCGACGTCGCTAAAGGTCGCAAACATTTTAATATATGGCGACATATTTTAATAATATGTCGCTGAACGTCGCTATTCCGCGACGTATTTTATCTACTGTCGCTGAACGTCGCTATTCAGCGACGTTTTGCGATGCCAATAGAAAGGAGTCGCTATATTACATATTTAGCGATGGTATTTTATTCCGTCGCTAAACAACGTCGCTAATATAGCATGTTTAGTAGTGGTTATTTTCTTGTCATTTCAAAAACGAGTTTTAAAATAAATGATTTGAGACTACTAATTTCTTGTAGTAATAATATTTTAGGCTTAAATTTTATTATTATGCATTATAATGATGTTTGTCATTATTTTTGGGCTTTCAAAACTATTTCAAAGGTGATTTGAAAGGCATATTTATTTTGGTCGATGAAAAGCTTTTCGTCAAATTATTTTTAAATAAGATTTTGTGTAATAAATATACTTTAATTAGTTTTGCAAGTATCGAATATTATTAAAATTTCTTTGCTAATGCTAGATGTTATTTCAAATTATGAATATAATACATTATGGGATTAATATTATCTTAATTTATTTTATTGGTTATTATCTCGCTTATAAAAGGATTTACTTATTAATTGGAGTTTATATAACTTAAATTAATTTTGATGGTATCATTATGTTTAAACTATTATGATTTTGAACTAAGATTTGATTTATATAATATGCCTTAAAATATTTTTGCTAGAAATTAATATTATTTTGAGTTATTATGATAAGTGATTATTTAAGATTTGAATTTATATGATTAAGTCACTTGATAACATTAAATGTTATTTTAATGTTATTATGTTCATCGTTTATTTGATTGGATTTGAATTCATACAATTTGAATCATTTGATAATATAGAATAATATTTCAATATATTATAGAAATCGTTTATAGTATTTCGATTAGATCAATTTGTATTTAAAATTCAATTGAGTTTCTGTG
Organism: Iris pallida; assembly: GCA_029216955.1. Classification (NCBI taxonomy): domain Eukaryota; kingdom Viridiplantae; phylum Streptophyta; class Magnoliopsida; order Asparagales; family Iridaceae; genus Iris; species Iris pallida. The sequence goes on from JANAVB010019999.1 coordinate 4,484,010, forward strand.
AAGGTTTATCTATTAGAATTTAAATTATTTTATAATATTAGGAATTACTTTAAATTATTATTTGAGATCATTTAAAAGATTTTGATTAGATCAATGATTGATTTAAATCGATATTATTATCTACTAACGAATTATGATTGTTAATGATATTTCAAAAAGTTTATTTGATTTTAAATAAAAGGAAGGTATTATCTATTAGGATTCTAAATCCTTATCTATTAAGGCCCTTCATCTCCTATTTAAGGAAAACCTTTTTCTAAATTATCTATAAAAAATAAATTCTATTCTACCAGCCACCCACCACCCGCAACGTCGCCTGCTTCGACAACCCAAACAACGACCACTCCTAACCTTCCCAGCCTCCTCTTCGGCCACTCCCGCAAACTTACACCAGCGCCACAGCCAGGGCCGGCCCTGAGGTAAGCCGGACAAGCCTTGGAGCTTGGGCAACCCCCCTCTGCTAGGGCAACCCTCTATGCTCAGCATGATCCCACCCAAAGTCATGATCACGGATGACCACTAAGACTAGCTGACAATAAGGGTCAAGGGGCAACCAAAATTACCTTCCAATTATGCTATTTGGCTCCCAAAATTTTTGGGTGATGCCATCTCCCATTATGTGGCATCTGACATGACAACTGACATGGCAGTTGACATGTCATATTTTAACCAAAAAAATTAATTACCCATTTTTTTATTGTTATTGTTAATGTTAATGCTAATTTTAATTTAATGTTAATGTTAATTTCAATGTTAATGTTAAAACTAATGTTAATGTTAATATAATATTCATGTTAATTTGATATTAAAATTAATTTTAATTTTAATATAATGCTAATTTTAATTTAATGTTAATATTAATGTTAATGTTAATTTTAATATTAATGTTAATTTTAATATTAATGTTAACGTTAATTTGATATTAATATTAATTTTAATGTTTAATGTTACTTTGTCATGTCAACTGTCATGTCATCATCCATGTCATATGCCACAAAATGGGAGATGGTATAATCCAAAAATTTTGGAAGCCAAATATCAATTTTGATTATCTCCAAGATAGGGCAACCTAGGGGTGGGCATACGGTTCTAGGACCCGCGGTTCCGACCTGGCCCGAACCGTAAAATGTCTAAACAAGCCGGTTCCTAAATTTTGAAATTTAAACGGGGTGGGCCGGGACGGGTCGTGTGACATTAACGGGACGGGACGGATCCTATTTTCAAAATAAACGGGGCCCCGGCCCGACCCGTTTCTAGGAGTATATATTTTTTTATATCAATTTGTAGCATTTTTTGTTATTATAGTCTATACATAATAGGATATCTTATTGTTTACTAAACAAATTCTAGAAGTTTGGGAAGACATTAGACTTGTTTTGTTTTCTTATAGACAATATAACATATGTAAATGTTTACTATTATAGAATTTTTTAAACTTTTTTTAGACTCGTTTGGACCCGCGGGACGACCCGTTTCGGACCCGTTTCAAACGGGTCGGATCCAGTCCGGGTCCAATATTTTTTGGACCCGTCCCACCCCGCCCCGTCAAGTAACGGGTCCGGTCCGGGTCCAACAAATTTGGGCCCGGCCTGACCCGTGCCCACCCCTAGGGCAACCCAATCCTCCGGGCAGGGCTGGCCCCGAGGTAAGCCGAACAAGCCTTGGAGCTTGGACAACCCCCCTCTGCGAGGGCAACCCTCCATGCTCAGCATGATCCCACCAAAAGTCATGATCACGGATGACCACTAAGACTAGCTGACAATAAGGGTCAAGGGGTAACCAAAATTACCTCCCAATTATGCTATTTTGCTCCCAAAATTTTTGGGGGATGCCATCTTCCATTTTGTGGCATCTGACATGGACATGGCAGCTGGCATGTCATATTTTAACCCAAAAGATTAATTACCCTATTTTTTTTATTATTAATGTTAATATTAATTTTAATTTAATGTTAATGTTAATTTCAATGTTAATGTTAATTAATGTTAATGTTAATACTAATATTCATGTTAATTTGATATTAAAATTAATTTTAATGTTAATATAATGCTAATTTTAATTTAATGTTAATATTAATATTAATATTAATGTTAATTTTAATATTAATATTAATGTTAATTTGATTTTAATTTTAATTATTTATTAATTTTAATGTTTAATGTTATTTTGTCATGTCAACTGTCATGTCATCAGTTATGTCATATGCCACATAATGGGAGATGGTACCACCCAAAATTTTTGGAAGCCAAATAGCACTTTTGATTACCTCCTGGATTGGGGCAACCCAATCCTCCGGGCCGGCCCTGGCCACAGCGACCACCACCGACCTTGAGCCGCTACCTTCCAGCACACCAGCCAAGTCCCACCCAACACCGACGATCGCCACAAACAATCACAATATCACAGACATCATCACCATTATCATTCCGTGTCCCAGTATCCGTGTGTCTTGTGTCAGCCGTGTCCGGACCCGTGCGTCCGTGTCCTTGTCAACACCCATTCCTTTCATCCAGTTTTACACCACAAATACATATCGTCGTATCCTACTCGAACACGAACTCAGAACCCCAAAGAAATACTGTGTCCAACATCCCAGACACGTACAGAAAACTACATAAACCTAACCTTTTCTGAGCCGCCTGCCCTTCTCTGCGTCCGACGAACCTACTTCTCCATCGCCTGGCCGCCACTTCCTACCACCAGCCATGAAGACCACCAACTCATTCCCATATTCGAGCCACCAGCCCGAGCTCCAGAGCGGCTCTCGACCAAGCCTCTACGTGGGCGGCGACTGATGAATCCCTCGCCGTCACACGCGTCCTTCTCTACGTCGGCGTCGTCCCCGCGTTGCACCGCCAGTCCAGTCCTCGATGTTCCCGTACCGACTCCGCCGTGGCTGCCCAGTGCGACTCCACAGAGCTCCGGAGAGCTCCGCCCTCTTCCTCCGCGTAGGACCGGATCCTCGTTGCCCCTGTGTCAGCGCTTCTCCTCCACCGAATTCCCCAGTGATCCCGCCTCTTCCTTCCTCCTTCTTCTTCTTCCTCTTTAAAAGTATTCTGTGGTTTGTGTCGTCTCTCTCCTGGAGAGAAGATAATTGTGGGGGTTAGTATGGTGTGGATTTGGGCCAGATTTTTGGGCCTGGGTATACGGGCTAGAAAAGAAAAGAAAAGAAAAGAAAAGAGAATTGGGAGTTGGACAAGCCAGTCCTAGTAGGCATGTCTGGACTGGGTTTGATCCCAATAGGTTAGTTAGGAATTTTTAGTTTAGTTTGATAATTAGTTGGTAACTATTTTGATTAATGTTAGTGTTAATATTTTAGTAAAATTTTGTAATATTGTAGTAAATATTTTGCTAATTAGTACATATAGTTAGAAATTTATATCAGCTATTTTAATTAATTATTTATATTTTTAGATATATTGCTAAGTCGTGTTTTATAAAATATTTAGCTAAATTTTAATATTATTTAGTTTCTAACAATTATTTATTGGAGTGGCAGTTTTATTAACTAGTAGTTAGTTATTATTTTGTTCTTAGTTTATTCAAGGGTATTAATAGTATTAATTATCATTTGGAAATTATGTATTGTTGTTATTTTCAAAAATTATTTTGTACCAAAAGAGATAGTAGTGAGCTTGGGCCTTGTATGAAATTTCAAATGGGATTTTGATGCTAAATTATTATTATCTAGTTCCATGGTATTTTAAAATAGCTTTGGGCTAAAAAGAGTTCATAAGATTTATATGGTATTTTCCTAAAGGTCTTTCAAATGTGTTTTATAAAGTTTTGCTAAATATTTTCTAAACAACTTATATATATATATATATATATATATATATATATATATATATATATATATATATATATATATATATATATATATATATACTTGTTTTCTATCCAATAGTTTTTATAAGTATTATAAAAATAAATATCTCCTTAAAGAGGTTTTAATACCTATTATACTTCTAATATATTTATAATTAGGTTTTATCCCAAAGACAATTTTCTAGATATTAGATATAGTTACTATCTAAAAGATTCTTGAATAATAAAATTATAGTTTTAATATTTGTCACGACCCGCACCCGAAGTAGGGGCACGAGTGCGTGACAGAGCCCAGCCTACGCCGCAGTCTAGGTCTAACTATCTGACTAATAATTATAATATCAAAATCTTTCGAGATAGTCAACTCCAAACTGAGGACAAGTAATGACAATATAACATACTCAATCACAATATTCTAAGAAAATAAATGATACGAAAGATAAAGACAACAAGATATAAAAATATCCAGAAACTAACATAGATATAATAAAAGTCCAGAGTCTCAGAGTCAACAATCTCAAATACAATTTTTAAATAATAACATGCCAAGAATTGTCATCTGGAGACAATCTAGTACAAATCTAATCTAACTGAGTCACCACTAGAGCCTCCTCGGCTGGAACTAACCCATGTTGGACTAGGATCTCCTGGTCTATACCTACTACGTCATGTGGACCATAGTAGGTGGTACACTCGTCCTCGTCATCTAAAAAATATATTCAATCAGGATTGGAACGAGATACATTTCTAGCAACAGTTCCAGTTAAATGATAAAGACTATGTAGCAGTAAATAGAGAGAAAATACAAGGTGAACTGATATGTACATGAACATGGTAAGGTGCAGTAAGACTGTGAATGGGTGTAGGAGCAAGAGAACAGAGTGTATCATGTACAGGAATCAAGAAAATACCATCTATGTGAGTTAGCACTAGTTTCAACATGTGATCGGCTTAGGAACTTGATTCAAGAGTTTATGGCCTGGTTAATCATACGTGCAATATGATTAACATTATTCAAGCTTCAAGACTTGATACAAGGAGGGTATTGATCACATATCTACTCTATTACTTCTCGCCCCTGACTAGTATAGTGGATTCAACCATGACACGTTACAACACAGGATTTTTTGAGAAGGTAGCTAGCCTTCGCAGGAATCAGTGTCCATATAATGTACAAGAACTACAAGGAGGTTTGCACAAGATATCCCAAGGTATACAAGGAATAACTTTTCATGACGGGATCCAGATGATACCAATCCGTGTGACCAATGTATCAAAAGAACAAGGGTATCTCCACTAAATACAAGAAACATAGAAGATATCAGAAAACAGGAAATTATTAGAGAATATACTCGCTTGAGATCCGGTGTGGAATATCAACAGTATCCAATACCGTGCCTCAAAGACCTAAATATGGAGTATTACATCAATACCAAGTTTTAGGAATGAATGCAAGTCAAACTAGTCTAATTCTAGGTCAAGAAGTCATCTATAGGTCAATTGGGTCAAACTAGCCATTCTAAGCTGTATGAGTCCAATTTTAGGCTATTAGGTCTATACGCTATATATCTAGGCTACAGTAGCTATTACAAGATACTAAAGTAGACTATCTACCAAATATCAGTATATATAAACTCATATATCTAAACTAGTATCTAATATCTACATTTATCCCAGTTAATATCTATTACTTATAACAATTTCTCCTTTAAAACCAATATACTCAAATTCCTTTACCTATTCCTAGGCACAAACAATATCCCATTGCACTCTCCAATATCCATTCCCTACATCGTATATTACCTACAGTCACTCTTGATACCCCATGCTCAATACTTGGAGTCAACCCATAACTAACTTTCACAAGTATCTAATCCTACTTCACTAACAGTTAGAGTAACTGACACCATTCTAACATCTAACCCATCTTCCTATCTGCCCTGTCTTCCCTACTCAGTGCACTCAAATCCTAAAACCTGTGGAACTCCTTACTTGTCCCACTAAAAGCTGATACAAACCCCTACTATTTTGTTTCCTGTGTACAGGAATGTAACACATCCTCCCCTGTCTCTGGGCTAAATAACCCTCTTCTAACCCTCTGTTAGTGATACTCTTTCTCCCTCTTCTATTACACTCTCTAGTCCACATACACACATACACAAACACCCAAGCTACTGCTCTTCGTAGAACCCCTCTCTTATTCACTTCAATTCACCACTGCTACCTACTCCATCTAAGTTGCAGGTGTTTGCAACAACTAGCTGCTTTCATTCTCTTACATGCTTCCTAAGGATTGATAAAATGTCAACCCTTTATGGACCTAGAACATTTGTATACATTACCAACCAGGATGAAGATTTAATAGAACTCAAAGTGAGGCAAAACCTAACTGTCTATAATGCTTGCAGAAGCATTTAAAACAAACTATTAATTGGATCATGCAAGCAGTCCTAAAGGCAAAAATGGTAGTTATACAAGAGACAACATTAACAGAGATGGAAGGAAGTAAAGGATTCAACTAACTATTCACAAAATTATGAGGCTAGTGCTTGTAGTAGGATACGAGAGTACCAACCCTGAATCCTGGCATTCAGTGATGCAAAATCCTAAAATGCCACAGGTAAATCATCATCGCCCTCCAACATATAGGATGAGATATAAGGATGCCCCAAGTTACAGATTGCATAAAAAGAAGCTTTAAGGTGAACCCTGAACCATGACTCAAATAAAGATTCAAGAAGGAATGTCAAAGAAGCAACACATTACCCAATTTCATATCAACCCAACAAGCTCACTGTAAGATGAAGGACTGTAATTGCCCAAAACCCTCCACTGCTATACAGAGCATTAACCAACTGTTGTTGGTGCGGCTTCTACTTCCTGTCTACCACTACTGCCCCTACTGTTACTCTACATCCTCTTCATTCGATCCCTTCTCAACACCTGCATACACCTATTGCTACTGACCCCTATTCCCTATATATATACATGGTCTACACAACTCCTTATCTATATTAGAGACTCTGATACCACCAAAGACTCATTGATACATTCCCAATATGCATACTCAGTTTACTGCTTCCTCTCTTATTAGTACACTAATGTGCACAACTAGGTACTAGGTCCCAATAGTACTAACTAGATGTCAAATAGACCCTGGACCATTTTAGAAGAATCGTAAAGAGTTCACAGTAAAACCACCATTGAAACTCCATCTCCAGTAACCGTCCTTCTTGACAACTGTTTTAGTGGCTGAAACATTTTAGTCAAATTCCTCACCAACTACTAACACACGCACCTACATCCCTAAGACACAAATCTCCATCCATTTTAGTTTGAAACTGATTCTCTCCTTAGATCAATTCGAAACTGAAATCACTTACCCTCCTATTAGTCCCCAAAGGACTGACACATATCCTAATCTTCTTCTAAAAATTCCTGATATGAATGCCTCCCCTCCCCCTAATCTATGTTCAGTCCAAACAGAGCAACATGTGAGTAAGAACTGAACCCATATTAGTCTTTAACTGATCACCAACTCAGTTCTTGAAACCGAGACACAATTCAGTTCAATGGGACTGAACCCCACTTGTCCTGCATCAGTAATACCCTCCCTGTCATCTCCATATGACTACACACTCAACATCCTATGCATACACACATACATATATATAATGCATTAGACACAACATAGGTATGAGCATATAGACACATACAAGACACAATGTTTCCCCTATATCTATTACACTACACTGACACTTAGATTCACTCTCACTCACTCATTGCTATTGTTCCTTACCTGAGCCCTACTAAGGACTGAAACCAAGTACCTTCCTGAATCACACACACATATATATACATATTCATCACTCACCCTATAATATATATATATATATATATATATATATATATATATATATATATATATATTTATATATATATATATATATATATATATATATAGGCCACACAAGCACGTATTCAAATCTACCCATGCGTTTCATGAGATCTCATGACACCACACCACATATCCTATTTAGGATACCTACCCAAAATCTCAGCTCAAAACGGACACGAAAATATCTTTGGGGATACGTGTCGAACATTTGGTGGGCTAGTTTACGATACGCCTAAGATACTCTATCAAACCTTATCCGAATTCTACCAAACTTCATAGGCAAACGTAAAATATGTAGACACACCTAACTAGTGAGTCATTAGACTAGTGTCAAGTTCCATGTACATTTGGTCATGGACACAACATGTGCAAGAGGCTCAAAAACCCACAAATTGATCCCGTGTCCTATTGTATCCAATTATGGACACGTAGCTAGCCTCACAACACTCTAACAAATCTAAATAGGTCATTTAATGATAACACTTGGGGTTCATTCTTGAATTTTTCCAAGAATGACAAAAAATCATATGTAAGTCTCCAAATGGGTTCAATGAAGCCCAAGCTTCTCCCCATGGGTAGCCCTAATGCATGGGTGGTTTCTAAATGACAAATGATGCTAAATAGAATCAATTTGAAGGGATATTTTCAGAATTTACCAATTGGAAGATGGATTCCCAATGCAATGTCACCAATGGACACAATTGGACACAACCTCTAAGGATGGACACCTCCTTCAAGCTCTCCCTCCTTCCAAAGCTCTCTTTCTAGCTAGTCTAAGCTCTAGCCTCCTTTGGATGACAAGTTGAGAGGGTTTGGAAACAATTTGGGATTGGTGGAGTTGGTTCTTCTTCTCAAATGAAGAGGAAATGAAATGGAGGCAAGTTAGGTGTCACTCCCCGTTCCCAGAATGCGTATTTTTATACATGTACAACTCATGAGTATTTATTTAATATTTATCATGTATTATCCTGTATTTAATTTTCTTTAATTCATGTTAATTAATTTCCTGCAATTTTATTTCTGCATTTTATTTCTGCTGTTATTTTATTCTCTGCTTAGGTTAGCCTATTGTGGTTCGGCCTAGGTTGGGTTCTCGGGTTGGCTTTGTTGGATCCCCCTGTAACCCGGCCCATTAGCTCCTACCTACCACCCCTTTTTTCTATTTAAAGCTTACATCTCTTTCTCTCTCCTCATAAACTCACATTCTCACCATTACTCCTCTCCTTCTTCTTCATTACTCTCTCCACCTACCAAACCGTAGGCAAGTACAACTTGCTCCCCATGAGAACCCATGTTTTTGTAGTTCATTTATCTTCCTCGCAAGATCCTAAGAGAGTTGAGAACTTGGCATTTTTTATTTCGAAGTCTGAATTTTTGTAGATCTAGAAATGAGTTATTTTTGGAGTTTGGTGGTTTTGATCTATCAAACTTCTTTGTTTGTAAGTTTTGATGGTTCCATATTGTAGAGAAGTTTATTCTACCCAATTTTGACCTTTGGAAAGTTGGATTTGGACTTGTTTTGACGAAGTTATGGACTTTTAAAACTTTGGAGTGCAACCATGGAGTTCTTGCTGTTTGGAGAAGACAGTGGGCAGTGTATGCTAGCTTTTTAGCTTGCGTCACTGAGCTGTGCGCGCTCTTTAGCGCAACGCAGTATGGAGTCCATATGCTGCCTTTTTAGGTAGCGTGTGTCTTGCATACGCTACCTTTTGGGAGCGAATGACATACATACGCTGACTTGGATGGTCAGGAGTCGTATGGATTTCATACGCTACCTTTTGGGAGCGTATGACATGCATACGCTGACTTGGATGGTCAGGAGTCGTATGAAGTTCATACGCTGCCTTTTGGAAGCGTATGACATGCATACGCTGACTTGGATGGTCAGGAGTCGTATGAAGTTCATACGCTGCCTTTTCGAAGCGTATGACTTGCGTACGCTGGCTTGGATAGAGAGGAGTCGTATGGAGTCCATACGCTAGCTTGACCTGAGCGTAGCATGACCTGAGCGTACGCTGGCTTGAGCGTAGCTTGACCTGAGCGTACGCTGACATGAGCGTAGGCTGACATGAGAGTAGCCTGTTTACCCTGGATCTTCTATAGCCCTGTATATTGATACCTTATTAGATATTTAACGTCCATTTTATATCCTTACGCCTTTTTGCATAAACTTGATATAATCATGATATGTTGATATTTATGTTAAATATAGATTGTTACGTGGGATGTACCATGTGTCGTGAATTGAATTATAGATACCCCGATTGACTGGAATTAAACCCTGAGAGTTGTAGACTCGACCCCACTGAATACTAGTTGACTTTCATGCCTTGTCACCATTGATAATGATTGTGACCTTGATTAATAATTGATCATGCGTTCCTAGTTGGAACTAAGAGACTGGCTAGTCGTCTTTGAATTGAATGAATGAGACACATTCATATTGATTATGAACTATTGAAATCGACTGGCTAATCCCGAATATTGGCATACAGGCACATACAGGTTTTAAATTATTTATTTATTTAGTTATTTATTTATCTTACAAAGAAGCATGTGTACTTTATGGTCAAGACATGATTACTCCGTAGTTAGTTTTGATTGTTGCATTACGCTATGTAAGACCTACAACCTGACCGCACTGGTATCATTGTAGAGTTGTGCATATCGTACCTTATATGAAAGTACTCATTCTGAATGACCATGATCCACGGCATGGTACTTCACTCAACGTAGAGACTATTAAGTTAAATAAAATAATGATTGCATGGAGAGAATGGATTCCCGAGTTCTTATATGGCAGCCCCCTTGGGACAAGTAGTACCCGACGGGCCGGCTGGTTTCCACAGATACTGTAAACCTGCCACACGGGCAGGGAACAGTATCTGCTTATATTATTATTGTATATTGTATATTGATGACGGGCGTCCCGCTGGGACTCGTCTAATTCATGAATGGCGCAATTGATTGACTGGATCGACTAGCCTTGCTCGCATATAGTAAGAACTGAGGAATCCTTATTGCATAATTCCAGGATAACTTGGGACTCAAAATAGCAAGCCGTAAGATTTGATTGGCCGTTCAAGATGATTTGTTTGTGCACTGTACCTACTCTGTTACCTAACTGGGATGATCAGAATATCAGGACATGACGGGCCAACTTCTGTCCTTGTTTGGTTGGGAGGTTGGTTCGAAGTGTCGTGATGTGATGTGAATCATAGTGGAAAGCAGAGATCTATTATTATATTTCTCATTACTGGTTTTAGTTCTCATGTCGTGCTTCATTGTGGTACTTGCTATTAGAGGTCTAACCTCTCTGGTTTTGCATGGCCAAATTTAGAGCCGGTTCTCGAGGACTCAGCTTACTTCTACCTCCAAGATGGTCAACACTAGAGGGATGATCGCAGGAGGACTCGAGTGGGTTTCTTACTTCCCCGCTCATTTTGTTATCTACTTTATACCTTGCCGTTTGGCACCGACATGTTAGTCGGATTGTCTTGTACTTACTTTTTACATAATTGTAACTAAAGTCAGGCTGCAGCTGATAACAATTATGTATACTTTTGCTACATCAATCTGGCTATGTTTTGTAAAGCCAGATATCAAGAACATTTTGACTGAGCGTTTGGGATACCTTACTGCTTTATCTTACATGTTCTCTATTACTGTTTCTTGTTCAAATGATTGAGACAATAGATGTGAAGTGACCATAGTGAGACTTTCATGTAGTATGCACCCCCTCGTCTTTAGACAGCATTGATCGTATTATACGATATTCATCTACCCGTAATACGTAGCTGGCTGAGTCATTCCCCCGCTCTCCAGTGTTCTGGTTCTGGGGCGTGACATTAGGGTTTCTAAAACCTAACCGGTCATTTGATTGTTCTCTTGTCCGTTTTCTTAGGGGCACCTCGTCCGTATCTGTCAGAGCTGGACAGCAACAACATGGACACCTCGTCCGGTCATTTGATTGTTCTCTTGTTCGTTTTCTTAGGGGCACCTCGTCCGTATCTGTCAGAGCTGGACATCAATAACATGGACGGCAACATGGACAACCTGACCATGTTGGTCAGCAACAAGAGCCGGTACTAACTCAAGAGGCTACCCAAGAAGAAGTGATAGTGGAAGCAGCAGCTGGATCGCAGTATCCAGATGTTCCACCACCACCAACAGTTCCACCTACCCCTACGGAGATGGACACACCAGCCCTTCTGGAGATCATGAGAGGGATGATGGCTACTCAGCAACACCAAATGTTAGCTCAGCAGCGCATGTATGCTCAGTTGCAAGAGCAGATTGTACTACTCAACCAAGGATTATAGACGACATTAGAAAGAGGGGCAAGGACAGATTCAGGAGCGTCAGCCCGGTTTTTGCTAGTACAACCCCTGCCGTTTCGAGGGCACGGAGGATGCCATCTCAGCAGATGCATGGCTTAAGGATATTGAGGCTATTCTGACAGCCGCTAAGGTGCCGGCAGAAGAACGTGTGGATCTAGTGAAGTTGTTACTTCAGGATCTCGCACGTGATTGGTGGGAATCAAAGGAAGTAGGCATCAGACGTCCTGTTGCTCGGGACGATTTTACTGCAAGGTTTAAGACGAAGTATTATGGAGTTGTGGCGCAGTTTGAGCTACAACAGAAGTTTATCAACCTCAGACAGGCTGGCAAGACTGTAGATGCTTACGCAGCGGAGTTCTGCAGATTGAGTAGGTTTGCCCCAGAGATGGTAGCAACGGAGCGCCAGAGGGCTATGATGTTTCAGTAAGGGTTTCATCTTGAGCTCTTGCAATTGATAGAGGGGCACAATTACCAGACTTTTGATGAGATATTGACGGCAACCCGAAGGCATGAAATCACCATTCAGAGGCTTGCGGTAAGGGCTGGGGGTCAGAAGAGATCCCACAGTCAGATTGAAGGAGGAGGGGGAGCAGCGCCCCGAACAACAGCACCATCCCCTGGCATTCGTATCCACGATATGGCGATACGGGGGCCAGCACCACCACCCAGGCAGCAGCAACAACAACCAAGGAAGAACCAGCAACCTCCGGCGGACTGCACTTATTGTGGGAAGATGGGGCACACTAGAGATGTGTGTCGGGCATTAAACGGACTGTGTTTGATATGTGGAAATCTAGATCATCGGGTTACTACATGTCCCATGAATTCGAGGTTAGGGGGACCAAGGCAACAGTTTCCAGCTCTGCCAGCACCAGGGGCAGGGCAATATCGAAGACCAGCAGTGGCAGTGAGACCATTGGCCCAGCGTCCGTTAATGCCACAGGCTCAGATGTTTCGGCAGCAGGGACCGCCGATACAGCAACACCAGCATAGACTACCCCAGCATCATCAAGGCAGGGGCCCGCAGCAGCACCAGGCTCAGCCACAGCATGGGAATCAGCAAGGAGGTCGAGGGCAAGCATTCACTTTGTCCTTGGAGGAGGCATTGGCATCGGAAGATGTTGTGGCAGGTAACATTCTCGTCGTCTCATATCCTGCAGTAGCATTGTTTGATTCGGGAGCATCACACTCATTTATATCTGCACAATTTACGACACGGCTAGGAATGGAGTTCGAGGCATTGCCAGGGAGGTTGAATATACTCACTGGTAATGGGCTCGTAGGAGTTAGTAGAGTTATTCTAGCGTGTAGTGTTGTAGTTTGCGGGCATTCCTTACCCGCCCAGTTGATAAAATTTCCTGTTGGAAATTTCGACGTTATCTTAGGCATGGACTGGCTGAAAGACAGTCATACGACAATAGATTGTCGTAGCGGGAGTGTATCTTTCGATATTCCAGGCATGAAGAGATTCACCTTAGTTAGATCAGAGACAACTCAGCAAGAGCATGGAGTAATAACAGCAATGGAAGAAGTTCAGGTTTCGAAAGTAGTTGAAAAATTTCTAGACGTATTTCCCGAAGAACTTCCAGGTCTACCACCGGTTAGAGATACTGAGTTCAGTATAGAATTGGCACCTGGGACTAAACCGATATCAGATCGGGTTTACAGAATGGCGGATTCGGAGCAGGCCAAGGTATATCAGCATATAGAGGAATTGAAGGAGAAGAAGTTCATCCAAGCTAGCATATCGCCATGGGCAGCACCAGTGGTACTTGTGGGGAAGAAGGATGGATCATCCAGATTGTGTATCGACTACAGGAAGCTTAACGCGGCAACAGTAAAGAACAAGTACCCACTACCCAGGATCGACGACTTGTTTGATCAGTTGAGCAGAGCTAGAGTTTTCTCCAAGATAGATCTTCGTTCAGGGTACCATCAAGTGAGGGTTCGAAAGGAAGACATTCCCAAGACAACATTCAGGTCGAAGTATGGACATTATAAATTCTTGGTAATACCGTTTGGTTTGACCAATGCTCCAGCTATATTCATGGATTTGATGAACCGTATCTTTATGCCGTACTTAGATCAGTTTGTCGTGGTATTTTTTGACGACATTCTTGTATACTCTGCTAGTGAAGAGGAGCATGAAGACCACCTCAGGAAAGTGTTGCAGGTTCTAAGAGAGAACCAGTTGTATGCCAAGCTCAGCAAGTGTGAGTTCTGGACGGATCACATTTCATTTTTGGGTCATATTGTATCAGGAGCTGGAGTAGCAGTGGACCCCAAGAAGGTAGAAGCAGTAGAGAGTTGGCCAGTACCCAAGACCGTAGCTGATGTACGAAGTTTCTTAGGATTGGCAGGATATTACAGAAGGTTTGTGTCAGATTTTGCAAAACTTTCAGCACCCATGACCCGCTTGACACGGAAGGATGTGCCATTTGTCTGGTTGGCAGAATGCTAATCATCGTTTGAGAATTTGAAGCAGAAGTTGATATCAGCGCCTATTCTTACATTGCCAGTTGGATCCGGAGGTTTTATTGTATATTGTGATGCGTCAGGTAAAGGACTTGGATGTGTCCTTATACAACATGGGAAGGTGATAGCATATGCATCGAGGCAGCTTCGGGACCACGAGAAGAATTATCCAACTCATGATTTGGAGTTGGCGGCAGTAGTATTTGCTTTGAAGCTATGGAGACATTATTTATATGGTGACCGAGTGGACATGTACACAGACTATAAAAGTCTGAAGTACATCTTTACTCAGAAGGAGCTGAACATGAGGCAGAGAAGATGGTTAGAGCTGATCAAGGATTATGACGTGGAGCTTCAGTATCATCCAGGCAAGGCTAATGTAGTAGCAGACGCTCTCAGCAGGAGAGGCGGCACATTTATGTTAACAACGCAAAAGCACATCTTAGAAGACCTTCAGAAGATGGGCATTGAAGTTATACTTCCTAGTGATGTAGGAATTCTGGCGAGTCTACAAGTTCAATCCGACTTGGTAGGCAGGATCAAGGCGGCCCAGGCACAAGACCCAAGGATTCAGAAGCTTAGGGCAGAATGTGAGTCAGGGCTCAGAAAAGAGATGCAAATTCACGAAGATGGTACGCTTAGGTTTGGATCATGTCTATGTGTATCTAGTAGAGATATCAGACAGGAAGTTATGACAGAAGCTCACAGTTCCCAGTATTCTATACATCCTGGAGGGACCAAGATGTACCAAGATATCAAGCAGCACTTCTGGTGGAATGGGATAAAGAGGGAGATAGCTAGGTTTGTTTTCCGTTGCTTGATATGTCAGCAAGTAAATGCAGAACAGCAGAGGCCAGCTGGATTATTGCAACCGCTTCCCATCCCGGAATGGAAATGGAAGCATATTACAATGGACTTTGTGATCGATTTACCGAGATCACCAAGTGGTAAGGATGCTATTTGGGTGATAGTAGATCGGCTTACAAAGGTAGCACACTTTCTTCCTTTCAGAGTAGGACAATCTATAGAAAAGTTGGCAGAGTTGTACATGCAACAGATAGTCAGGCAGCATGGAGTCCCTGTCAGTATTGTGTCAGACAGAGATACCCGTTTCACATCGTATTTCTGGAAGAGCTTGCATCATAGTCTGGGTACCAAGTTAAGATTTAGCACGGCTTACCATCCGCAGACGGACGGACAATCAGAAAGGACAATTCAGACTTTGGAAGATATGTTACGAGCTTGCACTCTGGATTTTGGAGGATCTTGGGAAAGCCACCTACACTTAGTTGAGTTCTCATACAACAACAGTTATCAAGCCAGTATCCAGATGGCGCCATTTGAAGCACTATATGGTAAGAAGTGTAGATCGCCACTAGCATGGGATGATATCGGGAAAAGAAAGATGCTAGGCCCGGAAATGATTATCCAGACGGTTGAAGTGATTAAGGGAATTAGAGAGCGACTTTGTGTTGCGCAGGATCGGCATCGTCATTGGGCGGACCAGCATCGTAGGCCGCTAGAGTTTTCTGTTGGGGACCACGTGTTCTTGCGGATCTCACCTACCCGTGGGGTCATTAGATTTGGCGTTCACGGGAAGTTGAGCCCACGATACATAGGCCCATTCGTTATCCTTGATAGGGTGGGCGATGTTGCTTATCGTTTATCCCTTCCACCTTCGTTACGAGAGGTGCATGACGTATTTCATGTATCTCAGTTGCAAAGATATGTATCGGACCCAAGCCATATCCTTGATCATTCTGAGTTGGTTGTTGGTACCAACTTGTCTTACGAGGAGCAGACTGTGTCCATCTTGGACCGAAGGGAGAAGATACTCAAGAACCGAACAATTAACCTTGTCCGGGTTGCTTGGGGTCATCACTCTTTGGGAGAGTCAACGTGGGAACGTGAGGATGATATCCGATCACGGTATCCACATCTGTTTGACTCACAAGGTATATCTTTTTCTGTGTACCTTGATTGTCTTGATTCCTCATGCTTATCACCTTATGGGTAGAATTGCTTAATACCGTAGATTGTTAAATATAGATATGTTACTTGCTATGGACATTGTAAAATGATTGCTTGATTTAATTGCTTGTACTTAGATTAGTTTAGCCTCGATGTTTCTATCCTGCTTGGATTTGAAATTCCGAGGACGGAATTTTTCTAAGGTGGGTAGAGATGTCACTCCCCGTTCCCAGAATGCATATTTTTATACATGTACAACTCATGAGTATTTATTTAATATTTATCATGTATTATCCTGTATTTAATTTCCTTTAATTCATGTTAATTAATTTCCTGTAATTTTATTTCTGCATTTTATTTCTGCTGTTATTTTATTCTCTGCTTAGGTTAGCCTATTGTGGTTCGGCCTAGGTTGGGTTCTCGGGTTGGCTTTGTTGGATCCCCCTGCAACCCGGCCCATTAGCTCCCACCTACCACCCTTTTTTTCTATTTAAAGCTTACATCTCTTTCTCTTTCCTCATAAACTCACATTCTCACCATTACTCCTCTCCTTCTTCTTCATTACTCTCTCCACCTACCAAATCGTAGGCAAGTACAACTTGCTCCCCATGAGAACCCACGTTTTTGTAGTTCATTTATCTTCCTCGCAAGATCCTAAGAGAGTTGAGAACTTGGCATTTTTTATTTCGAAGTCTGAATTTTTGTAGATCTAGAAATGAGTTATTTTCGGAGTTTGGTGGTTTTGATCTATCAAACTTTTTTGTTTGCAAGTTTTGATGGTTCCATGTTGTAGAGAAGTTTATTCTACCCAATTTTGACCTTTGAAAAGTTGGATTTGGACTTGTTTTGACCAAGTTATGGACTTTTAAAACTTTGGTGTGCAACCATGGAGTTCTTGCTGTTTGGAGAAGACAGTGAGCAGTGTATGCTAGCTTTTTAGCTTGCATCACTGAGCTGTGCGTGCTCTTTAGCGCAGCGCAGTATGGAGTCCATACGCTGCCTTTTTAGGTAGCGTGTGTCTTGCATACGCTACCTTTTGGGAGCGTATGACCTGCATACGCTGACTTGGATGGTCAGGAGTCGTATGGAGTTCATACGCTACCTTTTGGGAGCGTATGACATACATACGCTGACTTGGATGGTCAGGAGTCGTATGAAGTTCATACGCTGCCTTTTGGAAGCGTATGACATGCATACGCTGACTTGGATGGTCAGGAGTCATATGAAGTTCATACGCTGCCTTTTGGAAGCGTATGACTTGCGTACGCTGGCTTGGATAGAGAGGAGTCGTATGGAGTCCATACGCTAGCTTGACCTGAGCGTAGCATGACCTGAGCGTACGCTGGCTTGAGCGTAGCTTGACCTGAGCGTACGCTGACATGAGCGTAGGCTGACATGAGAGTAGCCTGTTTACCCTGGATCTTCTATAGCCCTGTATATTGATACCTTATTAGATATTTAACGTCCATTTTATATCCTTACGCCTTTTTGCATAAACTTGATATAATCATGATATGTTGATATTTATGTTAAATATAGATTGTTACGTGGGATGTACCATGTGTCGTGAATTGAATTATAGATACCCCGATTGACTGGAATTAAACCCTGAGAGTTGTAGACTCGACCCCACTGAATACTAGTTGACTTTCATGCATTGTCACCATTGATAATGATTGTGACCTTGATTAATAATTGATCATGCGTTCCTAGTTGGAACTAAGAGACTGGCTAGTCGTCTTTGAATTGAATGAATGAGACACGTTCATATTGATTATGAACTATTGAAATCGACTGGCTAATCCCGAATATTGGCATACAGGCACATGCAGGTTTCAAATTATTTATTTATTTAGTTATTTATTTATCTTACAAAGAAGCATGTGTACTTTATGGTCAAGACATGATTACTCCGTAGTTAGTTTTGATTGTTGCATTACGCTATGTAAGACCTACAACCTGACCGCACTGGTATCATTGTAGAGTTGTGCATATCGTACCTTGTACGAAAGTACTCATTCTGAATGACCATGATCCACGGCATGGTACTTCACTCAATGTAGAGACTATTAAGTTAAATAAAATAATGATTGCATGGAGAGAATGGATTCCTGAGTTCTTGCATGGCAGCCCCCTTGGGACAAGTAGTACCCGACGGGCTGGTTGGTTCTCACGGATACTGTAAACCTGCCACACGGGCAGGGAACAGTATCTGCTTATATTATTATTGTATATTGTATATTGATGACGGGCGTCCCGCTGGGACTCGTCTAATTCATGAATGGCGCAATTGATTGACTGGATCGACTAGCCTTGCTCGCACATAGTAAGAACTGAGGAATCCCTATTGCATAATTCCAGGATAACTTGGGACTCAAAATAGCAAGCCGTAGGATTTGATTGGCCGTTCAAGATGATTTGTTTGTGTACTGTACCTACTCTGTTACCTAACTGGGATGATCAGAATATCAGGACATGACGGGCCAACTTCTGTCCTTGTTTGGTTGGGAGGTTGGTTCGAAGTGTCGTGATGTGATGTGAATCCTAGTGGAAAGCAGAGATCTATTATTATATTTCTCATTACTGGTTTTAGTTCTCATGTCGTGCTTCCTTGTGGTACTTGCTATTAGAGGTCTAACCTCTCTGGTTTTGCATGGCCAGATTTAGAGCCGGTTCCCGAGGACTCAGCTTACTTCTACCTCCAAGATGGTCAACACTAGAGGGATGATCGCAAGAGGACTCGAGTGGGTTTCTTACTTCCCCGCTCATTTTGTTATCTACTTTATACCTTGCCGTTTGGCACCGACATGTTAGTCGGATTGTCTTGTACTTACTTTTTACATAATTGTAACTAAAGTCAGGCTGCAGCTGATAACAATTGTGTATACTTTTGCAACATCAATCTGGCTATGTTTTGTAAAGCCAGATATCAAGAACATTTTGACAGAGCGTTTGGGACGCCTTGCTGCTTTATCTTACATGTTCTCTATTACTGTTTCTTGTTCAAATGATTGAGACAATAGATGTGAAGTGACCATAGTGAGACTTTCATGTAGTATGCACCCCCTCGTCTTTAGACAGCATTGATCGTATTATACGGTATTCATCTACCCGTAATGTGTAGCTGGCTGAGTCATTCCCCCGCTCTCCAGTGTTCTGGTTCTGGGGCGTGACATTAGGGTTTCTAAAACCTAATAAAGGAACTCAAGAGGAGTTTTATAAGGGAATGTAACCAGCCAAGAATACTAACCCTAAATGCCACTTAAAGTATCTTAAAAGCCCTCCTAATTAGTTATGAAGGTTTGAGCTAGGAAGTGGTTTAATTATGATATGTTTCATTAACTAAATAAGGGTTTTTTTTAATCATCCCTCTTCTAGTTAAGTGGGTATGACATGGCCAACTAATGGGTTCACTAATGAGGTCATGACAAGTCTAGTTGGGTCCATTTAGGTTCATTAACATCTAGTCTTAACTAGTGGCTAACAACTAACAAGTAAAACTTATATTATATGAAACAATACCTATCATGAAAAATAAAATAATTACTAGCATTACAATAAATATAAAATAAAATTTTAAAATGGTACAAGATTTGGAAAATACAAAAATACTCCTATTCTGGAAAAGTGGTAGTTACAATCCTACCCCCCTAGAAAAATTTTGTCTTCGAAATTTAAGTTGGTTGTACTCTTCTCTAGGTCAAGCCCCCAATGATCAAAGTCTACAAAATTCTATCTAATGTTATACAATATGCAATTCTATGGAATGGAAACAAACATGCATGGTTATAGCCTTTACAGTGTCATATTATTGCAGTCTCCAATAGGGTTCACTATTAATCTAGCATAAAAATCACATATGCAAGCTAAAGATACTAAGAAATCAGTCAAGCAATCAATGGATGGAATGAAACAGGAAGAAGGAAAGAACACCTGCAATGTTGGTCTCCTCGACCGCCATCGCAAAAGCCCTGCCCTGACGGGGTATATCCTGCTGCTAGTGCAGGACATGATGCGGTGCCACAGGTGGCCTAGCTTGTGCTATCTGAGCTGTACCTGCTCCCTGAGCCGTACGACGAGGGTTCGAAGGACAATCCCTCAACTGATGCCCCTTAGCACCACAATATAGGCACGCTCCCAATCGCCTCCTACAAACCTCCCAGATATGACCGGGCTTGCTGCAGTAGTGGCAAAGAGGAGCCTGCTGTGTCGGTCTCTGATGTTGCTGGGGCACCTGCTGAACTGGTGCACTATCCGGAGCCTGAATATGTTGTTGTGGCGACTGGAAGGAACGATGCTGAAGCTGGAGACGTTTAGCAGGCCCTGCGCTGCTAGTAGCCCTCGAAAGAAAATTACAATCTCTCTTGGGCTTCAGGCCCAACTCCGTCTCTACCTTGCGTGCCTCCGCAAGGATCTCCGCGTATGTCGCATAAAAAGAAGGAATGAGGATCTTCACATCCCAAATCAGTTCCTCCCGGAAGCGACTCGCCATAATCTCCGGATCTCGCACCATGTACTCTACGTATCGGCTCAGCCTGCCGAACTCTGTAGCATACTCTTCTACAGACACACCTTCCTGCTGGAGGTTCTGGAACTGCCTAGCCAAGTCTATCCTGTCTGTACGGAAGAAGAACTTATTCTGAAACAAATCCTTGAACTCCGCCCTGGTGTGGCCCTCTCCAGCTAGAGCCGGCTCATTTTTGAACCAAGTGCGTGCAATATCTAGCAGCTGAAGTCCCACCGCCTCGACCTTCAAATCATTTGCGAGGCGGGATACCCTCATAAGATGCTCGATATCCTCGAGCCAATCGTCTGCATAGATAATGCCCTCGGTACCGTTGAAGTCCCGAGGCCCCAACTTCTTAAAGTCCTGGATGTTGTCCGGCCTCTGTTGTGCACGCTGCGCTGGAGCTTCTCGCTCTACTAAGCTAAAGCGAGCTGGTGGGCATCCTTCTTACCATGACGTATTATGTCTGACTGCCTCTTATGAGCCTCGGACTGGACTCGCTGGGCCTCAAGCATCTTCCGAAAGTAGGCGAACATCTGCCCCATGTCGACAGGTATTGGAGGCGGAGGAGGCAGATCCTCAGCAATAAACGAAGGATTCCTCTACGTAGGAGGAGGAAGAACACCAACGACGGCTCCTAATGCAGACCCCGGTACTGTGATAAGAGCACCGGCAGCAACCTCAGGAACGGTCCTCGTAATTGGCGGAGGAGCACCCCGAAAGCGGGTGCCGATACTCCAACCACTGTAGACGCAACGAGATCAGGCCCGTGGGACGTAGCAGACCTCTCCGTATATGTCGGCCCCGAATGCTAGGATCTAGTCTTCGCCATCCTGAAGACAGATCGAAAGAAGGAAGTCAATATGGCACAAGATGGACTATATCAAAGGAGGAAAATTAGAGTACAAATAATCAGCATCAAGAAAGGACAGTTATATAGAAGCAAATTAGAAGTTTCCCAATTATGATTGAGTATCCTTAGCCTATAGCCTATATCCTCTAAACCTATAGCAGGCTCGTAGCAGCAGTCTAAGTCGAGCACCATTACGACATCGTACTAATTGTGACTTCTGACCTGCATGGGCCACCACTAAAAATGTATCACGACCCAAACCCAGAGTAGGGGCACGAGTGCGTGACAACACCCAGCCTACGCCGCAGCATCGGCAGTAGAACGCTGTCTAGGTCTAACTATCTGACTAATAATTATAATATCAAAACCTGTCGAGATAGTCAACTACAAACGGAGGACAAGTAATGACAATATAACATACTCAATCACAATATTCTAAAAAAGATAAATGATACAAAAGATAAAGACAACAAAATATAAAAATATCCAAAAACTAACATAGAAATAATACAAGTCCAGAGTCTCAGAGTCAAGAATCTCAAATGCAATTTTTAAATAATAACATGCCAAGAATTGTCATTTGGAGACAAAGTCCAGTACAAATCTAATCTAACTGAGTCACCACTAGAGCCTCCTCGGCTGGAACTAACCTCTGCTGGACTAGGGTCTCCCAGTCTATACCCATTACGTCATGTGGACCATAGTAGGTTGTACACTCGTCCTCGTCGTCTGAAAAATATATCCAATTAGGATTGGAACGAGATACATTTCTAACAACAGTTCTAGTTAAATGATAAAGACTATATAGCAGTAAATGGAACGAATATACAAGGTAAATTGATATGTATATGAACATGGTAAGGTGTAGTAAGACTATAAATGAGTGTAAGAGCAAGAGAACATAGTGTATCTTGTACAGGAATCAAGAAAATACCATCTTTGTGAGTTAGCACTACTTTCAACATGTGATCGGCTTAGGAACTTGATTCAAGAGTTTTTGGCCTGGTTAATCATACGTGCAGTGCATGATTAATACTATTCAAGGTTTAAGACTTGATACAAGGAGGGTAATGATCACATATGCTAATACTCTCCACCCCCGACTAGTATAGTGGATCCAACCATGACACGTTACGACACAGGATTCTCTGAGAAGGTAGCTAGCCTTCGCAGGAATCGGTGCCCATACAATGTACAAGAACAACAAGGAGCTTTGCACAATATATCCTAAGATATACAAGGAATAACATCTCATGATGGGATCCAGACAATACCAATCCGTGTGACCAATGTGTCAAGAGAACAAGAATATCCACACTAAATACAAGAAACATAGAAGATATCATAAAATAGAAAATTATCAGAGAATGTATTCGCTTGAGATCCGGTGTGATATATTAACAGCGTCCGATACGGTGCCTCGAAGACCTAAATATGGAGTATTACATCAATACCAAGTTTTGGGAATGAATGCAAGTCAAACTAATCTAATTCTAGGTCAAAAAGTCATCTCTAGGCCAATTGGGTCAAACTAGCCATTCTAAGTTGTATGAGTCCAATTTTAAGCTATTAGGTCTATACGCTATGTATCTAGGCTACACTTGCTATTACAAGATACTAAAGTAGATTATCTACCAAATATCAGTATATATAAAACTCATATATCTAAACTAGTATCTACTATCTACATTTACCTCCGTTAATATCTATAACTTATAACAATTTCTCCTTTAAAACCAATATAGTCAAATTCCTTTACCTATTCCTAGGCACAAACAATATCCTATTGCACTCTCCAATATCCATTACCTACATCGTATATTACCTACAGTCACTCTTGATACCCCATGCTCAATACTTGGAGTCAACCCACAACTAACATTCACAAGTATCTAATCCTACTTCACTAACAGTTAGACTAACTGACACCATTCTAACATCTAACCCATCTTCCTATCTGCCCTGTCTTCCCAACTCAGTGCATTCAAATCCCAAAACCTGTGGAACTCCTTACATGTCCCTTTAAAAGTTGATATACACCCCTATTATTTTGTTTCCTGTGTACAGGAATGTAACACATCCTCTCCCGTCTCTGGGCTAAACATCCCTCTCCTAACTAACCCTCTGCTAGTGATACTCTTTATCCCTCTTCGATTACACTCTCTAGTCCACATACACATATACACAAACAACCAAGCTACTGCCCTTCATAGAACCCTCTCTCATTCACTTCAATTCACTACTGCTACCTACTCCATCTAAGTTGCAGGTGTTTGTAAAGCTAGTTGCATTCATTCTCTTAGATGCTTTATAAGGATTGATGAAATGTCAACCCTTTATAGACCTAGAACATTTGGAAACAGTACCATCCAGGATGAAGATTTATTAGAACTCAAAGTGAGGCAAAACCTAACTATCTATAATGCTTGCAAAAGCAATTAAAACAAACAACTAATTGGATCATGCAAGCAGTCCTAAAGCTAAAAATGGTAGTTATACAAGAGACAACCTTAACAGAGATGAATGGAAGGGAAGGATTCACCTAACCAATCACAAAATTATGAGGCTAGTACTTGTATTAACCAACTGTTGTTGGTACGGCTTCTACTTCCTGTCTACCACTACTGCTCCTACTGTTACTCTACATCCTCTTCACTCGATCCCTTCTCAACACCTGCATACACCTATTGCTACTGACCCCTATTCCCAATATATATAAATATATATATATATATATATATATATATACATGGTCTACACAACTCCTTATCTATATTAGAGACTCTGATACCACCAAAGACTCATTGATACTTGAATTCCCAATATGCATACTCAGTTTACTGCTTCCTCTCTTATTAGTACACTAATGTGCACAACTAGGTATCAGGTCCTAATAGTACTAACTAGAGGTCAAATAGACCCTAGACCATTTTAGAAGAATCGTAAGAGTTCACAGTAAAACCACCATTGAAACTCTATCCCAAGTAACCCTCCTTATTTACAACCGTTTTAGTGGCTGAAACATTTTAGTCAATTCCTCACCAATTACTAACACACACACCTACACCCCAAAGACACAAATCCCCATCCATTTTAGTTTGAAAATGATCCTCTCCTTAGATCAATTCAAAACTGAAATCATTTACCCTCCTATTAGTCCCCAAAGGACTGACACACAGATCCTAATCTTCTTCTAGAAATTCCTGATAGGAATGCCTCCCCTCCCCCTAATTTATGTTCAGTCCAAATAGCGCAACAGGTCAGTAAGAACTGAACCCATACTAGTCTTCAACTGATCACCAACTCAGTTCTTGAAACCGAGACACAATTCAGTTCAATGGGACTGAACCCCACTTGTCCTACATCGGCAATACCCTCCCTGTCATCTCCATATGACTGCACACTCAACATCCTATGAATACACACACATATATATAATGCATTAGACACACACACATAGGTATGAGCATATAGATACATACAAGACACAATATTCCCCTATATCTATTACCCTACACTGACACTTAGATTCACTCTCACTCACTCATTGCTATTGTTCCTTACCTGAGCCCCACTAAGGACTGAAACCAAGTACCTATATATATATATATATATATATATATATATATATATATAATTTTTTTTGGAACCAGGTAAATTATTTCTGGAATCGCTCCCACTGGGATTCGAACTCCTGACCACTCGGGCCGCATGCATCTCTCTTAACCACTTGGCTAGAGGTTATCTGCAATATATATATATATATAAAAAAAAAAAAAATATATATATATATATATATATATATATATATATATATATATATATATATATATATATATATATATATATATATATAGGCCACACAAGCACGTATTCAAATCTACCCATGCATTTCATGAGATCTCATGACACCACACCACATATCCTATTTATGATACGTACCCAAATCTCAGCTCAAAACGGATATGAAAATCCCTTTGGGGACACGTGTCGAACACTTAGTGGGCTGGTTTACGATACGCCTAAGATACTCAATTAAACCTTATCCGAATCCTACCAAACTTCATAGGCAAGCCTAAAATAGGTAGACACACCTAATTTGTGAGTCATTAGACTAGTGTCAAGTGTCATGTGCATTTGATCATGGACACAACATGTGCAAGAGGCCCAAAAAACCCCAAATCGACCCCGTGTCCTATCGTATCCAATTGTGGACATGTAGCTAGCCTCACAACACTCTAACAAATCTAAATAGGTCATTCAATAATAACACTTGGTGTTCATTCTCGGTTTTTTTCAAGAATGACAAAAAAAACTATATGTAAAAGTCTCCAAATGGGTTCAATGATGCCCAAGCTTCTCCCCATGGGTAGCCCTAATGCATGTGTGGGTTCTAAATGACAAATAACACTAAATAGAATCAATTTGAAGGGTTAATTTTAGAATTTACCAATTAGGAGATGGATTCCCAATGCAATGTCAACAATGAACAGAAATGGTCACAACCTCCATGGATGGACACCTCCTTCAAGCTCTCCCTCCTTCCAAAGCTCTCCTCCTAGCTAGTCTAAGCTCTAGCCTCCTTGGGATGACAAGTGAGAGGGTTTGGAAATAATTTGGGATTGGTGGAGTTGGTTCTTCTTCTCAAATGAAGAAGAAATGAAATGGAGGCAAAGTTAGGGTTTCTAAAACCTAATAAATGAATTCAAGAGGGGTTTTATAAGGGAATATAACCAGCCAAGAATACTAACCCTAAATGCCCCTTAAAGTGTCGAAAAATCCTGCCTAATTAGTCATGAAGGTTTAAGTTAGGAAGGGGTTTAATTAGGATAGGTTTCATTAACTAAGGAAGGGTTTTTCTGATCATCCCTCTTCTAGTTAAATGGGTATGACATGGCCAACTAATGGGTTCACTAATGGGGTCATGACAAGTCTAGTTGGGTCCATTTAGGTTCACTAACATCTAGTCTTAACTAGTGGCTAACAACTAAAACTTATATTATATGAAACAATATCTATCATGAAAAATAAGATAATTACTAGCATTACAATTAATATAAAATAAAATTTTAAAATGGTACAAATTTGGAAAAGACAAAAATACTCATATTCTGAAAAAGTGGTAGTTACAATATTATAAGGTATTTTCAAAAAATAATTATAAGTATTTTCTAATAAAATAAATATATATTCTTATTAGGATCTTTCCTTCTCAAAATCATCATTAAATTAGATTAATCCTGATCATGACCAATCTAAACGTATTTCTATTTCTTTTGCCAACTTTGGACTCCTTACATCGACCTTAGCCAACTGGACCCAACGAGATTATTGGTTTCACCAGTAAAGGACCCCAGGCGAGTACATTTTCTGATAATTTTCATATTTTATAACTTCTATGTTTCGTGTATTTAGTATTCTCTTACATTAATTTTTTGTTGATTCTCGACATGATAGTTACACGATGTAGTATTATGGATTTCTTTCATGTTATATTCGTGATTACTATGTTCGTGACTAATTTTTGTGTTCATGACCTGTTTGAATCCATTAGTACTAGTCGGACGGAGAAATACATTTGTAGACATGTAAATATACCCAGAAATATCTTATTTGTCTTATCGTGAATAATAGCAACCGTACACGATGTCACGACCCGCACCCGCTTTTTGGACGCGAGCTCGTGAACAAGCCAGCTACGTATCGAGCGGACTCCAGCCCGACTCGAGTACGTATAAGCTGTCAAGGTCATGGTATCATGGCTAATATGGTAATCTACAGTGTATCTCAATCCACAAGAATCATGTAAAACAAGAATGAACAAGTATGGGTCGTGTTCTGCAGCCCACTAGCATATATGTCCGATTAGACTCCAAGAATAATATGAGGCTATAAATCTAAGCTGATAAGCAGGATATATTATAAAAGCATGAGAAGGATAGTAAATCAATAACACTAACAAATACCTGAATCATGCAGATGAAATCAACTACCACATGCTCAGCTAACTAACTCCGTGCAATCAGCCTGAAGAGATCATCAGGTCCTCAGAAGACTAGCAAGATACATAAAACATGCCTACTAATATGACAGTAAATAACATGTATGGAGGATAAGAACACTTCAATAAGAACATCTAAGGACGACGAGTCGGGTGGAAATGTAATACTAGACTTGGCTAACTGTCAATCAGAACTCCTATAGCTTGTAGTACAATGCAAGATACTCCCAATCTATTGTATTTCAATTGACATACAAAACAGGATACTCCCAGTCAAGATTAGCCAATTCTATTATCGATCTCCTCTCCTAAAGGATACAAGGTCAAGCAGACTCCTATAAATCGTAGTACAATACAAAATACTCCCAATCCATAGTATCGCAAATCAAGTTAATCAATCAATCAATATATGCTATAGGTCGTAGTATAATATAAGATACTCCCAATCTATAGTATATCTCAAGTCAAGTCAATCAAGCAATATCAAGATAAAAAAATCGGCTATAGGTCGTAGTACAATGTAAGATACTCCCAATCTATAGTATATCTCAACTTTAGTACAATACAAGATACTCCCATCCAAGAATGGTCAAGTCAAGGACAGATATAGAAACTGACAACTAAATCACGAGACAAGGTAACACGAAGAGACCAATAATCTAGCAATGTCAAATATCCTATACGTGCATGTAATCTAGAACAAGTAAAGCAATCAAGGACAAATCAATCACAATATGGAATCATGTGACAGTATGAAAAGGAATACAATAAAAACAAAGAAAACAATATAAATACTGTATATGTTCGACAAGGTATATTTGCCTGGAGGTTGCACGCAGATCCGACAAAATATAGTTAATTGCTAAGCCATAAAGTCCAATCATCACAACTGTCTCCGAAAGTTAAAACATATATTGCCAACATTCTCAGAATAGTCAAATTAGTTACGATTGCCTGTTCTTAAGTCCAATTCTCGACATAGGGGCAAAATAGTAATTTTGGGCCAAAATGGTGTCCGTCGTTGGATCCGCTTTGCACCGAAAAGCGTGCCAGAGTCAATTGTCTCTAAAGTCGTCAAACTACATGTCTATAGATTTATTTTGTTGATACGAACCCAATGGTATGTCCAATTTTGGATTCCGACAGGCCGTACACAAAATCGTGCCGTTGAATCGGATCGTGGGGCCCGCAAAACGATGATTCGATCAACTGTCTCAGAATTGGACCAAACTTGGCATACAAGACTAGAAAAATGATACGGTCCTGTTGGTATAAGTTTTGTCTTGATTTGACGAACGTGCACAAAGTAATTAGGAAATTTGTACAGAGGTCGATACTGTAAATTTCGACGGATACGCATCAAATTCGTCGCGCACACGCAACCAATTTGAATTTCGTCAAAGCCCACATGTCTACGAAGTCGATATGCACCTTTCGATGCTTTCAGTTCGCGACCATGTCGCCCGGATTGGCGGGACGCACGTCGTATCGATGGTTTTTCTAAATTTTAAAACAGGTTTTTTCGTAAACTTTGGGATCCGATTACTCGGCGCGTAGTCGATAAAATCGACTTCTGCGAAATGGGTTGTGGAGCCCTATATGTTGTCTATAACTGTATTTAAGTAGAATTTCTACTATGGCACTAGATCGATCGAAATCGATCTTCAAACGTGGATGATTGGATTGTATTTGCCCTATTTTCGAACAGGTTTTCTCTCGACTTCGTATCGAATTCGTGGACAGGTCGTGCGACTTGATCAAAACCTAATTACTAGAGTTCCTAGATGGTTATATCAGCTCTCTATAGAATTTTACAGATCGAGTTTTCTTTAATCGGGGATGGAGAAATATGCGAGCGAAGGTTACCTGCGCACTGCTGCTGCCCTGCTGTTACACGCATGGCGCCGACTCCGACCACGCGCGACGGTGGCACCGGCGGCCGAGGGTGCGTACGGGGGTGGCGGCATCGTGGAGTTAGGGTTGGACGAGACTCCTTCTCTCGGGTTCTCGATCCCTACTGTATATGAATATATATATACGGAAATCTCCTCGGCTCGGCTCTGTGGGGAAATTGAGAGTCCCATTTCTGAGTTGCTCGGCCTGTGGGCTGAGGGGGAATTTGGGATCGGTTTGGGCTTGCTGCTGCTTTTCTAGCCCGGGCTATATTATACATATACATATACGAATAATATGTATATATATTTATATACATATACATATATACGAATATTTATATATATACATATATAAATATACGAATATTTATATATACAATAAACGTATATACGAATATTTATATATATTTATACGAATAATATTATATATATATAGATATATATATATATTATATATATATATATATAATATATATATATATATATATCAAGTTCAAAGTATCCGTATCGGTATCGGTATCGGATATTTTGTATGAGTATTGGTATCGCAGTATCGGCGGTATCGGATCGGAGTATCGAATTTTTTGGTATCGGCAGTATCAGATATATATATATATATTATATATATATATCTATATATATTATATATATATAATATTATAAAGAATATATTTATATAAAGAATATATATAGAGAGTGATATAAAAAAATATAAGAATATATTTATATATAAGAATATATATAAAGAGTGATATAAAAAAAGAAAAGAAGAAAAAAAAAAAAACAATGCAAGTTCTGTATTCAAATTTGTTTCCATAAAGAACAGTGAGAAAAACATTTGTTTAGTCAACCTGTCTGCATTGACAATGCATGCTGTCAATGACAGACCTACTTTTAGGCCAACTCAGACCTCTCTCTCTCTCTCTATATATATAGATATATATATTAATAAACGTTGTGGGGCTCAGTTTCTTTACTTCACATTTGTTTCTATGCTGTCAACCTGTCATGCATTGACAGTGCATGTGTCAATGACAGACCTACTTTTAGGCCAACTCAGACCTACTGTCAAGTTCATTCAACAGTCTGTCATGACAGCTAAGTTGTTTCCATATATAGGTACTTTTACATGGCCCCACTTCTTAAATATTTCATCACAGGAGACCATCAATCTTTTCGTTCATTGTTTTTAAAATACCGGTTGGAAATTATCCGGCCCAAATATTAAACCCTAATCTAACAAATACAAGGGAGAAGAGAGAGAAAAGAAACTCTCGGTCTTAGCCTCCTTCCATATTTTCTCTCCCCTCCCCCCTCCCCCTCCCCCCTCCCCCTCCCTCGAGTCCACTCTTCTGGAAGAGTCCTGATCTAGGAGACATTCTCTCTCTTCTCTCTCTTCTCCATAAAATTTTGTGATGTTCTCGATCTACTGTTCTCCGACAGCGGCAAGAGAGAGAGGCGACGACAGAGAATGGAGGCAGCAGCAACTGTGGTTCGTATATGAATTTTTTGACTTTGAACTTTGATTGAATTTTTTATTCTTTCTGAGTAAATTTTGGTTCGTATTGGACTGTATCGGTCTGTATCGGATTCGTATCGGCCGATACAAACTGATACCATAAAATTTTACTATGAATCGGCCGATACCGATTTTTTTTCCCGAGTATCGGATCGGTTACCTTCAAATCCGACCGATAC